>JAGFMF010011380.1:3745718-3757660 GCA_019455555.1 Galemys pyrenaicus | reverse complement strand
CTGAGGGGAGCAGCGGGCACAGCAGGAGAGGTCTGCCGCGCCATGTGGGTCCCCTCCCTGGCCGGCAGCAGGGATCGAACTCGTTCTGCAGTGGCTGCGATTTGCTTCATAGTGCGTTGCTTAACCCACTGCGCCACCAGGGAGGCCCCTCGAAACCGGTTTTTTTCTGACAATGGTGGCATAGACTTGCTTCATTCTCCTTGCATCGACTACTTCTTTTACATCTCAACCACTATCCTATCCTCGTGCACAAGATGACTCTTCTCAAAGTTTCTCACTTTGATCTCTCTATCCTTTTCCCTTAGTGATGTCATGTTTCCCAGACTTTAACTCTTTGTCTTTAAAATGTTGACTTCATCTTCGATTCAACAATCCTTTGCACTCAAGTCTTGAATTTTCTGTTACCTATGGCCTGTTTCCCACTAAGTGTCCTGAATAGCAGCACAATAAACATGTACTGAATTGACATGATCACCTTCTTTGTGAAACCTGACACCTGTGTCTGGTAATGTCAGTTCTATACTACAGTCTCTCAGCTTTCAAGTCATTCGGTGTTTTCTCCTCCCAAACTCTACAGGCCATTGCTGTCAATTCGACCTTTGAATTCCCTCACTTATCATCTCCTCCTCACAACCTCCCTCTATTCCAGCACAGCACCAAATCCTATCTGAGCATATGTAATAGATCCAAATGATCCTCTTTCAGAAATATATTTCATCTCCAAGTCCATCTTACCCATAGCTGTCATAGGTACCTGCTTACTCATAGTTACCTTCAAAAGCGGCCTCACCTTCTGAATGAAATACTAACTTCCACTGTGCTATTTCAGACCCCCCAAAATGTAGTTAACTTGTATTACTATTACCACCAACAACCACTGTTACTATTAGTTATCTTGATGTTACCATGACAACCATAGTGTTGTCTGTATTAATGGTGAGCATTAAATAAGTCCTTAATATGTGCTGAGCACCCTGATTAAGCAAATTTATTCAATATGAAGTCACCAGATAACTGTAAACAACCATAACAAGTTGATGCTATGGCAGGTGTTGATGAGACAATGAGACAAGACGGGAATTTACTACTTATCTATCTTAATTTTTGTCCTAGTCCTCTGGGGGTAGGTAATACTGTACTCAGCATTGTTTTGCAGATGAATATGTCAGAGTTTAGAGAGTTTAAGTAACCCCTATAAGACTTAGAGAAAAGAGGTGCAACTTCTACATCTTTCTTTCTTATCCAAATCCCTTGCCATCTACACTGCCCTTCTCCACCTTGATTGTTCCTCTTTCCCCTTTGCCTGTTCATCAATAAAAGATCTTTGAGGAAAGGATGATGCCATATATAACAGGGAACTCTTACCATATATACCCAGGCTGTGAGTAGCATTTTTACAGTTCAGCTCAAATTTTGAGACTAAGTTAAATGAAGTTAAAAGCTGTATTGACATCACCTCCTAAATTCCTTAATCTCTTTGTCAGTTCTCTTAGTGCTGAGTGAGGGTCTCTCTTAAAGTGATCAGTGGCTCCCAACTGTCTGGAAAAAAAAAAAGCATTATGTCTCACCCACAGCTTCTAATGCAAGATTTCATCGATTCATTTGCTTTTGTGCTTAATAAGCAAGATTAATATTCATCTTAATATGAATATGTACCATTGCACGCTGATAATGTTCCATCACATTCTGCTATAATGCATTAGGGACAACATTGGTGACATTTGTTTGGAATCAGACACCTGTTATCAATTTGCACAGTGGCTTATATATCTTGCTTCAAAATATCCAGGGGGGCACTGGAGATGAATGAGGCATTGTTAATGTCCCTGCTGCTTTGTACAACTCCTCTTCACATAGAAAAACATGCAGAAATACATTGCTAAATATAATCTTAATACAGTAATCATGGAAAGAATCATCTTTAACACAAATAACAGTGCTTTTTGTTCATCCGACTTCCTTCATAAGCATCTCCTATGGGGCATAAATGAAACTTCCTTTCAGGTCCTCAGCTTTGACATAACAAAAAACCATAATCTCTCCAGAAAAGCAGAGGGTGAGCTCCAATCGTATCAAATGAAATAAAAAGACAGTGTTAATTGCAGACCAACCCACTTGAGTCCGGGTGGGCTCTGCGACAGATGTGGCCAATAAAAATCAATAGGAAGTGACCCTATGATATCTTTAAAGGCCTAACACTCAATAAACTCATGGATTCCACTGTGTCTCTTGGAATTCTTACTTTGGGAATCAAGTGTCCTTATTATAAGGAAGCCCAAGAGAATCACCTATGAAGAGATCAGTTGGAAGATGAACTGAGGACACTGGCCAAGAGTCAGAGCTGAACTCCCATCTGACAGCATGAACCTACTGCCAGCCACTAAGTCATTTTGGGGGAGAATCCTCTCTCACGAGTGAAGCAACCCCAGCTACCACCACATGAAGTAGATAGAAAGCATACTTTTCCAGTCATATCCAAATTACAGGTTAAAAATTTAAGCCATTGAGTTTGGGGATAATTTGTTACACAGCAAAAGATCATTGGGATTAGTACTTATTTTGAGAGCCTATACCCGGTACTTGGCTTTCAATGCAAACATTGTGCCTCAGAGCCCATGGGGACATTCAGCTGGTGCTATTTATAGTGCAAACCTTGCTCTGTCTTGGTGGGTCACATACTTAATGAAGGCAATGATAAAAGAAGACGGGACTGAAAAGTGATGTCAGAAAATGACTCTGGCAGATGCCATCTTTCAGATTTTCCATTGTGATCAACTAGACAATAATCCCAGCTGAAATGAACACATGTTCTCAATTAGAACCTATTGATAATAATTGGGAACACAGTACATGCCAAGTCTAATCTTTACTAATTGCCACTGAGAGTCTAAAATATCTTAGTGAGAATGTGAGATACATTCAAGAATAATTTTGTAAAGTCATCTTTTATATATTAGGTCTTGTAAACCATTATCACCCACCTTTCAAAGATTTCAGGAGAATTAATGAGATAATACTTACAAAGTCATTGCAATCTACCACAACAAAAATTAGAAACTGATAGAAAAATGGCAATTAACAGTGCTGAAATCTACTTTTAAAGAAAAAAAAACAATATAAAAATCTATCAAACAAACAAACATATTGCTAAGAATTTGGTTTGTTTCTGTGACAACCATTTTCCCAGTCACCCAGGCTTGCAATGTGGGTCTTTTAAAAAGCAGTTGAAAAAATTTTACTTTCTATCTCCACTTTGTCTTTGCTTCTGCTCCCTTCTATCCTCTATCACTACACTTACTTCAAGATCTTTACACTACCCTACCGCATGCACTAATAATTGGATCTCCCTCACTAGTATCTCTCTTCCCCAGGTCAGCATAACTAGTTCCAGATTCACTTCTGTTCATGCCTCTCTACTGATTGAAAACTTGCCATTTTTTTTCCCATTACCATGCAGTAAGGTCAGACCCAGAAAACAGTGTCATTGCTCCTACATCACATCCAGTAATGTGTGTCTCGACCCAAAGCCAAATGCAAGGCAAAAGATATAGCAGGAGGCAGAGAGTGTTCCCTTCCCAGAGAGAATGCTGAGGAATTGGTGTGACCCCAACTGACTTTCCATTCTGTATTGTAATTATCAGAGCAAGTGAGAAAAAAAGAACAACATCTTCTTAGAGACTAAGAAGGAAGGTTGTGCTTTGTCCAAGAATTTAATCATGTTCTTGCAGATAGTAAGTCCACAGATTCTGATAAAGTCTTTGTATTTGAAGAAACATCCATAGTAGGTATGCCCTTACTCAAGTATACAGAGTTTGAAAAGAGTGAATTGAAGAAAAGAACTCAAAATACTCACTAAAATGCTAATCCTAATGTATGCTATCAGAACAAGCAAGGAAAATATTTATTTCCCTAAGTACTTACACATGAAGTTTCAAACTAGAGTCTCTCCTAGGTTAAATTCAAGCTGGATTCAACCCAGTAGATCTATTATACAATTTTTACATTTTTTAGTTCAATGTCAAATTTTTGAAAATCTGGACTTGTCATTAAAAAAGACTAATTTTCAGATCCCTTTATGTAATGAAAAGAAAGAGATAAAAACCCACATGATCATATTTCACCAAAGTTGAAAGTTGTTGCCACATGGACAGGGCCTGGTGGTATAGCCCATCTAACTCACTTCACTCACTTGTGGTCTTTCATGAAGACTACTGGTTTAAGCTGTTTGGTCTCTAAGAATTCAAGTTTGTCTTTGTAAGGAAAGTGGTGTGTGTGTGTGTGTGTGTGTGTGTGTGTGTGTGTGAGAGAGAGAGAGAGAGAGAGAGAACCAATATATCTCACTTTGTCAGGGAGACCCCACTGTATGTTAAGTCATGCTTTTGGGCATGATCTAAGTCATGCTTTGGGGCATTGCCTCCATAATTCAAACCTGGAGAAATGTGACTCTTGGATTAGAGTGTGTGTGTTACACTGTCTGTGATGATGTCTATATTCATTGTCTGGAAGTGGTATAGAGAAGTGGCAAGTCCAGAGGATAATGAGATAACCATATCAACTCTGATGGGGAAGAAATTAGGCTTTGAACAGCTCAGGTGGAGATTTGTTCTGTAGCAACTGGCACGTGAAGTGCTACAGTTGGCTGGGAAAAACTGTAAGGGCAGCAGAACCAGGTTACCAGCAGAAGGGCTTGTTTTGTGTGACTGTTGGGTGTCTTTTGTTTTTTTTTTTTAACTAGGCTTCAGGAGGATTTGGTAGGCCATTTAACATACTGTCTCTCTGCCTGTGTTGTCTTTGCTCTAAAGCTTCTGGGAAGCCAGGCAAACCACATTATGCTGATGTGTTTTAGAGAAATGGAAGGAATACTCAAATGACAAGGGTGCCAAAGCCTGGTTCACATGACCACCAATTTTCCTATTGTAGAGAATGCTACTTTCTCCTGTTTTTTTTTTTTTTTTTCAGAGATGTAACTCTTGAGTTTTAGTTGGCAGCATGGTATCTGTATTATTTAGCTTTGCTTAAAACCAGTCTGACACCATGGGATTAAACTATGGTCAGTGAAATGTGAACTCAAGTATTGGGTACAATTTCCTAAATGTGTTGTCAAGTAGCAAACTGTATTTCTTCCATTCTTCCTCCATCCTGCTACTTAACCTGAAGGCAATAATCCAGTCTCAAGGGATGGTGGAACATTGACATTGAAGCATCCTGGTCTCCCAGAAGACTCATAGAGTAAAACATTCATTTCAGTTGTGGATTACCTACTTGCAAGTAATGCATGAAATGGAAATAAGATTGCTTATATGCCAACCAACAGCCTAGATAAGATACTTTCTCTCAAGTCAACTCAGACATTGAAGGATAGGAAACCAAGACTTGGTTTAAACATGTCGGTTTCCTCTGTCTATGTGACAGGTTTTTGAGGGAAAGGACTATGACTTTTGCATTGGTGTGTTCATCCCTTTCACATTACTTGGCACATAGTAATCAATTTATAAATGTTTTTGAAACAGTCACTTAGAAAATAGATAAGAACTGCCTATAAAATGTATGTCTGCACATATCAATTTCTTCCTGTTATGCCAAAAAATACAAAAATGATGACTTTTTCTAGTATCATTAATATAATGAGCTATTTTTCTAGAAGGAGTAAGTTTAGATTAAGCCAAAATGTTTTAGCCAGCTCAGACTGCCAGAGCACGATACTATAGACAGCATGACTTAAACAACAGATATTTATTTTTTTACATTTCTGGAAGCCGGGATGTCCAAGATCTAGGTGCTGGTAGAATTGGTTTCTGATGAGTAGCTAGTTGCCTTCTCACTGCTCATATGATCTTATGGTCTTTTCTTTCTGAATGTATACTCCTGTGTCTCTTCCACAAGGTCACCAGCAGTATTGTATCAGGATTTTACCCTACAGCCTCATTTAACCTTAATTGCCTCCTAGAGTCTCTGTCTCCAAATATAGTCACACTGGAGTTACTGAGTTAACATAATAGTGTAATCTAAAATGGGGAAGTTCTACCTATTGAAGGTTGTTGCTGAGCAATCAGGGGAAGCTAAAAAGGACTTGGAGAGAAGACTTGAAGAAGCTCAATGGAGAAAACTAGAGGGAGCATGTGGAGCAGAGGCATGTGAAGAAGAAGCCATGCTTGCTTCTCAGCTTTGGGCTTGTACCAAGGACTCCGGTGACATAAGAGTCACTTGGAAGAGATAGAGATGTGGTGAAGACCCATGGGAGGCTGAAAATGGCAGCCTTTACTTTGTACTTTGATTTTCCTTCCAGACTTGCCTGGTCACTCAGTGCCTTTCCTAAGATTCATGCCAGAAGATGCCTTAGACTTCTAACAGACCTCAGTGACTCCTCTTTCAGCTAACCCTATTTGGCTGGAAATTTACTTACAAGGGATGGGTAACTTTAGATGTTTTACTTGGAAACTACTGTCCTTTCTCTCCTCTTTCTCTCTAATGCTATGCACACTAATTGTATTACAGATTTTTCTGCTGAAGTTCTTACATATTAAGAGTATACTTTGTCTATACGTGGCAAATAGCAGAACCCATTTAGATCATGCAAGATGGGGGGTCTTGGGGTGCCCCCTCATTCTGCCCCCTAACATTTGGACTTTAACATATGAATTAGGGAAGATGGTGGTAATCAGGGGCAAAGAGAGACACAATCAGTCTATAACATAGTCATAATACTTCATTTTGTGCCTATTAAAAAAGCTAAAATGCTTTATTTACGTTTCCATGGACAAGACTAGCTAGAGAGAATAATAAACTGCAATGATATTAAAACATGTTTTTGCCATGACGGGACCTCCCTGGTGGTACAAGCACCACACTGTGAAGCATCCAGAGCTACTGCAGCACAAGCATCTGCAGCTATTGCAGCATGAGTTCAATTCCCAGCCAGAGAGGTGACCCACATGGCGCAGCAGGTGACCCACCTGCCTTGCCTGCTGCTCCCCTCAGCAGTGTCTTTCAGTCAATTTGTCTGTTTTGCTCCCCACTCTGCCTCTGGTGAATCCTCTTACCCCCAGCATCTCTGGCCTATACCCCAGTTCTTGGAGGCATAAATAAATAATTTTTAAAAAAAATGTTTTTACCATGTTTCAAAATAGTCAGTCTTGACTATGTAATTATAAATTATTTCCTATAACCTCTGCAATTAAATATTGTAGATTTCCTTAAAACTTAATCTGTGTACATTGTTGAAATCTCTCACATCTAAATTGCCTAAAGGTGAATAAAAGTTGAAAAAATTATGTGGGAAGAATTATTGATCCTGAATGAATTTAATTCCTATGACTGTTCAATAAACTCATTTTCCTGTGAACACATTTAGACTTAGATTCACTATTGATACATGTAAAGAGGCAATTTACAAAGCTCCTTAATTAAAATATTCCATCAAAGGTAATTTGTTACCATGTGAAGTTACATTTTATATTAATAAAATGTATATTTAGAAGGAAAATGAAAAGCACACATCAGGCATTTTACTTAGGGTTAACATATTTCTTAAGTTTGAAAAGACTTATGTTGATGAGGATGTGCTCCACAGTTTCACCAAGGACAGAGAGAACATTCATGAGAACAAAGGGATTTGCATATCTCTAAGCACAGAACTTGACTTCTGAGTCTCCCCTTCTTTAGGTAGTAGATTTTTTCTGCTCTGACCCTCTTGCCTCCCTAGTGTTCTTGGTGTATATCTGCCTCCTTTCCTCCTGCTCCTTTCACCTCTTCTTTTTTGTTGTCCAAAAAAAAGTTTTTTTGTCTCATTTTTTTTGTCTCCTTTCACCTCTTCTTTTTTGTTGTCCAAAAAAAAGTTTTTTTGTCTCATTTTTAATCCACCCTGCTTCCCATTCTCATTTTGTTTTCCAAGAGACATTTTTTTTAACTGCTCTTTGTGTCCTGTCTCACCGACTGAGTGCACAGGAGCATGCACATTACCAGAAGGCAGAATTTCTGTCCTCCTTCTGGAAGGAAGCAAACCTATTCTTTTCACAGGCCTGCATTGAGTGACAAGACCCTTATCTTCCTTGGGACACAGGGTTTCCACTTTTGTATAAACCTTAAGGTGGAAATAGTTTTATCAATGCACACATGATGGAAAGCTTCAACATTGCTTTGAGAGGGAGTCAAAGGAATAAAAATAATTCTAAATAGAAAAAGAGGTTAATGCAAAATAAAACCTCACCAATCAGTGGTGCTGCATTAATTCTTTCTTGCTTGTTGGTACTTAAAGAAATGGCAACTCATATAATTTGGTTGTAATGAGTCAATGGGAAATATGTTGTTAATAAAAAAAGGGTCATAATGTATTTGTGAGTGGGGTAAGGGTTTTCTAGTTTTATCCTACTAGAAAACTATGTCTCTCTCTCTCTCTCTCATGCATACATATGCACAGGTGTTTTGTTTGTTTTTTCATAAAACTATCTGAGATTTTTTTCTGACACTATTTTAACAGAATTTTGGAATAGGGGTGGGGTAGGATAGTATGTTTTACTACACTGAGATGAGAGTATTTTCAGTAATAAATCCCAACATTTTATCTACACATTCTCTCTGGGACCCAAGAACAAATTGTGACCTCTAAAATCAGTGGAATGTATTCGAGTTACTATTTCTAAGGAAGTTAGTATATGTGAGAGACTGTTCTAAGGACTGTATATATGTTAACACTAATCTTAATAATCATGCCATGAGGTATTATTTTGCCTACTTTATAGAGGGGGTTTTAGAAGTTACAAGACAGCTGGAAGTGTCTCAATATCCATCAATTTGGGATCAGCAAATAAATGACAGAGGCTCTGCAGAATAAAACTGTGAAACCGGTACACTTTATGAGGTTAGTCTGTTTATGCTCAGGAACTGTGTCAACGGTAGAAGGGTGCCCACACCTAGGGAAGAGAAATCAGGTTAAAATTTTAAAATGTTTTCTGTACTGTTTAAAAGTCTTGAATGGCCAGTGTTATCTTACCACACTATTTTCAAAAACAAACGCATGCTGCCACAGAGCCATAAACTAGGGACCGGTAAGAACATCTGTTCTTATCTGGGACTCCAAAGTCTCTACTCTTCTCTCAGATTTTCTCCCCTCTGCTACCCTATCTGAGTTCCCTATGTGTGGACTTAATCTTTTACCCCAATTCTGTCTGAGGCAATCTCTGGTGCTCCAAGCCCATCTCCTTCCCCAGGTCGCAGATCCTAAGGAGACACCCAACTTCATTTCCCAAGAGCTAATAAGCACATTTCCCAGGGGCCTGAGAAGGATGAGCTGAGAACAGGATTTTCTGTTTTCTTAAAGACAAATGAGTTGAATGAATGAATGAATGAATGAACTAAAGGGCACTTCTGCGAAGTGTCTGAAGGGGCCTACAGAGAGATGTGTAATTAATTCTAACACTGTCTCACCATAACTAGTCTTGATGAATTTGCTTCACCCTACTTTTATTGGGCATATATGTACTTTTATGCATTCTCATGCAGTGCTTAATATGTGCTAGGACATGGACTTTTTTATTTTTGACACGAACTTTTTAAAGTACACTTTATTTTTAAATAATTTCAGACTTACAGGAAACTTGCAAGAACAGCATAAATAATTTTTAGATAACCCACACCCAGATTTCCCAAAGGTAATAATTTACTATATTTGCTTTATTCTCTCTGAGTCTCTCACTGAATAAGTTGCATATAGAATGCTACTTTATCCCATCTACTTCTATAATTATTTCCTAAAAACAAGATATTCACTTACATAGCCACGTATAATTATCAAACTCATCAAACTGATATCATTAGAGTATTGTTATCTGGTAGACAGGCCTTATTTAGATACTAAAAGTTATCATAATAATTTATTTAATATCAAAAGGAAATCCAAGAACATGTATTTCATTCGATTCTTGTGTTTCTTTAGTTCTCTTTAATCTGGAATGTTTCTCAAAATTTTCTGTTTTATATCATGCCATTGATATTTAAGAAGAGTATATTTCATGTATATTATAGGATTTTCCTTATGATTAGATTTCAGCTATATATTTTGGGTCAAACACATTTAATTCACTTTAATGCTCATAAATAATATTGTTATCAATTTACAGATGAAGAAAGCAAGACACAGAAAGTCCAAGGTCTCTTGTCCAAGGTCACATAGCACACAAGTGACAGAACCAAGATATACCTCGGGCCTCAGCTTCGGAGTCTAGAGTCTTGAACCCTGACCTTAGAAGTCTCCCTTGGGAAGGACACTGGAATTAATGTGTAATTATGTGACAGAAGCTCTTTGTGGCTTTCACATTTTGGATATTATTAATTTGAAAAGAACTTCTCAAGAAGTTATTATCAACCATATTTAGAGAAAACAAGACCATATTTAGAGCAATTACATAATTCAACTCAAAGTTGGACATCTAATTTGTCCAGTTCTTTAGAGCACTGATTCACTACTCTGGCTGAACATTAAAATCATCCAAAGAGCTTTTAAAATGCACTTATGACCAAATTACACCCACACCATATTAAAAAGAAATCTTTGAGGGTAGTCCCAGTGTGCATGTCCCAGGTAAGTCTTATATGCATCAAGATTCCAAGTCACTATAATACACTTTTTAGCTTTCTATAGTTCCTAATAGCTTTTTAGGAAGTGGGCCAGAGTAAGGGTTTATTACTATGGCTATCTCATTTAGGAAATGATCATCTAGGATGGTTTTTGAATCAACCCCTCTAGATCACAGCACTAAAATCCCATTTCACAAACTTTATACCAGATCTTTCTAAACATAGTCTGTACACAAACTAGCTCAAAATCTCAGCAGCATCACTGAAACTCTTTACTCTAGGACTTTCTTAGCACATTCTACTCCTAGAGTATGGTCCTCTGTGAGATCAGGGACCACATCTATTCATGTATAAATCCTACAAACTGTTGATGGCAATACTTTATACAGCAGACAGTCGATATTAAATGTTTGCTAAATAATTTAAGTTCACCTTTTGTTCTCTAAAAACTTTGAGAGATATTGTCATTTGTTACCTTGAACTAAGCATTTCACTCAGAAAGATTAATCAAATGCAAGGTTGAAGATTTTACTGCACACTTTCCTTCCATATCATTTAGAGCAATAGAAAATATGACCTGTCTTGAACAAATCCCTAGGCTACAGTGCTATCAGTGGTTCCATTTCCTAAGACATAGCTGTTAACTCTTCATATTTTCTCCATTTTGAAACCAACCCTTTCTAAAATTTTTAAAGAGCAAATATATAGGCCTTCAGTATAAAAAAGTTCACCATGGAATTTAAAAACATATCAGTCAGGCCCTTCTTGTTCACTTATTAATGTACCCCTCCACCTCTATAATAATACTTTAATGGATAAGCCAGTTATCTTTTCTCTTTAACTCATTTCAACTTTTTCCCTTCTCCATATTAGAGAGGTTGTCAGCTCATCAGCTTAGAATGGCCAAAAGGTCCTCTAGAACATTTTATGTCACGAAATTTATTCTAGCTCATTCCCTGCCCTGTAGTGTAGAGATAGGTATGGTCTGCACAATGGTTTGTATTTGACTTTTCCTTGACTACCTTCTAGTTTGGCGGATATGTCTGGTTGGTTCTAGTGATTTATTTATAACTAATTTGTCTAGCAGGATCAGATTACTTTGTTAATTTACCAGCCTTTGATCTAACTACTTTTGACTTCTTATTTGAAAGATAATTCTCTAGAAGAAATCTCCCAAACCTCTCCTTAGAAAAGGGCAAAAGATACATTACTCTCTCTTATCATTCTTTCCCTTCTGCTTTACTTCTTTAATGGTAAGTGTAAAGAGCTGACTTTGTTTTTTTTTTTATTAAAATATTTTAAAATTTACATATACTTGCCATTAATTGTAATCCCCATGTATTCCCCATCACCATCTCACCAGTGCACCA
>JAGFMF010011380.1:3320113-3738158 GCA_019455555.1 Galemys pyrenaicus | reverse complement strand
AGGGAAGGGAAGGGAAGGGAAGGGAAGGGAAGGGAAGGGAAGGGAAGGGAAGGGAAGGGAAGGGAAGGATGGAGAGAGAAGCCCTCTAGGGCATTCTATAACTTCACTGAGCAGAAATCAGTGGCCTTCCAAGGGTAAGGGCATACAGTGGGGTAAAAAGATAGAGAAAAAAGAAACCTACCAGAAAACCAAAAAGCAATTGACTGGCCTATAAAACAGGAATGTAGATGACTGGATCAAGAAGATGTGATATGGAATACTATTCAGCAATCAAAAATGATAAACTGGGGCCATTTATAGAAACATGGATGGAGCAGGAAGGAATTATACTCAGTGAAATAAGTCTGAAGACAAGAGAAAAATATCAAATGGCTTCACTTTTAGGAGGAATGTGAAAGAACAACAGCTATAACAAAAAATCAAAAGATAACAACAACAACAAAAACAAGAGAAAATGCAAGGAAATGGGAAATTACAACCAAAAACAAACAAACAAACAAAATCAAAAGGTTAAAGATAGACCAAAGGGAACATGGGGGGACAGAGGGAGGGGAGGGCAAAGACAGGGATGAGGGCATAAAGAGCACAAGGGTCTGAGGTGATGGTGCATGAGTGAAATGGTGGTGGGAACTCCCTGGGGACTACATATGTTGTCAAATACAATTAAATAAATCTAATGAGGAAAAAAAAAATAAAACAGAAATGATCACTTGAGTCCTGCCAGTCTCAAACCATAAGTCTGTCTGAAGGGAGAATCTTGATGCTGCCTTGGAAATATTTGAAAATGTGATACATTGCATTCAACTAAAGCATCTGCAGAGCCCAGATTCAAGTTAACCATAGATTAATTGATTTTGCATAATCCCTCCCAAATACATACTAGTAGTGTACTAGAACATTTCCAGCTCTTTTCTGAAGATAAATGTTATTTACAACTTTTCTTTTATACATGATACTGAATATACAATAAAATATTTAAGACACAAGAGGAAATAGTTAATAGAAGCAGACTGATGATTGTCAATATGTTGCAGACAGGGCTTTACAAGAGCAAATAACATTAATAGATGATTTTTTTTATTTTTTTTAATTTTTTTTAATAAATGAATTAATAAACTAGTAGAATGCTAAAATACATAGTAGAAAAGTGAGCATGATACACTGAAATGAATTTCAACAGAGAGCAAACATTTCTAAAAAGACTTAAATAAAAAAATTTAGAAAAAATAGTGTAGAATTCATTTATGGTTAATTTAGTAACTTGGAGGTTGGTAAATGAAAATTACCCAAACTGAGATGTACAGAGATAAGAAAATATCAACAAATTAAATATATATATGATATGAGATATGAGGAAAGATAGTAAATATTCACCATACATTTCATTTGAGTCCTAGAAGAAAATGAAAGAGAAATAGAATGGAAATATTTTTGAAGAAATAATGGCCAAAAAATTTTCCAAATTTATAAAATAAATGAAGCAGCATATCCAAGAAGTTCAATGAATCCCAAGTAAGAAAAACAAGATAAAATCACACCTTGATACATCATAATTGAAATACTGAAAAACAAAGCTAAAGAAAAAAATATGTTAAGAGCAGTCAGAAAATAAGGTACACCATCTTCAGAGAAACAAAATTTAAATAGAAAGCTGATTTCTCAGAATCTGGAACACCTTTCAAGAGCTAAAAGAAAAAATTCATCAATCTAGAATTCCATATCCAGTGAAATTATATTTAAAGGCAGTTCTCCCACTACCTTGTGCCTATGCAGATGCCTCTTTTTCCTTTCTCTTTTCCTATAAATCTGTCCTTTTAAAATATTTTCAAAAAATATATTTAAGGATTGTCAAAATAAATATCTTTATCCTAAAAAAAGAAAACTAAGGAATTCATTGCACTAAAAAAATAAAAATGTCAAGGAACATTTCTGTGGAAGAGAAAATGCTATCACAAGGAAGTTCAAATCTATAGGAAGAGACAGAGCACTAAAAAATGGTAAAAATGAGAAAAAACCATTAACACTTGTTACTAAATAAGAATTATCAGAATATTTTTAAAACATCATGCACACAACATAAGAACTTAGTTGCTTTGTATTAGGCTTCAGGGTCATACCCTGCCAGAAGATAATGTAATACTTGTTTAAACATCTTAATCACAATTTGGAGCAACTTCCTGAGGAGCAGTACATTCCAGAGTCCCTGTTTGTTATTCATGGAAAATCCACTGGCATCCTGTGTGCCTCTTCTTTGCAGCTCTTGCTGGTGAATGTGCTGTTCACATTGAGCAAAGGTACTTTGGTCAACTTTTAGTGGAGGTAAAGAGTTGGAATGTGTCATGCCTCACAATAAACTCTCCAGATGCTGATTCTTACTGTCATCATATTTCACTGAAAATCAATAATAGGCAGCCTTCCTTATTCAGGATTTACTACTCCCTTGGGAGAAAGGACTGTCCCCCAAAAAAGTACAATAATTCCTTATGATGTAATTGTGAAATTCAGGTAACTCTTCAGAGAGGCAGAGGACACAGTGAAGTTACATGCCAGCAGTGAACAGTTTCCTGCACATGTCATGGGAATTAATAGCTATTTTCTCTTTCCACCCTCTGCATTTAGTGCAGGTATTTGAAATCAACACAGAGGCTGGCAGACTGGAAAAGCTTGCAAAATACTTGCTGAGCAGACAAATGAGTTGAATGAATATATCCTAGATGCAAACAACAAAATATTATATTTTCCTTGCTTTTATCAACATTCACTAACTCAAATCAATTTTAAAACACTTGTAGCTTGTGAAAGGATCCAGGAGTTCAAATTGGTGTTCCTTTAAACATTATATTCAAGTGACAAGAGAGTTGGGGTTGATTTTCCTGTAACACCGAAAATGTCTATCATAGCTCCACCAAACTAGAGTATTCCAAGATTCTCTGGTTTGAAAATGCCATTGTGCTTAAGTGATACCACTTCTTTTTAGCACTGTTATTTTAAGGGACTTTTCCTTACCCCATCTCACTTCATAAATATCTCTGGAAGTCACAGGGAGAGCCTATTCTGGAAAATGCCCTTATCAAATGGTGATCATTTACTAGGTCGTCCTATTTTTTAACTGCTTTCTTATTTTAGAGCAGAACATTTGAAATGGAGTCTTGAAAACACTCATGAGAAAACAAAATTGGAATCATTCTTGAAGTGGACAATTCAAGAATTAGACCGTTTGTCAGTTACCTTTGCTATGTAATAAACCACCCAGACTTAGTGTAGGTCAGTCCTGAGTGCTGGGGCTCCACTGGACACTTTTGATCTAAGTCAGGCTGAACTCTTTGTAGCTAACTCACTGATGTGTCTAGAAGTTCAGTTGGACAGGCTAGTCTAAGATGGCTTTGGAGGAGACAACTGAGTTGACAAGGGCCTCTCATTTTGTGGCCTCTCATTTTGGAGTCATCAGTTTGTCCCAAGTTTTTTCACATGACAGTCACAAGTCACAGCACTGCTGCATGAACTCTTTTCATGTCCTAACTGCCACCATCCCATGTTCGAGCTGAGTCAGTTTGGGAGAGACTCAGCTAAAGGTGTGGATATTGGAAGGTATGAACCATTTGGGGGATGTTACTGCAACAGGCTGTGTTTTACAATGTGATCTAAGATGGCTGAGGATCCAGAAGGCCCAGACTTGTCACTTTCTCATCAGAAACAGAAATATGACTCAGGAGCCTGTCCTTCTGGGCATTCAGATGTTCTTGTTTCTACATTTCTACCCCCATGCACCATCCCTTCTGATTGAGTCTCTTCCGTAGCTTCATCACTGACTGCTTTCAGATATTTTTTTCTCTCCAGGCAGCCCTGCAAGTGCCTGGCAGGGATGATGAATGAGCCTGGCTTCCTCCGTGATGTGACTGTCCAGAAACACAGCCCAGAGTGTGCGCAATGCAGCAGCCTCCATGCACAATGCAAATGCTGGAATGTGCTGTGGGGTTGGACAGAGGTCATTGCTGCAGAAACAAAATACTGTTTGAGATCAGCATTCTAGGCTATAGACAGTTATGCTTAATTAGAGGAATAAGCAAATAGGTACCCCGGGGTATCTTCTGGATTGTCTCAACAGATGAAAACGTATAAGTGAAAAGGTTGCATGCAATTAAGAAAATTCACTGTGCTCTGGCTGTCTGGTTTAGTTCACTCAAATTATATATAGGAAATTAAAGAACCATAAAGGAAAGCAGAAGCACGGGATGCCATTATAAATCTGATAAGCGTCTTTGATCAAGGAAAACTTTCTCACCAAACAGGCTTGAGCTCCTGATTACCTTCAGATTTATTTACAGGGAGAAATGAGCTCTCAGTAGTCCTCATTACTATCTTGTGAGATAAAAAGATCAACTAATCAATGAAAAGTGCTGGTTTCACAAGGTATGGTGCAGATAAAATATAATAATATAGGCCTTGTCCTTGCAGAACTGACATATAGCAGATCACTTTGATACAAAGGGAGTAGACAGGTACCAAACAACAATAGCAAAATACCATATTCAGCATGGATGGGGTATAGGTAATTTACATGTATTATTTATTCTAATCCTTAATACCAATGATGAGGTTGCTATTTCCATCTCAAATTGCCAAGGAAGACAACTAGTTTTACTTCAAGACTTTCACAACAATACGCTCTCTCCTGTAATAATGAATGCTCAGAGAAAGCAAAGCAAATATTTTGTTGGTACTCAAACAACCAGTGATTGAATGCCAACTTTGAACCAGGCACAGATGCTGTTAATTTGAACAGAGTCAATCCTTAAGAGGCTCACAATCTATAAAGGGACAAACAATTACAAAATCCTATGTTATTAATGCAAATATGGCTGATGGCTGCACATAGGGTAGATGTTAAAGCAGAAACAAAAGCTAGTACAGATCAGAGTTCATTTTTCTTCTGACTTCTGCCCAGACACTTTCCTCTGAGCTTTGCTCTAATATGGAGATGGCATTTCCTTCCAGGGAATGTCTTGGGATTGTCAACAAAACTATGCTACAAGTGTATTCAATTAGACTAACCCCTTAGTTCTTGCTCTTATTAAAATCAAAAGAAAGAAGCAAGAGAAAATATCAGCCACTGTGACTATTTTCAAGATTATCTTTTTGCTCTAAATTTATTCTTCTAAAAGAACTTTATTGACCCAGCTCAGGTGATTCATTTACCATTTCTGTGGTGCCAGCAACATCTTGCAGACAAGAAAACAAACATAGAAGGGTCAGCACACTCAAGGTAAATGTATCAGTTGGTTAGGATTGCCATCATAAAATACCACAGACTGGGTGACTTAAATAACAGAAATTTATTTCCTCACAGGAGGCTGAAAGTCTCAGATCAAGGTGTCAGCAGATTTAGTTTCTTCTGAAGACTCTGTCGTTAGCCTTAGATACACACTTCTCACTTGTTCCTTAGACTCTCTTTCTTCCGAGTTTGTGCATGTCTGGTGTCTCTCTGGGTTTTCATCTCCTCTTCTCATGAGGATATTGATATTACATTGGAACCCATGCTAGTGACCCCATTTTAACCCAAATGTAAAGATCTCTGGCGAAAGTCACATTCTCAGATACTAGGAGGTTAGTTCTCCAGTGTTGAATTTTGGGAGCATATAATTCAGTCCATAATTATAATTCAGTTATAAAATTCTGGAGCCAGAATGTAAGACAATAATTCTATCTGAAGCCTCTCACTCACTTAAGCAAAACTCAGTTATCTTCTATGTACTTGCTCCATGCTTTCTTCTAATCTTGGAAGATTTTATACCACAGGCCTTATGAAGAGATTTAAATCATCCTTGTCTTCTATCTGTTCATAAAAATATTCCCATCTCATGGCACAGTTGAAATGTTACTTTTTTCAGTGAAGGCATCCAATTCCACAGTTAAAATTCTTTCCTAATAGGACTCTCCATTAATACTACTGCCTTCTTGTGGAGGTGTCAACTTTCTACTTTGTAGAGTATGTTTAAGAGCTAAATATATTTTCATGTCTATTTTTTCTTTGAAAATCTATTTTTATTGGTGAATATTTGACATATAACATTGTACTTAGTTTCATGTATACAACATTTTATAATTGCATATCTAGTGAGATGATCACTTAAGTGTAGTTAACAGCCATCATCATGCATAGTTAAATGTATTTCTTGTGATGAGAACATCCCAGGACTTTTTGAGTGTACATTCTGAGTCAGGCATAGTCCTAGATGCTTCATGAACAAGGTGTGTAATACCCTTTATTTATGGAACTTCCACCCTAGTTTGTTAACAAACAAAGCACACGTGGGAACTAAGTAAGCTGCACTATTGTAAATAATGGAAGCACATATAAAGACATTAAAAAGCAAACAAGAACAAAATTTAAAAATAATTACAGAAATGAGTGAAGGATCTAGTTCCATTGGCCAAGAAAGAACTCTCTGGAGAGATGAGTTTTAAGCTTCATCTTAAAAGAAAATGCCAGCTATGTGAATACTGGACAGGATGTTCTAGGCAAAGAAGCAGCAAGTGTAAATATTCCAAAGGTGGGAAATCTCAGTGACTGAAAGGCAGAATTGATGTGATTGAAGTTAAGTAAGCAAGAGATAAAATACAGAGACACAGACCCTGACCCTGGTGTCCAGAGCAATGCTGAAGTGTCCTTCATGAAGAGAGAAATACCTCTGGGTGGAGTAAACATTTAATAAATGTCCTTAAATATTAAATAAATCAAGCCTGGTCAGAATTTGATTGTTCTGCTAATTTGGGTGAATGAATCTTCATGAAAAGGAAAGAATCATGGTCAGTAGCTCCCTGCGGCCTCTTCCATTTACAGACATCAGGTTTTTAGTCAGTTGTCAGGACCTGGAAATAATTTCCTGTGTCTTCTGCAGGAGACTTATATTTTGTTGGTGTTAAGTAATTTACATTAATGCATTTCTATTAATTATCGGAAGGTTTTTAAAATAGTAAAATCTTTTAATATTAATCCTCTTAAGATAGCAATATAATAGATCCTAAATACCTGATGGCAACTACCTGGTTTCCTTTTGAGTACAAGATATGAGTGATTTCACAAAAGCTCTTTCATAACCAGAATAGCTGATGTGATTATCTGTCTTAGATTGAAATATCACTGGTACTTGATATGACCTTCATTTCAGACTGGGCTGAATTCTGTTAGGGAGGGGAATCCAGGGGATGCAACAGTGCTATTTTGAGGAATAAATAGCAGCATCTTTTCTATTCTCTTAAATACAAGCTAAAATATAGTGTGCAGCAAGTGTAGAGTTCACTTCTGCAGTGCAGGTAAAGGTAGAGAAATATCATTTCCACAATGGAATTGAGATGACTCATCATTTTCCTCTTCTATGAATCTCATAGAAATATTTTGCCTGGAATATCTTCTCAAAGCACAGTTGCAATGTTTTTAATGACTAAGAGTCTTGGAAAGAAATACATTTATTCCGAAAATTAGAAACATAACTTCATCTATTCACATTCCCTGAAAGAAGGAAATTTGTACATTATCTGTTTTTTATTGTCCTTGGCACAGAAGTAAATTTTTAACTCAGCAAATAAAATTTAGTGGAGAGTACAAAATGTAACTTTCAATGGATATTTGGTTCAAGAATTGCATCTGAGTTTTTTTTAAAAACAAATTCTGAAGTATATAAATGAAATTTTGTTTTCTTTACAATTTAAAATCAGATTTCCTCTCTTTGTTAATTCCATAAGTGTATATATGTGTATGTATTAGGTGCATAGATTCACACCTCTACAAATGTATGTCATTGCACCTTCCCACCACCAACGAACTAATAATCCCCCAACATAGTCCATTGAGGGTTATAACTTTTATTTAGGTGTTGTTGAATTACCAAATTAAAGCACCAGCATTTAAGACTTCAGGGGCTCTTTTAGCAAATAAAGACTGCTTCCCATGAAAGGGAAATTAAAATATCACAAGTGCCCAATCAGATGGGCAAATTAAGGTCACAGGTAATTTAGAATAGTAATTAGAGAAACCAGCTCGCTCACCATTACACTGCTCAAAATATTAAAAATAGATCTGCCATATGATCCAGAAATTTTACTCCTACATGTCTTCCTAAAGACAAAACACTAATTTTAAGGGATATATGCAGTCTTACATTTATTGCAGCATTATTTAAAAGAACCATCCTAGAGAAACCACCTTGGTGCTTAACAACAGGTAAGTGAATTAAGTGATGTGGGGTGTATGTACAATAGACTACTGCTCAACTATCAAAAATGTGGAAATCTTGTCTTTTGTAGCAACATGGATGGAACTGGGCTATGCTAAGTGTAACCAGTCAAAAAGAGATAAGAAAAATACTGGATAATTTCACTTATATGTGGAATATAAGGAAACAAAATAAAGCAACAAACAAAACTAAACTAAAACAAAACCTAGAACTTTAATGGTAGAATTGAGGTACAAGAAGGGAAGAATAAGAATAGGTAAAAGGTGGGAGAGGGGGCCCAATGGACTATAATGGAGGACTGGAGATGCTTAGATTCACAACTGATGTGAACCAGTCCCTTAAGTCATATGCTGTAAACTAATGTTACCTCAGTAAAAAAACAAAATACATTTTATTTTTTAAAGATTTATTTATTGAGGTACAAGGGATTAAGTCACAGCACTATGAAGCTATCTACAGCCACTGCAGCACAAATTCGATCCCTGGCCAGGGAGGTGACCCACATGGCACAGCAGATCTCTCCTGACTTGCCCGCTGCTCCCCTCAGCAGTGTATTTCAGTTGATCTGCCTGTTCGGCTCCCCACTCTGTCTCTAGTGAATCCTTTCACCCCTTGCATTTCTGGCCTGTACCCTAGTTCTTATACACAATACAATTTTAAAAAGTAAATTAATGGCCACTTACATATTACTTTATTTAAAAAATTGAGTGAATATAGATGATACAAATTTTGCTTACTATTTCCTACATCTTGCAATAGTTAATAAATCATTCCATTCTATTTTCAACAACTCTCCCATGGAGGAGTCAATCTATTCATTGGACTACCTGGTTTCAATTTGCCCATAGCTACCAGTGCCAAGTCATCTACCACTGCATAGGTCCTTCTCACTGCTGCAATGCTCCAGCCCATGTATGTGCCAATGAAAGCTAGGGATAGATCAACATGAGAACAAGAAAGGAAAAACGAAGTGCTGCTAACCAGTGTCTGTGAAATCTGACAATACAAGTCTCTACCTTCTGTGACTTTGGCAGCGGTCATGATAGTCAGCAGTCAGCCATCGTTCAGTCCACATAGGGCTCATCATCTTGGTGCACCCACAGTAATTGCAATGAGAATGTAAAATTAGTCTAAGTGATAGTGGATAATAAAAAGTACAAGGGCTTTGGATGAATGTAGCATTAGCTCTAGAGTACAGGCTAAGGTCTCACTTACTTGGTCTTTAAATGATGATAATACATAAAATTTACCAGAGTGCTGTGAAGATTAGATAAAATTAAGTGTGTCGAATTACCTGGTACAGCTTGACAATTCTTTTGCTTTTTTATGCTGTGATAATTTGTTTCTGACTGTGCCCAAAAGAAAGTTCATTTGACTTCCAGAAAGAGATATCAAAGCTAGGGAAGGCCCAGAGAAAAACAATTAAGGGAAAGTGGTAGTTCTTTAGAGTGTCAAGCTAACAACATTTAGGATATTTTAAGAGTAAAAATTTAGTTTGCTGTCATTTATTATATGGATTTGACAGCACAATATCAGAAAAAACAATTTTGGAACATTATTTTAAAATTTAAGGAGATAGGGCCTCCCTGGTGGTGTAGCAGATTGAACACCACACTGTGAAGCATCCGTGGCACAGGAAGGCGGGAGTTTGATTCCTGGCCAAGGAGGTGACCTACATGGCGCAGCAGATCTCTCCAGTCTCACCCGCTGCTCCCCTCAGCAGTGTATTTCAGTCAATCTTCCTGTTCTCTTCTCCCCTCTGTCACTGGTGAATCCTCTCACCCCCCCACCCTCCCCACACACCTCTCGACTGTATCCCAGTTCTTGTATGCATAAACAAAATAAATCTTTAAAAAATATTCATCAAAATTAATCCATCTGGAAGAGCATATAAAAGTAAAGACAAGACTATCAAAATTTTAAAAAGGGGGTATATTATTATATTTTAGCACAAACTAAAAAGGAAGAAAATTATAGGAAGATACAAAGAAGGAACAAAAGACCAAAAATGGGAGTGGAGATTTTTGAATAGCTACAAGAAACCATAAAAACAAAATTCATTTCACTGTACACAGGTTGGATGGTATAAAAAGCTGTATTTCACTACTGCTCTGGTAGTAATAAATTTTATTTATGCTTAAAATAAAAAGTAAGAAAGTCTGTCATTTAAGATGTGCTGAGATACATAATGAATGTTAGTCCTCACTGGGATATTGAAGGAAAGGAAGACTGACAGATAATAAAACTATATCTTAATCTGTCAGGGTTTATCTCTGTATTATATAAAATAGGCTAGTTCAAAGTGCCTACTTTTGAGGGAATCGCTCTGAATTACCAGAAAGATTAATTTATGGTGGAAAGATAGGATTTTTCCAGAATATGTAACTAAAATTGATACACTAAGAACTTATCGAAATAGCTATAAATTGAAGATATTCAACTGATTAAAGCCTCTTGGTCTTTGTCACTCGGTGCCAGCCAGTGACCAGTATGCTTGACAGAATTCAGAAGGAGAGAGAACGGCATATGGTACAGCGAGTACTGAGCCCCAGAGAAATCTTCCTTTCTTCCCACTCCATCTGTGCTTTGTGTGGTACCTCACTTCGTCGCCACACAGAAATGCTGAGCTCAAGACAGTAGAAATGGATGATGGGAAAACGCAGAAACAGCTTTTGTGGCATATGAAGCACTAATAAAACTCTACCGTCCATAGCACACATCTTAAACTGAGAAAGGTGAGTCGTGTAGGTTTATTTGGGGGCAGTCCGGGTGATTCTTCAAGTTCAGTGTATAAAGCAAGCTTTGGAAATACCGGCAATGGGAGGTGGTGGTGGGGTCTGCTGGTGTCTGGCTGGTCTGGGGGCCCGGAAGGCTGTGTGGTGCAAATCACTGACCTTCTGGGAAACCTGAGGAATACATTCAGGAGGCCAGGGCAGGCCACAGCTCTACTTCTCCTGTGCCCCTCAACCCAAACACTTTTATGATAGAGGCTGAAAGAAAAAAAACATGTGAGTCAATAATTTGTGTTTTATTATGCTAAGCAAGTCTTTTAGAAAACGTTTTATTATTTCAGTAACTGTTGTTTCTCCTGAATGTGGGGAAACAAATGAAAATATTTGGGCCTTGTGTTTTGCTCTTTCTTTATTCATCTCCTTTCTTCCAACCACACATGCAGAGTAGGGTGAGTGTGGCCTCTGATAGCAGGGTCCTTCAGCATGCATTACAGGGAATTTTGTTTAAGATCATTGACTCTAAAGTCAGAGCTCTTAGTTCAAACCCAGCCCAAGCCCTGACCAGCAATGGGACCCTAGGTCACTTACCTTCATGCGCTTTGCTCTCTTACCTAAACCATGAAGGGAGTAATATACTTAAAGCTCTGACAACTAGAAAAAGCTCAATAAATATTACTTGTTATTATTGCTTCTGTGATAGTGATGATGATGCTGATGCTGATACCTTGCCACTCACAGTGTGCCTTCCCTATGTCAATTTCTGACCTCAGTTAGGTCAAATTCTGTCTTTCATAAATCAAGTACTATGTGCTTCTCATTACTTGGTGGTCTACATTCAACTTGTTTTGGGCTTTTAGCAAGGAACTACATGTAGTATAGACAGATACTGATTTATAATGTTGTCACTTGAAACTTATACAATGTCATGATGCAATATTACTACTAAAAATGTTTAAATGATTTCAAATGTTTGTTTAGAAATTCCAAATATGTTATTTGAGTAATTTATGTTGTTTGCTATTCTTTATTATATAATGATTAAACATCAGAAATATAAAAGTAATGATGATACAGTAAAAATTTTAACTGACCTCTACTTCATTGGTTAATGAGGTTAGTCATTACCTTCCATTGTGCTAACCGATATTCAAGGGACTGCTCTGGCGCATTAGGCCCAAGCATCCTAAATACAAATATCAGTTGTGTATGTACACAAATCTGTTCATGACAATACTACTTATCCTTATAATTACCTAAATTAATTAACTATGATTTCCATAGATAATGATGACAGAATGGTATTCATATGACAATTGGAAAGGAAAGTTTTGAAAAGGCAATTAAATAAGTCACTAAAATAAGTTTTTGTCAAATCAGGTGAAGGTGAGACAAGTCTAAAATATAGTCTAAAGGATTATACATTCAATTTGCATTACAGGTATTTTTAAATTCCTGATATACCTTAAGGAAATTACAACTGGAAATTGTAGATAAGGTAATACAGTTACAGTTACAAAGAAAGAGAATTCACATTCAACAAAAGTCCTTGGCTCTATACTATAAGAGGTGCAAGTAAATGCATGATTATGTGTTTTCAGTTATGTCTCCACTTTCATCAACTTAATTAACAATCTAAACACTAATCCTAATGGTGTCTGGTAAGTGTGCCCATCGATGGCATACCACACATGCAACTAATGGTGTCTTGCAATAGAAAGAAACTCCTGATTTGTAACTTGCCAGTTTTTATTACATAAATATCCCCACCGCTCCTGATTTCAAGCTGTCAACATGATGTCAATCAGCACACAACATTCCTAAAGATTTAACAACTCTCTCAAGTTGGTACAAGCTGGTTCTGGCACACCACTGTCTACAACATGCCACGCAAGGAGAGAAGGAATCTTTAGGGCACGCCAGAAGTCATACTAGTTTCATTGGAATTGTGTTTATTGACTAGTTGTTCACTAGTTAAAAAGAAAACCTAAAGACATATGTAATTTTATAAATATATTATCAAATATCATAAAAAATAATACATTAAAACCAAGCCAAAAAAAAAAATGTCTAAGATCGAGGTGCAGAGAAGATTCTCATTATCTCTGGAGGGGCAAGAGGTTTATAAAATTTTTTTTTAAAGATTTATTTGTTTATGCATACAAGCACTGGGGTACAGGCCAGAGGTGTGGGGGAGGGGTGAGAGGATTCACCAGAGACAGAGCAGGGAGCAGAACAGGCAGATGGACTGAAACACACTGCTGAGGGGAGCAGCGGGCCAGGCAGGAGAGGTCTACCTGTGCCATGTGGGTCCCCTCCCCAGCCGGCAGCAGGGATCGAACTTGTTCTGCAGTGGCTGTGGTTTGCTTCATAGTGCGTTGCTCAACCTACTGCACCACCAGGGAGCCCCAGGTTTATAAAATTTTTATCTCTGTATGTATAGAAACCTCACCCCTAATATGAAAATATACACTTTATATTCAACTTTCATACATGCTTTTAGGAATTTTAGGAATTCTGTGCAAAAGTAGGAACTGATTATATGTAATTGTGAAAGATCCCTTGTCTTTGAAGGATTAATTATGGCATTCTTGGTATTGTTAATCTAGAGACTTAACATACATTATTTCTTTTATGGTTTAGCTAAGAAAATCAAGATGCATGTGTGAGCACACACACAGACACACACACAATGATATAAGTATCCTAGAGTCCCAAAACTGCTAGGAGTTTGAGCTGAGATGAAATAAAGTTATAACCTTAAAGCCCAAGATCTTAAATGCAATGCCATGTAGTACACACTGAAGGCATTAGTGGGTAAAGTGTTGCCTTTCTTGTGTATTTATCTGAGGCAACTTCCCTGACCTTTTCTTGGTCTAAAGTTGCTCCAGCGCAATTGTGGCTGAAGGAGGTTGGGAAGGAAGCACGAATGGAGGAGACAAAACACACTCTATTTTAAGCTGTCTGATTCATGTTTCCATTGTCCCTACTCTTTGGTAACTGCATTACAAATTACCTCCCAATTTAATGGTGTAAACAATTAAGTTGGTATAAGCAGTTATTAATGATGTAAATAATTACTATTTTCCCTCATTGTTCTGTGAGAAGATGGTGCTCAGCTGTGCAGTTTTTGTATCATTCGTGTTCTTTCCAGCAGATGGTGGCAGGGACTGAGTCATCTAAAAGCTTGCCTGGGCTGGAGTTATAAGGTGGTACACTCATATGGCTGGCAGCTGCTGGCTGGCTGTTGGTACACGTTCATCTGTCCACTAGAACTGCCTACCTGTGGCCTCTCTGTGTGACTCAGGTTTCCTTACAGAAACATGACTTCAGCTCATTCAGTCTTCCTTCATAGTAGCTCAGACTTCTGAAAAGGCAAATGGAAGGCACCAGTGCTTTTAAATACTAGCCTCAAAACAACTCCCTCTATATTTTATTGCTCAAGCAAGTGAAATGTTAGTCCAGATTCTGGTGAAAGAAAGGATCCTCATCTCAATGAGGGAAACAGCGAATAATAGTAAGAAAGTTTCAGACATCTTTGATCTTTCAGATCAATCTATGACTACCAATCTTCAGTGCCAAGGCCCTAGGAAGTGCCAAGTCCTAAGTAACAGGTTAAGGAGTCTATCATAATGACTTACACGAGGAGAGACACTATCTCTGAGAACCTTAGTTCTCCTTAGTAATGTACCACAGTTGTACTTTGCCTTTATATTTAAAATCCATTCTATTAAATCTCCTTTTAACTTCAACTTAACATAATACTATTGTAAAATGAAGAAAACTCACATTTCAAAGAAATAACTGCAATAAAAAAATCAAAATTTGGGAAAAAATTAGCAGTGAGCCTGTATTTTTGTTTCCTGGCAAAGGTCTTTTGTTGTAAATTGCCCTAGACATATAGTGGACCTGCAGGCTTAGGATACTCATATTAACTTTAAGGACTCAAATGCCACCTACAAACTGGTGCCTACCAAAGTACCCCTACCCATTGTAAATTAGAAACTCCTGACATTTTAACAAAGCCCCACTTTCTTTTTCACATGTTAAAAGTCATTCTCTGCAATACATTAATATCTCAGATAAAGCATAGCTGTTGAGCATATTTTAATTCTCTTTATAAAAGCTAACCTTTTAATGTCGTGGGACATTTTAATGCTGTGTATGAAGCGCAAGTACAAAGATCCAAATCCATTATTACCTATTTACTTAGGTTATTGTTCTGGCTAAGGTGAATTTTTCTACCAGGCACTTGTTTGGAAATCTGGCAGTACACAGAGAACATTTCCATACTTAAAAAGCATTCAGCATTTAGAATGACATCCAGTGATATTAAGCAAGTGTAGATAACACTCTCAAACTTCATCAAATATTCATGGTTAATTATAGTCATAATATTTATGTGGCTGTGAAAATTAAGGTTGTGAGCTTCCTGTACAAGGGCTAAAAATATAAGCTTCTAGGCTATGTTATTGCTTACCCCTTTCATTATTGGAATTTTTCATTGTCATTAAATGGAATGGCAAGCACTGTGTTCTTTGGCTCCCTCACTCACATTGTAGACCTGCTATCTTCCTGGATAGTCCAAATAGAACATGTTGAAAGAATAGATGACCCATCAGAACATCTCCTACAAGAGAAGGATGTCAGCAGATGCTCATTGGCTACATTTTCTTGAACAAAAATCAGGACACAGAGACTGGCAATACTGAGAATAGCCTCAGAAAAATGCCTTAAATTTCAAGTTAGGATCATATGACACAGAAAGATCATATGACACTGAAATTTAAAAGATATATAAGGAAAAATCTTTTCAAAAATATATATCAAGATTGGACTCAATAAATAAATACTTTTTGAGAAATAAAGTCTTCTTAAAAAATGGAAGTGGTTAAAACTTATAGAAAGAGATCAGATTTGTGATCACAAGTGGGGGATCAAGGAAGGAGATCTGAGAAAGGTGATCCAAAGTTACAAATTTAAAGTTAAAAGATAAATAAGTCCTAGGAATCTAATGTGCAACATGAGTGCACTAACATTGCTATCTGGTATATTTGAAAGTTGCTAACAGAACAGATCCCAACAGATTTTATCACAAGGGAAAAACAACAACAACATTTTTTTCTTTTTCTTTTGTTTGTATCTGTATGAGATGATGGATGTTAATTTTTATTACAGCAATCATTTTACAAAATATATAATTTAATTGATTATGCTGTACATTAAGATATAGCCAATTATATCTCAAAAATACTGGAACACATAAGTAAGAAACATAGAGACACCCCGAAAAGTGTTTAGAATGCCACCATCAACATAGGGAAGATTAAAGTGTCACACTGACATTTACAACAGTGGAGACATTTACCAGATTTAAGATTTCTATTTGTATTTACTTCAAAGAGTATCCCTATGTATTTTGATAAGCATTTGTCGGACACCTATTCTATTATCTTCTGTGAATTTCTAGGAATATAAGGATTTTTTTTAAGTACCCTTGAAGATCTTATTACTTAGTAACTGAGACATTTTTATAAAAAGATCATTTTAATAAAATTTTAAATGCTAAAATAGTTACACAGAAGAGTAGAGAGGGTGATGTTTCCCTAAGATTGAGATTTCAAGGTTGAGTAGCAGTATCAGATGGGGGGTAGGGGTGATGGGATTTCTGCATAAGGGATTCTGCAAACAGAATTATCCTCTAGTGACACAGTATGTTGCTTGTAAGAAAATTAGTGGTTTAGAAATACTGAGACATAAGCTGAAGAATGTTATAGCAGGACAAGAAGCCTAAGAAGAAGACATAGGGGCATGTGGGGGTTCATATGCAGGCCAATGGCTACCTGACTTTCAAATTTCAAAGTAAATTTTTTAAAAATATGAAACTACAAGGATGATTAGTTTTGCATTAATAAGCCAAAGTGTACTTTTAAGTATAATTTCCTAATAAGGGATATTTGTACCAAAGAATAGAAAGGATATATTCGAAGAACAAAGTTCAAGATTATAAAATGAATAATTTTAGCTCGATGTCAACTTTATACTTAACTTATTATTTTTTTATTTTGAAAATTTTATTAAGGAGCACAAAAACTTCCTTGTATGAAACAGCAAATATTTGTTCTCTCTTAATATCTCTATGAATAAGGAATCTAGTGGCTCAGATGGGTGTTCTGGCTCTTGTCATTTATGAAGTTGCTGCCAGTAAGTGGCTGGAGAGGGATCCTCTTCAAGGACTTTTCACTCACATCTTGTGATACATGGAAAATAGCCCCAAAATGTATGCAGGTCCTAATTCCTAGAACCAGTGACAATGCGGAAGAGATTTTTCAGTTTAAATAAATTAACTTCTTATTAGGGGGCATTACCTATTGTAGTGTGCACAAGTGTTCTTAAAAATGAGGCAAGGAAAGCTTGGCATAAGAAGGCCAAATGATTATGGAAGTAAGATACTAGGCTGCTGGATTTTAAGATGGAGTAAGGAAACACGTGCCAAGGGATGCAGCTTTAGAAACTGGAAAAGGTAAGGAAATGGGTTCTTCCCTACAGCACCTGAAGAAACATGGCCCTGCCCACACATTAATTTTGGTCCTAACTGATTTCAGACTTTTGACATCCAGAAATATAAAGAGATGTGTCACTTCAATCCACTTAATTTGTTATAACGGCCATAGGAAATGAAAACAATTTAATGGGAGAATGTATACACAGGGACTGAATCAGGGACACTCTTTAAGCATTTCTCTACTTCTGTGCCATCTCTCCACATAGTTTCTCCAGCATAAAAGCCTCAGAATAACCAAAGTAGCTCTGGTATGCAAAATTCTTGATAAAGGAGAAAACTGTGAGGGCATTGTTTTGATTTTCAAAAATCTTTCCAAGGAAGACAATCTTTGTCACGTCCAGCACATTCCTTACTTAAGAAGGAAGTCAGTAGGTCTGTCCCATATTTGAAAGGAGGAGAATTAGACTACTGTTTTTAAATGAGGAGTGTCAAGAATCTGCAGACATCTTTTTAAATCACAGTTATTAGTAGAGACTTATTTTTATCTATATGCTTTATTGTTTCACCTTTCAAATTTAAGTCTATGACCTAATTCACATAAATGTTTATAAATAATTTGAGACAGAATTCTATTTTTTCCCATATGGATATCGTACTGAGCACCATTTACTGAAAATAAATCCTTTTTCCTTTTGGAGTGTTAAACAGTGAAAAAAAAAAAAATCAAATAACTTTATATGTATATTTTTTTTCCTGGCCCCTTTATACTTTTTCCTTGACTAAACTCACCTAATACTAATCACATTAGCTTTATAGTATGTTTTGATATCTGCTAGTTTGAAGTAATGACTATTTTCCGGAATTGTCTTGGCTAGTCTGTAAATTCTTTGGCTGTTGAAAAATTATTTTTTCCAGTCTACCATTTTCCTGAAGATCTAGCTATTAAAAGTCCTGGATTTACATGGCTGTCCTTATTTTTAACTTGCATCAAGAGTTATTAAAGATTTTAACTCCTATCCTTCCATCACTATGAAAATAAATGTCTTCTTTTTTCCCCAAATTTGCAATCAGTTCAGTTAATCTAGCACTTCAGACCCTCTCCATTCTCTCCATTTGTTCACTTTGCTTTCATTTTCAGCAGCTGGATCTTTCTTTTACCCTCTAGGATTCTCTGTTTTGCATCTGAGATGATGTGTTATGTTTCACTTATGTTTTATAAAAAAAATTGTCAAATTATTAGCTATATTAACTATCCCAGTCTGTATAAACTGATCACTTCACATTAAATTTTTAATATCTCAGAGAATATATTTTTATATATACTAATGTTTATTTCTGAACTGTTAATTACTTCTACTGCTCTGTAAGTTACAGACATTTCATTTGTAAAACTCTACATTTACAGATTTACATTTTAGATAAAATTTCCATAAACCCACTAATATTTCTGATACTACCTTTTAGTCCTTTCCTCCTTCTTGCAAATCCCTCTCCCCAAACCAAGTGTTCTTGAAATCTTCACCTATTTATCAATTTGCCCTCAAGAGAGGATCTGATATAAATAATATAAAACATGTCATAACTGACATGTTTCTTCTAAAAGTGTTTGAGTTATGCCCTAGCTCCAATTGTAGAATAAAAAGACTAATATTCAAATATTAATCAGCAGATGGTAGAGGTTCTTTTTATGTTCTTGAATTACTAGAATCTGAGCTCCTGCTTCTGGTATATAAGGTATACTCGAACTACATGCAGCTTTATTAGCATGGCCCTAAACATTTATTACTATTATTCGTCTGCCTAATTCTTCTCTTTGCCATCTGGAGATTATGTCAAAACTTCAGCAGAAACAAGTTTCTTTTCTATATTTCTCTTGGATTCTCCTTGAAGCCAGGCCTGCCACACACAGGATTGTAATAAGAGAGTTTGTTCTGTAACTTCACAGCCAGAGGAGTCTTACACAGAGGTGGTTAGTTCCACGTATACTCAGTAGTTTATATGAAGCAGTTTTCAAGGGAGAAGGAGGGTCGAAGGGAGGGAGGGGGAAGGGAGGAAGGAAAATTCCTTCTGTAAAAAAGGAAAAAGAAACTGTTGGGAAAGAGATTCAGGGAAGATCCTGCAGTCTAAGTAGTATCTTTTGGGGACTTTCTGGGAGTTACTAGTCAGCTTAAATATTCACTGAGCCAAGACAATAGCCAAATCCACTCAGGAACATCCTATCAGTGTGGATAAGAGAGGATATGAATGAGTTCTTTTTGTCAACTTTGGAAGTCAAAGAAAAATATTGCAGAAATGTCAACATTTTTTCAGCAGCTCAGATTTATTTAAAATGTGAATGGTGGCTTCTATACACATAGACTGACCCTTCAGTAGACTAACCTGATATCCATTCAAGGGAGAATTATGTTTATTAAATGGGGAGCTGCCATAGAATTCTAAATTTTGACTTTATGTTTTCTTCCCAGCACCTCTTTTCTGAAAATATAGTCTTCTATTCCATTACTTTTTCTTTACCCCATATTTAATATCTTTGAAAAGAATGACAAACTATATTTGAGAAAAAGGGAATTTCCACTTCCTTTTAAAAGACATAATCTATCAAAATAAAGAATTTTTGTTGAATAAAATTTATTTATAAGCAGTGGTAATATAGTTTCAAGGATATATGTTAATACATAGAAATCAACATCTGATATTTCACCTTATCTTTACCACAAAGTATAGTTTCCATCTATCATTTTAAGCAAATTCATATATATCCTATGAAGTTAAAAGCACAGGGAAAAAATGTGACTTATTTAATGTCATAGAGTAGAGTTTTAACTTTTGACCTTTCAATCCTATCATATTATCTTAAACTGGACGGACTAGCTATCTGATTCTCTAGTCTCACCTTACATTTTGTGATTGTCTTACAATAATACATTTGAAAAAAATGTTTTCCAACTATAAAAATATAAAGAATGAAATTTTTTAAATCAAATGCCAAAGCAAAAAGAATAAAATCAGCAATTCACATGTAGTTTTGCTCTTTAAAGTATTTTTACAAATAATTGAAATAACATCATTATTTTCTGACTATTAAGTGATAGTGTGGAAAATAGCAGCAGCTTTAATGTGAATGATTATAATGTGATATAATAAATATTTGAAGAAGATTTGGGATCTAAACAATAAAGTGTTAGTCAAGTAATAGATACTTAGAGCTTCCTGAATGAAAAAGCATCATGAGCTTAATGTTCGAGGAAGATTTCACTTCTCATTGTCAGACTAGTTGATAAGCAATGTTGGTGAGGGGTGGGAGGATGAACGTTGTCTTAGTTAGCAGTCTCAATACAGTAAATGAATGGGCATATAATGTTTTTGTGTTCAAATTTTAGATACCTAGTGTCATCAAGTTATTAAATAAAATTTTAAGTCAGTCTAGGTACCTCCTAGTCATTTAGTCATAGGATATAGCACATCCGTTTCTTTTGGGACATTTTCACAGCTGGTGGAGATCCAATGAAGTTGACAGCCACAGGAATCATGAAACCAAATAAACTTGCCATCTTGCTAAGAAGATTTGGTTAATTCAAAGTCTAGTCTTAATCTTATTACGAATATTACCCGAAATACATTAGCGAGGCAAATAATTATGATTATTTATTTTGAAAAAATACAATTCCCATGGGTATTCTTGATATTAATTTTAACCTTTCATTTACCCGTCAACTTATCTGGATAATAACACATCTTTACTGGATACTGTAGATGATCATCGTAAATACTCATTCTATATGACCATTTGTTTTAGTCTTGGAGACATAGAATATCGTAGTCTCACTTTGATACTAAAATTGAGTTCGCATAGCTAGGTATAAGCTAAGTACATTATAACAACCCTACAAAGGAACTAATTTTTTGTTCTAGATAACAGTCGTGTTGACAGTCATGATGTAAACTCAGATAAACTGTTTAGCTATTGAAAATCTTTAGGGAATATGAAGGATCTAATTCATCTTTATAACTATTGCAATATAGTTCCCCTCTGTCAAAATGCATCAATTCTATGAACAGCCACTAGGGAAGTAAAAATCTCTCAGCATGAAGGTGTTTTAATTAACATTACAAGCCAAAAATAATCATGGTCAACTGAAAAACTAAATGACTAGGAGGTACCTAGACTGACTTAAAAATTTTATTTAATAATTTGATGACACTAGGTGTCTAAAATTTGAACATAAAAACATTATATACCCATGCATAATTTAGACTCTAATTTATTTTAGTTTTGAAGGCAATTCTAGGGCAGAACATTTTAATGAAAGTGCAATTTCAGCAACATAATAGTTTCTGATGAGATAAATCTTTTATGCTTTTTCCAGTAGGATAATTTATTAATGGACAAACTCATTTTTATTATAAGAAAGATTATTTTTACAGAGTCAAATAGAATGGCAATATTAGTGTTTGTGATAGAATAAATTGTGATTTTTGAGCAATAAATTGATTGTTTTAAAGTATTTCATTTGAAAATAGCCATCAGGCAGTTGAATGATATCAACAGCCCAAAAGGGCATACATAGGTATTTCAGTGTCACACTGTACCTGCATAGGGGAAAGAATTAAAATATTTTGAATACAAGAGGAATATTTTTAAGTATTTATGCACAGTCTTGCACAAAGAAGTGATTGACTCATGTTTACTAAATTGGTTCAAACTGAAATGAATTAATTCAAAGAAGTAAGCGTTCCTTTTCCAGTTTTGAGTACTTTTATAACCAATTTGTTAAGAACAAATATGAGTTCTTAATATGCATTTACATTCCATTAATGGGACAAGTGGAACCCCAGAAGCTCAATTCTCTACTGTTCATTAGAAGAACTAAAATGCATTTTTTTTCATTACAAGCATTTAAAGCTCAATGATTTAAAGTCAGATACTTAAGAGTGAAAGTCACATCTCTAGTGCATGTTCATACTTGTTTAGTGGTTTCTAAATCTGTGCTTGTAAACAAAATTATTCTTAGTCCTTTGACAACTGCTATTTGTCCTGTAGGAAAATTACTCCCTAAGGAGATGCAAATTGTTTGGTGGTACTTGATGGCTTTGTAGTAATTACCATGCTATCAGATAGCTCAGAATTAAGATAAGCCTTGGCATCAAAATTCCATATGGTTGATTCTAAAATAAGATGCTTAGACAGGCAGAATACTAAATAACATGCAATGAATAAGTAAAATCCTGGGTCAAGTTCATCTCAAACCCTAGGCTATCACAAGTTGTATCTGGGATCAAACAAAGGTCATTTGAATGTCACAACATTTAACTTAGTGGGAAAATAACAGTTTTGAGGACATGTAGGTTACGGTCAATAATATGAAGTGATGTACATTACTTTTACTATAATTAAAGTTGTATATAAGCATACCAATCACAATTTATTATAGGAAAATAAGAGAGAATAGACACTAAATTAAACATTTGTCTAATTAATGCTATAATCCACAGTATTAAACCAGTCTTTATACATGTTCAGATATTATTGTTTTGTATGTACTCCACCACCATTTTATCCATGGTATACGTAATCCTAGCTCTCTATATTGTTCTCTTACTTGATATTAATCTTTCATTCTTTGAATAAATACATGTGATAAGCCCTATCCTAATTGTTTGTATTATACTAACCAGCCAGAGTGGGAAGTCCATTTGAAAAAAATATTTTCAAATAATTTAAGAATTATGGGAGAGTTGGATAGTTATTACAGTGAGTTCTTTGTATACTTTACAACCATAAGGTCAAATGGTACCTTTATTACATATGCATGGCCATTCTCTTTGTGTGTGTGTGCACACATGCATATGCATGTTCATGGAGAGAGAAGAATGAGCACACACATATAATAAAAGTATAAGTACATGTTTCTACCTTAAAGATAAAATGCTAAAATGCTTGTGTTACATAAACTCAGTCATAAATTTTATAAGCTATAGTGCTGTTTCTACCTTAAAGATAAAATGCTAAAATGCTTGTGTTACATAAACTCAGTCATAAATTTTATAAGCTATAGTGCTGTTGGCACTGTTCAATGTTAATGAATAGATATATAGATATAAATATAAATATACATATATAGATGTATGTATATAAATATGCATATAGATATGGATATATGACTATGCATATTACCACATATTATATATTAAATTTAATATACCATATGCTAAATACAAGTATATCATATATGTCCATATTAGATAGGTAGTATATATATCATAATATTATATGTAGTACTATATTTGATATATAATATAGCTATACATAGCACATCAATTGTAAAATTAATATATATCACTAAAACATATACTAATATCAAATATATAGCATGATATAGCATATATTATATATGATAAATGTATAGAAAATGTTAATTTAAAATTAATAGGTATTGATTAAATAAATATTAAATGTATATTAAATATAACAAGGTTAAATACTGATAAGTAGATGAAATGTTGTAAAAATAGGCTTTTAGGAACCTAACCCACTATTTCCCTATGAGCAATGACTGAATACATTTTGGAAGGACATAATATTACCATGGTGTAGGCTTGCCTCCTGATGAGAAATATAACAACATCCATTAAATAGTCTTGCAAAAATACTGAACCTTAATTTGATAAAACTTCTGATCTTACTGCCAATTTTAACAAAGTAAGGGGGATAGAGTGCTATGTTAAAGTATTGTTCCTATAAATACCTATGATGACAAGATAAGAAACTCATGAAATTTGTTTTTTTTAGTGTGGGATCATAAGCAACACTTGTTCTCTGATGCTGCAGAAAGAAGTGTAGGGATCATGACCAATGCTCCTTTTTCTTTCTACTTTGAGCCTCTATAGGTAGCTTGATAAGAAAGAAAGTCTTTAGAAAGATTAAACTGAAATAAACAAAGGGAGAAGAAGTAGAACCCAGAAAAATGGATACTACTGTGGAAGGAAAAGAAAAGGAATAAGGGGCTTCAGGGATGGCCTTAGATCAGTCAATAAAAGAAGCTGTCAGGGACCCTGAACTTATAAATGGAACCACAGGGGACATTACATTACCTTCTGTGATACAAGCATGGTTCAACATGCACAAATCAACTAATGTGTATACTACATTAACAAAATGAAGGATAAAAATCACATGATAATTCAGTAGATTCAGAATAAGCATTTGACAATATCACCATCACTTCATGACCTAAACTCTTAATGATCTAGTTATAAAAAATGAACATCAATGTAATAAAAACCATATGTGAAATGACTACATATTACATCACACTAATGGCAAAAAGCAAATTTTTTGTTCAAAATATGGGAACAAGGAATGGCTGCCTACTCTCATCATTTCTATTCAACATAGTACTAGAAAGCATATCCAAAGTGATAAAACAAGAAAGAATAAGTAAAAGGTATACAAACCAGAAAAGAATGATTAAATTTACTTGTTTGAAAATTATATGATCATATCTATAGAAAACCCTAAAGACAAAAAGGAACCATAGAAATAATAAATTCGCAGGATACACAATCAACACCCCAAATAAGTTAGGTTTCTTTACAAAAAAATAGATTATCTGAAGAGGAAGTCGAAAAACAATCCAATTTACAGTAGCTTAAAAAAATACTTAGGAATAAATTTAATCAAGTATATAAAACTTGTACACTGAAAATTTCACTATGTTGGCAATTATTACAGAAGAAACAAATAAATAGAAATGGACAGTAAACAAATAGGAAAGAAGGTCCTGATTAAAGTAAGCTAACCTACGGGAGGAGAAGCCTTAAATAAAAGTAGGGACTCTTACCATTGGTGACAACATGGATGAAATGGGAGGGCATTGTGCTAAGTAAAATTAGCCAGTCACAATAGAACTAATATTGCTGATTTACTTATATGAGATATCTAAAATGTCCACACAGAGAAACAGAATGCATAATGGTGGTTGTCAAGAATTAGGAGGAGGGGGAATTGCTTTTCAACCTCTATAAAGTTTCAGTTATACAAGTTGAATACTTCAAGAGGCCTGCTGTGTAATGTAGTTCCTATAGTTAATAACACTGTGCTATATACTTAAAAATATGTTGAGTATAAATCTCAAGTTAAATGGCCTTACCACATGCACAGATACACACACACCCACACACACTCACATATGTAGATTCTTAATCCTGGTATCTAGCATCTGAGTCTCAGTCTTAAAGTTCCTCAGTTTCTTTCTCCCATGTGGCTCTGACATAGTCATGCTGAGAACATTGATGGAATTCCCCAAATGAAATGCAAATTATGTTTGCCTCCCCACTCCAGGATACTTTTGATTTAGCTCTTTCCAGCATCACACAATCTATTCACCTGGATGGGGCGGATATCCACTGAGGACAATGTTTGTTGCTGTGGCAGATGTATTGGGTTATGCAAAAGCACAATTTTCTTTCTCCGGTTCCATTTTAGTTAACAGCTCAGGGTCAAGTCTTCTAGTCAGTCTCCTTTCTTAGGAGGAATGGAATTTAGAAATAGTCACAGTTCTATTAAATGAAATAAGTCATAATAAAACAACATACTGAGTGATTTCATTCATGTGAAATATAAAGAAATGAAACAAAGGGACAAACATAACTGAACCAAAACAAACCCTAGAACTATAACTGTAGAATGGAGGCTTCCAGAAAGGAAGTATGGGGAGTGAGGAGCAAGGCAGGAAGTATCCCAGTGGACTGTGGTGGAGGATTTTGGATTCTTTGGTAGTGGGTGTATTCATCTGAAGAGGTGTTATACTGTACCCCTAAAATCAATGCAGTGTTATAAATCAATGTTACCTAAATGAAGAAAATAAAACAACTCACAAAAGAAAAAAGTGGTAGTGATAGCTCTGAACTTTCTCTATCTTGCCTCTAATCTCCCACTTGTGAAACAGAAGTGACAATAACACTTCTCTATTAGATAAGAAGAGTACAAAAGTATCAGAATTTCTGTGCTTGGAGGAAGGCGTGTCTCCACAGGTCTGTTAATACATTGGCAGGGCACACAGACCCCCAAATTCAACATAATAAATGGAGTGATTAACAATGTCCCTTGTCTCAGCAGAAGCTGAAGATTATATATATGTATTTTCTGTATGGGGAAAATGAAATCAGTGCCTCGTGCAGGGGATGTGTAAAGTGCGCTTGATAGCATCTTGGTAGGAGGAACATTACTCATTGTGACAAACCTTCTCCTTGAAAAGTGATAATGCATCTGTTATTACTTTTCATAATTTAACCCAGAACTGCTAACATAGAGCTTTTTATTCAAGGATCTAACAAATTCAAAATAATGGCGCATACTAATAGACTAAATTGTACACGTAGCCAATACAATCTAATCAGAGGACCTGCATTATGTTTTTTGACGTTAGGTGATATATTGGGGTGATGAAATTTTAGTCCATGGCTTTCAATATTAAGACTATCATTGGTTTGCATTCTTGGGGTTCTATATTCACTTAACAGAATCTGTGAGAATTGTGAAAGAACTTCATGAATGCTGAGCCTTTGTGGGTATGATTTAAATTCAAATAAAAATCCATGGGTTCATATTTGTTTAACAAACTGGCCCAAAGTTTCATTTTTCACTTTCCTTCAATATTTGCTATTTTAAATTTGCACAAACCCAGAAATGAGGATAAATATAAATTTAAATTTTAACCTCCATTAAAACAGGAAATGAGTTTGAAAAAACATACTTTATATGTGTCGAAGGGAGCATGGAAAAGGGCACTTACTGGTTTGTTAAAATTTACAATGATGAAGAAAAGTAGAAAACAGACACAAAACCAGGATAGCATTGTAACATTTGTTTAGAGTAACAAACTTTTAATTTAGCATCATCACTAAGAAATATTTAATGAATAACAGACACTTCTACCATTGCAATATTTTTACTTTAAGTTTGAAACTAAAATGCCACATACCTTAAAATGAAAATAATTTTGGGGATCCCTGGTGGTGCAAGGGGTTGAACGCCACACTGTGGGGTTTCTGCAGCCACTGCAGTGTGAGTTTGATCCCAGGCCAGGGAGGGACCCACATGGTACAGCAGACCTCTCCTGTCTCGCCTGCTGCTCCCCTCAGCAATGTATTTCATTGCATCCATCTGTTCTGCTTCCAGCTCTGTCTCTGGTGAATCCTACCACCACTTGTGCCTCTAACCTGTACCCCAGTCTTACATGCATAAATAAATCTTTAAAACAAAACTTTAAAAAAAATGAAAATAATTTCCCCCAACAAGTCTTTGATCTTATGAGCAAAAAATACTGTTGTTATTTCCTTGTATAAAATTCCTTTATCTTTTGCAAAGTATTTTCAACCTCTACAATTTTATATTATTTTTACAACACAGATTGAAAAATAAAAAGCATTATGATCAGCCACTATTACCCTTCAAGAAACAGAGGCATATAGAGAGAAGAGAGAGCAACTTGTATTTATTGAGACACCAGAATTTCCTAAATACATACCGAATCCCTTTTAATTTCAAAACTTGCAAGTAAATTAAATATTATTCTGTTTTTCAGTGAGGAAATCTAAGGCCCTGAAACCTTAAATTATACACCTAAAAATGTCACAGTCAGTAGGTGTTACAACCAAGATTTAAAACCCAGGTTGGTCTGAATCTAAAATCTACCATACAAGGTGTGTATATCGAGTAGGAATTTATATATAACAAAAGGAGTCAAACTAAGTTAATTAGCCTTAAAAGAACTCAGGTTTCCTGAATCCTAGTTCCATTCAGAGGTAGTAAAATAAAGATCCAATAAAATATTTAGACAAAGATTATATGGCTCAGAGTTAAAGATATTGTAATTGCCAAATAGCAAAGAAGTTCAGCTGTAACTATTATGAAAGTTTATAAAGTTTGAAGGATTTCATGTTTGAATTTAGGGAGTGAATGAGACTGATCAAACACTGTGGGAGAACGATAATAAATTCAATTTTACTTATTTCTAAAACAGCATTTCTCAACTAAACAGCATTTCTCATGCTAAAACCTGATCCTCAAAACATACAAGAAATCAACTTGCAAAAATTTAACCTAAAATGCCACTCTGAGAAAACAAAATATAAACCGGAAAAAGAGGGGTCCATGAACAAAGAAGCGTGGGAAGTGTGCTATGTGAAATCTTAAACACTGATTTTACACACTAATGAGCTTTCAATTTGGTCATGTAACAGAGAGATAGGATAGTCTCATGGGAAGATTCCAGGGATTTTGGGTCTCTGAACTGTAGAAAAAACTATGACCACCAAAGTGAAAACAAATCAGCGGCCAAAGAAATTGATTTGTGCATCAGACTGAAAGCCAGTGGCAAAAATGAAGCCAGAGTAAAGAGATGGAGAGGAGAAACTAGCTGTAAATTAGAGGAAGCTGCTTGGGTTCAGGTTGTCTTTCCTACATTATGCAGCTGCTGAGTTCTAGGAGTTCCAGGAAAAGAAACTAGTGATCTCTTAAGGATCATCCTTCGATGATCTAAAAATGATGATCATTTTTGCCACATTTTATTCATCAGGCACTCTCACAGTTTCTGCCAGAGTGAAGGGAAGAGGACATCTACCTCTTGCCACTACTGTAGCGACAAGGTCACAGGCAGAAGAGCTTGTGCCATAAGAGAAACTATCAGAAACACATCCCACCACTCAGTTGAAAGTACCAAAGAGTGTAAGGATTAAGAACATGGCCTGCAGCATCAATCAGTTTGTTAAAACTTAATTTGATTGAACATTAGTTTCCTTACTGGTAAAATGAAGTGTTAAATGTGATATGCACAGTGTTTGGCACATAAAGTTTAACATGTAGAAGTTACTATTACAATGGAATGACAAAAAAAACATCCCACAAAAAGGATAAAAGTGTCTGTTGCAAAAAGCCTTTATTCATGCTCATTATTCATTCCTTTGGCTAATATGGTTGATAGTCCATGGAAATCAAGTTGACTATGGATAAATATTCACTAAAGAATGTGTTCACTCACGGGCACCTAAGAAGTGCTCGTATTATTTGAAAATAATTCTAGTAGAGGCAACATTTTCAGAACTTGACCAAGAGTCAATTCTAATAGAGGAAAGGAAAACATGAGATACTAAGCATCTCCTGAGAAGTGAGGTTCTATTGTGAAGAAAAACAGGAGAGACTGGGCACCAAAGACACATCCCTCTGTGCAATATGATGATAAAGAAATAGACCTTTGGTGACTGATACTGAATTTAACTTAAAAGATTACAATAGAAATGCCTATAGCAAATGTTAAGAAATTTGATGTTTTATTATCTTTTGTTTATTTTTTGACCTGATGTGGAATGCAAACAATGATTGCTAAAACTGAGAATCTTTGACCTTTAGTTACTGCCCAAACATTTCTCACTGAAAGTAGTAAAAGAATATATACCTTTTCAGTGAGCATCAAAAGCTCTGTCTCTAAAATTTCATTCCTGCTTTCATTTGAGAAAAAAATTTAATCATTGTGATAATAATAAAATTAATGGGACCTCTCAGAAAATCTGTCATTGTTATAACTGGAAATGAACCAATGAGGAAAAGGTGAAGAGAGATCCTTGTGGCTAAATTGACTGAAACACTCTGTAACAATGAAGAATAATAAAACACAATTAAGACTGAAAGTGACCTGAGGCTTTAAGTATCAGAATACTTAATGGCACATGAAGACTGCATAATGGTCAGCAGCTCAGAAGTGACCTGCTAATCATAATATATAGGTTAAAAATGATTCCAAACTTCTTTAAAATGTAACATCATTTCGGAAATATCTCTCCATTTGCATTAAAATGACATTGCATTCTTCATTTGTTATATTGACAAAGATTTCTATAAGGTAATGATCAATACTGGCCAGGAGATGTTTCAAATTTCTGAAAAGTTATTATAACAGAATATATAGAGTAGCTCAGGAAAGTTCATACCTTTGTATCTAGTAATTATCCTTTGGGAAAAAATTTCTAAAAAAATTAAAGCTTTGAGAAATAGATATGTGCAAAAAAAGTTCATTTCAGCAAGATATATAGAGAACAATGACTTTATATTTAAAAGATGAAGCCACTTCAATAGTAAAACTTTGGCAACAGTCTAAACAGCTAACAACAGTAGAATAATATAATGACATTATGTTCCAGGAACAAAATATACTACCACTTAAAACAAGGCTTTATAAGACATTAATGACACACAAAAAAAATTCTCACAAAATGATATCTGACCCAAAAAAAGGGTGATCATAAAATTTCAGGGCATTACTCCTTTTATTAAGTGCCTTGAAATAAAATAAGTGGAAGAGGAAGAGGGATGGGGGTTAGTTGGCAGAGAGCATATAGATCCCTACAGATAAACACAAGCTAAAAAACTTTAAGTAATACAATTCCTCTCCAAAGAGGGCAACTAGAGATAGTGGGGATCAGAATCCACCTTCAAAGTAATGCAGTGCAGGGGTTCTGCGTTGCTGATTGAGTGGGGTTGAGAGCCATTCCTATGGTAGCGTCAGTACCGTGGGCTGCAATGCCACTAGAAAGCATGCTGTAATCCAAAGAGTCAGCCAAGCAGTATTGCTAAGTATCTAATGAGGTTCATGAACATCCAAGACCCAAAGAAAGCTAGCCATGAATGTTGTAATTAATAGTTATTTCCATCAAAGCTTCTGTTCGTTAGTATTTTCTGATAACCACTTAATGAATATACATTTGATAACCCAATTTTTGTTTTTCCTCCATTAAAAAAGATTTAGTGTTATCTGAAGAAAATGTCAACAGATTTCATCAGATTCCAGACTTCCTGTGGTTGTAATTTATTCTCCTGGAATATTAACAATGCACTCAAAATATCCACTTAGTATCTAATATTGATCATGAGAGGCCAAACATCATTATAATCAGCATGATAACCCAATGATTTCTGATGCCTGTTAGGAAACATTGGGTTTAATTGATAGGGTGTTGTATGCTACTGTATCTACCTGTATATTGTCACAATGCAGTGAATCAGAAGTTTAGGAACATAACATGTTTGCCTTAAAAACCTGAAAGTTCTAATGAACATGTCAATTGGGTTTTATGTTCAAAACATGAGGTCACTGTAACTCAAATAAATATCTTTATTTCTGAGGAACAACTTACCAAATAACATATACAAATTACATATGTTCCCTGCAGAAAAAGCCTAGAGTATTGCTCTGTTAAATATTCATAAAATAATGTCTTAAAATATTCATCTTTATATTCCATTTTTTATCCTGCAGATAAAGGTATAATAAGAGTCACATATTTTAATGTCTCACAGAGGCAAGTCTTTTTGGAATTAAGTACGTTGTAAATCTAAAGTAGGCAATGCTAAAGTGAAATATCAATAAAATCATTGTGACCTCTCATATAACTACAAGGTTGTTTTTAGTTTTACCCCAAACCTTTGTTCACGGGTGAATGATGCATTTATTCAACAGCCAACAATAATTTATTGAGGTCTGCTATGTGCTAGCCTGGGGAGGGAGGATGATGTTGAATGGGATATGTGTTACCCTTGCTCTGTTCTGGGTTACTTCTGAGGGAAGATCACAGACAAATGCAGGTAAATGAATAAATAAAGTAATTGTCAATGACTATAAAAAGAAAAAACAGTGGGTTTTGGCTGTCTTTTGTTGTATTCATTGGACACCAATATAATTTATTTTTAATATCTTTACTGAATTTCAATGTATGTATGGGAAACAATAAATGTTATTGTTCCAAATATGACTGAAATTTTCTTACCATTAGTAGTCATTCAACAGCTTGGTAGTCCAGTGTGAGACAAAAGGGACATCTGGGAGATCTATGCAACAGATCATGCTACATTGGAAATACATTAAACGTGTTTTGGCAATGTCCTATGGGACTCCAGATGATATTAAACCAGAACGAGAACTGAATCATACTCTTGGGAACAAGACTGGATTTATATTTCAGTGCTTACAGTTGAGCCTTCCTCAGTTTCTGTCAGGCACCATCAGAAGGGTCCAGCTTCATTCTGAAAGTTCTGGCTTCTCTATTTTCTTAGACCAAGTGATAGCCTGCTGAATATGAAGACATGCAATGTGTGAGTGCCACCTCTTCTGTCCTTTTTTCCCTCTTATTCATGTCTTTGTCACCCTTTTCTCTCTATCTGCCACTTTGCCAAAATAACAAAAGTTGGCATTCTGGCATGATCTTTTAGGAAGAGGGATTCCTGGCCTGGCCTTCTAAACAATGATTTTGAAAAGAAGTAAGGAAGGTGATAATATGGAGAGTAGAATGCAGAGAATGATTAGAGTCATGTAGGAGAGGAAAATCAGTGTCCTCAGTGAGAATAAGCATGCATTTATTTGTTCTTTCCTTAATTTCTCAATATTTACTAATGTAAATAGTTCACATTATATGCTAGAAAATTCTGAAATATATGTCTCCTTATTTACTCACACAGGAGAACTACAACACTGGTTCAAATAAAAAAAAAAAAAATCAAACATCACAGCTATTTTCAACTCCTTAAAGACCCAAACTTACATGCAGCTATGAGGTGTTTCCAAATATATGGTCTTAAAGTCAACCAAAATGAAACTGTCTTAAGAATGTTTGGGCAATGTATATTGAAAGCTTAAAAACATTTACATTATCTGAGACTATTAACCTGCAAATCCTACGACACTGCACGTGTAAGAACCTACCTATTTTTCATCACCTAACAACAGATCATCACAATATGACTGGACAATGGTGACAGTGTCCTAGTGGACCTCCTTGCTTGCTCTGCTGCTCTCCATCCTTCTACAACCACACAGCAGCTATTGTCATTCTAAACTTGAGCAAGGCTTGCCCATACCTCTGCAATTGCGCCCTCTCTGGCACACTTAACCTATGTATCCTGCACTTATTTTCCTCCATACACACTAAATTCAGCATCTCTCCCTTTGTCTCACTCTCTATGTGTTTGTCAATGTCTTCTTCCTTATAAAATAGGCCAAGCACCATTTTATCTTGGATCCTTTGTAATACCATTCCCTCAATTTGGAATGTACTTCCTTTAGGCATCCTCTTGACTCACATCGTTTCATTCAGAAAAGCCTTCGAACTTAGCAAATGTAGACTTACAAAGAAAATATCTGTGACCCCTGCCCCCAGCAGTTATCATTTCCTTTCCTTTCATTCAGCTCAACTATTTTATTTTTCATCAGTGCCATTATTACCACCGGCATATATATTTTTTTATTTTCTATCTCACCCCACGAGAATATAATCACATAGAGCGAAAGACTTTTTTTTTGTTTTCTGTTGTGTGCTCAGGACTGAAAAAAGGCTTAGTCATACTAACGCTTCAATAATTTTTTTAATCAATAAGTCAGTTTTGTGAATTTCCTTTGATTCCCATCACTGTCTTTGAGTGCTTCTACTATCAACCGACCTGCTAGATTGTGAATTGAGGACATATTAATGTAAAAACTCTTGGTAAATTTTTGTCTAACAGTAGTTATGACTGTGTGGTTCTCTGACTTTTTGAGAATAAGGCTTGAAATTAATACCTAGAATTTCATAAAAATCATACCTTTCGGTTTTCAGATTTCTCTTCTTTTTCTTATAATAGCCTCAACAGCTTTTCTTACTAATTTTAAGAACAGTGTGAATCATTTCCTACATAAGCGCTCCTTGAACCCTATTTCCTACCCTCAAATCCCCAAATACATAATTTCCTGCTGTGTATTCCATACATCCAATTTCCCCGCAGCAAAGCACTTCCCACATTTATTTTATTCATGTTTAATGATGCATTTTTTTTTCTTATAACTGGACTATCAGTGTGATGAGCACAAAGAACAAATCTTTCCTGCTCATTGGAGTTTTGCTATAATGGAATGATCACTTTATCAAATAGATTAAAAAAAGTGAATGAATGAATGAATGAACAATTGGTTTCCACCTCTAGGAGCAGCATATAACGCACAACAACCCAGTACCCTTGCACACTGAGTCAGGTTGTGTTATTGATGACTGTGGCCACGTTTGGGGTGTAGAATATAAGTACGAGACCAAAATCTCTGTTTAATACACATAGAAGAAGGGAACAGAAGTCAACTCCTGTCCCCATCCCTACTGCAAGTTTTTTCTTTTTATAGGGAAGAAACTCAGGGAAACTTCAGGCCACAGGATGTACCACACCCACTACAATCCAGCCCAAATATACTTTACCTGGGAGAAATGTTTTTAGTGTATGTTTAAATTACTGGGAAGTTCATGTAGTGACTAATGTGTAAATCTGGGAATTTCTCTGTTTTTAAGGATATTTCAAAACAAAGTTAAGGGTGGGCCAGAGAACAGGTATAGAGAGACTGACACTACCACCACAGTCAATATAACAATTCATAGGCACAATATTTTATTTTTAAATATTTATTTATGTATGTATGTATGTATTTATTTATGCATACAAAAGCTGGGGATATAGGCCAGAGGTGTGTGTTGGAGCAGGAGTAGGATGGCAAGAGTATTCACCAGAGACAGAGTGGGGAGCAGAACAGGTGGATCTACTGAAATACACTGCTGAGGGAAGCAGTGGGTGAAACAGGAGAGGTCTGCTGCGACATGTGGGTTAGCTCCCTGGCTGAGGATAGCTCTCTGGCTGCTGCAGTGGCTGTTGGCAGTTTCATAGTGCTGAAACTTAACCCTTTGCACTACTAGGGAAGCCCAATAGGCACAATATTTTAAACTCAGGATTTAATAAAGATCACAGAAGGATTTGGTAAGACTTTGATGAGTGTATGCTATTAATGAATTGTATACATTTCCCCCAAAAAGAGAATGAAATGTTTAAGATGCTTATGCATATATAGTCTCTTGTATATTTCATATATTAAACCCAATCCTCTGCACCAAGAAATTGGTGAACCACTTGTCCAAGGAGTTAATAATCATTCAGACACTTGGGATTCTCTTGGGAGTCTTGAATTCTTTGTCTTCTATGTTGTGAGCTGGTCTGCTTTGAAGACTTTCTTCCTTTTGGGCAATGCAAGGAAATTACCACCTATCTTCTGAGTGAGAAATAACTCCATTCACTTTCTTTCTATGCTTCCAGCTGATACTTCCTCTTGTTTCTAACCAACTACTGAATAGATTAATTGAATGTTAAAACATTCAAAGGATCTATTGCCTTCTACCTGGGGGTGTCTTTTTTATTCTTCATTTTCTGCTTATCTTGTTCTTTGTGCTTTCTTTTTTTTTTATTTTATTAGATTTATTTAATTGTATTTGACATTATTTGTAGTCCTCAGGGGTTCCCACCACCATTTCACCAGTGCTCCATCACCTCAGTCCCTTGTGCTCTTTACGCCCTCATCCCTGTCTTTGCCCTTCCCTCCCTCCACCCACCCCCACTATGATCACTTTGGTTTATCTTTGACCTTTGATCTTGTTGAGTTTTTTGTTTGTTTGTTTGTTTTGGTTGTAATTGCCCATTTCCCTAAGCTTTCTCTTGATTTTTTGTTTTGTTTTCTTATTTTTTATTTTTTTGTTGTGGTTGTTGTTCTTTCACATTCCTCCTAAAAGTGAAGCCATCCGATATTTTTCTCTTGCCTTCTGACTTGTTTCACTGAGCATAAGTCCTTCTAGCTCCATCCATGTTTCTATAAATGTCCCTAGTTTATCATTTTTGATTGCTGAATAGTATTCCATTGTGTATATGTACCACATCTCCTTGATCCAGTCCTCTACTTTTGGGCATTTGGGTTGTTTCCAAAACTTACCAATTATAAATAGTACTGCAATAAATGTGGGAGTACAGGTACTCTTTTGGATCGGGGCTTTTGGGTCCTTTGGGTAGATCCCCAGGAGTGGGATTGCCGGATCATATGGTAATTCCATCTCTAGTAGACTGAGGAACCTCCATATGGTCTTCCATAGTGGTTGAATTAACTTGCCTTCCCACCAGCAGTGTAGTAGCATTCCTTTTCTTCCACATCCTTGCCAACATTTATACTCAACATCTCTCATAATCAGGGAAATACAAATTAAAACCACAGTGAGGTACCACCTTACACTGGTAAGAATGTGCTGTCTTTCTACTGAAATAATAGTGAACATTACGTGGGTCTCCTTTCCTTTTGGCCTAGGAGAGAACAAATTTCAGATTGAGTTTACTTGAAAAAATTCCTTATCTGAGCAGAAGTTATTGCACTTCCTACGATGTATAATCAAAAATTCCCAGTGGCTGCACCATCTTGGACTTGGTCATTTAACCATTTCATGTTCAGCATGCACATATGGATTATATATGCTTATTAATATTGACCAACCTTAAGTTTCATTCTCAAAGTGTTAAGGAAGGTTTATGTTTTAAGCTAAATGCAATTTACTTCAAATCTTTGTTTAGTTGAAGCCTTTAATTTACTAAAAATATATTGAGAATGCACTAGTCCCAGGCACTAAATCCTGGAAACACAAAGACCAATAAGAAAGAAATTACAGGCTAATGCAGGAGACGGGAAAGAAAATAACCAATTAAAATGCCACAAAAGTGTAACTGAAATCATTATAGCACTTGGGATATTTAATCAGGACAGAACATTTCTCTACAGAGTATTGTTTCTTTTATTTTTTTAACATCTCAATCATTTTAAAAAGAAAATTCAGTAGGATTTAAAACATAAAGAATATCATTTCAAGAAAAAAATTAAGTTTTTTTTTATATATCCATGGAAACATGATCTCTGTTTATATGGCCATATTTGCTTTGAGTGATGCCATCTCTCTGATTCTTGTGTTTGTCTCTCCCACCATTTCATACTATTAAAATAATTATTCTTATACAGTCAAAAGGATTTATGGACTAACCTCCAAACATATTCAACATTCCCACTCTTGTGTCTTTGGTCATGCCTTTTCTTTTCCAAATATCTACAGCTTGGGTCTCTCTGCCTTTACGTGTCCAATGCAAATTCCATCTGAATTCTATTCATATTAACCACTTCAAGAAATTTAGCTCATACTTATAACTATACCAATTCACTTGGAATTTAGCATATATTATCATAAATTGTTATTCTGACATTAACATACAAATCTTTTTATGATTATTATTTTTTTAAGGTAAACTTGGTTTACGACTTTATTTATGATTTGGAGGTATAGGATGACACTCTTCAGGCGTATGTTACTCACCACACCTGCAACCAAGGCATTGGAAATCCTCCATTATACAAATGTTTCAAATACCTCTCTGGAAGGGAGGGACTCATGTTTTAGTAGTAAATCACATGTGCTTAGGAATTTAAGCATGCATTTAAAATTTATTAAGAACTTAGTATGCATAGAGAATTGTATTCATCATGAGGATATGATGGCATAAATCCTATCCTAGAAAATCTCACTCTAGTGCTTTAGTTATATTATCTCATTTCCTACCTTAAAAAATATATGCAAAAGACACTATTATCATAATTTTATGAAAAGGTTATTGAGACTGAAGAGACTTAGTGATCTTTTAATGACAGAGCAAAAACCAATGTTATTTTCCAAGGAAATGCAACATGGCATGGAGGGAATGTGGGTACCTAGAGAGAGTGCTTGAATTCAAGCTCTGGTAATTAACCATATGAGTAGATTGTTGTACCTGCACACTTAGCCACAAGTAGAACTGATGCCAGGCAGTGCTTGGCAACACAAGAATCCATTCTTTAGTGTTGGTGTCCATTCTGCTAGGGTCAGTGCCCATTTTGATAGGTTGGTAACTTTGCTATGTTATTGTGAAGTATTTGCATGACACTCATGCCCACAAGTATTATGATACAATTTTTTATGCATTCTCCCTGATGTAGGTAACCACCCATAACTAGTGATTCTATCTTTCTCCATCAGCCAACATCTGTTACAGAAAATCATCCGCTCAAAGAATTATTAAACTAACACAATTTTGAGAAATGGTTGCAATACTTGCACCCATTTAGAACCACCCTTGCATAAGGATTCTCTGTAATACTATATCAGGCAGTTGGATATCAGGGAAATACCTTGAAGTTGGGTTTAATCAACCACCAGCCATGGAATTGATTTTCTTATCTCTCTGGTTCAGGAATTTCTATTTGGCTATATTTCTGGCAGGCCAGACATTTCCTACATATCATTTAATTTAATTTAATTTATGATCCTTGCTCAATAATTGTGACTCTAGGCTAATAGATGTTATGAAATGAATCACCCCGTAGCAAGTGGGCCTTTCAGACACCTCAGACAGCAAAGCATTCAGGTCTCAGATAACCACCCTGTTCACCCTCAGTCTTAATCCAACTGGAAAAGGTGGGTTGAAAGGGAACCTTATTATACATCTGGATCTTATAAAAATATAATGCTTCAGAGCCAGACTGGACCATAGCTGTGTTAACTTTGCTATTTTGAGTAAGGGCATGTGCACTGATGGCACAAGTGTAAATGTACATAGTTTTTTAAACTGTTTCTACATCGAGTGCCAGGGAACCAGTTCCTGGCAACTGCAGCTTCTCTGACTCTCACTGCTGCATTTCTCTGACAAAGACAGTATTGTCAAAACTCAAGCTGGGAGCTTGTGCTGCTTGGAGGATCAGTAACAGAGATTAAGGGGCATGAAATGCAAGTGTGCACTTGTAATGAAATTGCCCTTACTTACCACCTGGTTAGTACTCATGATTGCCATGGTATGCCTCTGTGATCAGTCTCAGCATAATGAAAAATAGTAGCAAACCTTAGCTTTTCAGATGGCTTTTATCAGGAGTAGATAGAAGTGTTTTCAAGGCTGAAGTAATGAAGGAATCCATGATGCAGAGAATAGCAATTGATGCTTTTTCATGGATAAAGGAGGGGTTCTTGGGGTGAGAGATATATTAGCAGGAGGACTTCCTACACACAGGTCTTAGTGATTTTATGTCTGCCCAGAAGTCAATGTCATATGGTGCTTCTGACTATCTCATCTTCCTGAGAAATTGTATCATTTTCTTTGAGAAGTAATGTAGCTTTACCTCAGGTGGAAGTCAAGAAAGGTTTGACTTTTCTGGAATAGAATTTTACTACAGACACACACATTGGAAAACACAAGTTCCAATATTAAGCATTTATCGTAAGGGAATATTCATGTATATTTCAAGGTTTAATTATAAAACTGCCCAGTGTAGCATTTTATATTTTTCAATTGGAAAAACCATAGACCTCCCCCAGATGACTACCAATAAGAAGTTGGTTGAATAAATCACAGCACTCTATATAATGTAACAGCATGTGGTAAAGGAAATACATGCACAAGATATTTAAGAACAGGAAGAAATATAAATACATATAGTAGATGATGAGAATATACAAAAATGTTGAGTGATACTTTGTGTGATGCATTTTAGTTGCTTGTTTTATGTTTTTGTTTAATGACATGAGTAAATGCACAGTTTTTATAATAAGAAACTGCCTTTTTACTTCTTTACAAGATAAAAGAGGAAAAGAGCTATTAAAATAAGTGTGTGAAATAGTTGTGAACATACATAATTATAGAGTGTGAGTTTAAATATTTATATATGTGATTCTTATTCCATGTTAAGATGGGGTACAGATTTAAGTTTTACTTTTACCTGAGGGTATTGTTTACATAACCACAGTAAAAATTTCACAGAGCTGCACAAGAATATTTTCCATTTCATGAGCTCTTTATCATCATATGCTTTCCTATTAGAGTAGATAATTTATCACTTCTCAAACATGCCTCCTGTGTTCCCACCTTGCATGCTGTTTCCTTCTCTTGGATTTCCTTCCTTCCATCCATCCTTGCAGAGCCTATCCATTCATCCCATACTGTTAAACTCCTACAAAGGGAGGTTTCCTATAATTCTCCTGATGCAGGATGAATTTTATTTCTTTAAAGTATTGGACTTATGACATTTTATATTATAAACTGTATGCCTATTGTATCTTTTCTAATGGATTGTAAACCTAGCTAGAACAAAGACTTTATTCATTTTTACATATTCTAAAAATGGGAGGCATTAGCAAGATATGTAGTTAAGTATTCACTGAGCATATAAATGAGTTAAATCTGCTTTTAGAATACAGAGATGAACATAAGCCCAATTGCTTGCTGACCAACCTTAGCACTAATTTGAATGTGAAACCAAAAGGAAATACATTCCTGGCTAGTTTGTGAATTTTAGAAGTACTTTCAAGTGTAATTGGCACTCATTTTTTGAAAAGGACCCTGAAATAATACATAAATCAATGAGAATGTATGTAAAACAGACACTTCCAGGGAGGCACTCTGAAGTACTACAACTATCACAGTTCATGATCTTTGCTGAGAAAATCCTGTCTATTCCGACTCACTAGAGTAAAGGTGAGGACCAAGTCGCTGAGAATAGCAGTCTTCTGACACGTGCTGCTGAGTCACTCTTCCACACCACCAAGGTGGTGGCATTGTTAAGATCCAGGCTGAGAGCTTCCAAAATGACATCGTGAGTTAAAAACACTTTGCAAACCATAAAGGGCAAGGCAAATGCTAGTTATAATTATTACTATTCAGAGAAAGCGTTTCCAAAATGTGGCATGAACTTTTACATTTGAGAAGGTGAGTGTGGTATGCCTGAGGTGGGGTTACACTGGCTGTGTCCTTTTCATATTTAGGGACATATTTCAGAGACTATCCTTTGTGGAAATTGACTTGCTTTATAAATGTCAATGATTCAAAGATTATTTCTAAGGGGGATTCTCACCACATACAAATCAGAGGCTCAATCAGTATACTCTTATCCTGGTGGCCAAACTCAATTACTCTTATAGTAGGCTTTCAATCTGACCTTACATTTTGAAGAATTCTCCCAAATGAGGAGCTGTTGTCTTTCACAAAGTCCTTATTTACCCCTCAGGATAAATAAGTTTGCAACTGGCAAACTTATCGTAGCCAGGTCTGCATTTATTCATACTATTGTTAATAGAAAAAATGCAAATGTACTTCCATTTGTAGACAGGTCATAAGTAGTTGGCTCTAAGTTTAGCTTTAATCCCGTTGGGGATGAGTTCTGTTTATGGTTCACAATGTGACTTTCTAGTTTGTGGGGGGAAAAAACAACAACAAGCAAATCCACTAAGACTTACAGAAAAGCACTTTCTATTTTGTAAGCTTTCTTAAAAATTTCAAGAGCATGATTAGTCTGCCTGCCTCCCTGCATGATGCCACAAAAGAGAAGGCAAATGCGATAGAATTGAAAACCCCTCCAAAGTGTAAACCAGAGGAAAGAGAAGGGAAAGATTTTTTTAACTGTCAGAGTTTACCAAAAACCAAAAGGTCAGGTTATTAGAAAAAGGAAACACAAAATCTAAAGGAAATTCTGTCATTTAGACATTCATTCAACCTGACTAGCTTGAGAAATGATGAATACAGAATATTGTAGCCTTTAAATAATGATACCTTGACCTTTTACTCCTTCTCTGCCCTAACTTTCTATTTTAGATATGCATTGTGTATTGTGGACTTTTGCTTTGTGGACTTTTGATTTGGAGTGTCAGCAGAAAACATAAAATCCCTGATGTTTTATGATATGAAGCTACAGAAGCCTTTGACTACCAGCCACTGTGAGAAGGTCTTATTGTCAGTGGAGTCAGTCTGGCTGCTTCTGTCCAGACAGTTGGCTCCTGGCACAGAGAGCAGGTAAAGCTTCTTCATGATTTGCCCATTTCAAAACTCACACTGTTGAAAAGCTGCCATAACTACAAACACCTAGACTCAAAGGCTTATTGAATTATTGTTAAACCTTGCACAGTGTAGCATTATCTCAAATACATCTCCTTGTCGTCCATTTTAAGTGAATAATAATGAAATTACCCTGAATTGAATTACCCAGATTGAACAATGGCATATCCTACCTTCCAAACCAGGTCCTTTTATTTTAGAGTAAAATATTTGTTGTTAATGATTTCTACAGAAAAGCAGGTATAAGCCAAAATTATTTAAGATATTTCCCTTTTCTTTCTATTTCTTTCTCTTTTGCCATGGGGAAAAAAAAAAACAACAGACATTTAAAAAGACCCAGCAAGATTACTGGGTTTCTTTCATGGAAAGCTAGGTCTTATCCAAGCACATTCTTCCAGATTAACTGATTTTATGGGTTCTTTGTAACCTTCATTGTCTTTGGATTATTGTATATCTGTGAGTTATATATAATTGCTATCAATAGAAATGATTCTTGTCTGTGGAGATACAAAAAAGAAAAGTGGAGATACAATTGATTTCCACCTTCCTGCTAGCAAATAAGTCAATTTCAACTGTTCATTTCAGCATTGTATGTATTGCTAATATATCTATAACTTTGAATTCACCTTTGAACTAGTTGTAACATCTTACCAATTCCCTCATTATAATTAAATTAACTAAAACCATTGACATGCGTTGACATGTATTGTTGATATTTATAGTATTTTATCTTTTAAAAATTTTATTATTCCAAGTTAATCCCTCTTTTTTACCTTCGATCATCCAGGAGCCAAAAAATTCTCCATTACACCTTGAAAATGGCAACTGTGTGGTTAAAAAAAGATCATTATCTTTTAAAGTCATTCATTCATTCATTGAATATATATTGACCATTTACTAGGTTCCAGTCATTCAAATATTGACATATGGAGAAGACATTATAAGCAAGCCAAGTACATAGGAGCCATCCAGAAGTCTATTGTAATAGTAGCAGTGGAAGATGAGGCAACATGGACTTTGATTAATGTACACTGACAGTAAACAGATGAACACCTTAAAGGATTTAAGTGCCAGGATTTACTGATGGAGTGGATATGAGTAATAAAAAAAAAAGAGAGAGAAGACAAGAAAGTGCCTGGACATTGGCATGATTAATGGAGTAATTGGTGGTACTATTTTCAGGATATTGGAAAGACTAGGGATGGGGACTAAATTGAAACACTCATTCCCCCACTTGCTGAACAACTTGACAACTGGTGGATTGCAATTGAAATCTCTCTTCTGTTGATTAATCTCAGCTGCTGAAGGTCACACCCCTTCTTTATCCAATGATTGATTGATACAGGATAAAACTTGAACCTCCTTCCCCACCCCCACCACCCCACCCTGGCCAAATATGATACAATTCTGAAAGACCATTTTACTCCTGGAATAACCTGAGGTGCTTGTTATTAGAATTATGGGAGCTGCAATTTCTCCCTCTGATTAATACTGCTTCTTACATTCTCTCATTGGTGTGGATGCTAAATGTGATCTCCAATAAAGTTCTTGCCTGCAAATAGCCATCTCAGAGGGTGCTTCCTAAGAACCCAGCCTACAACAGTTATCTAGAGTCCATGAATCAGAGGTGTTCTCACACCTCTTCTCACATCATCTTCCACACTTCTGTATAGGTTATTTAAAATAGAGATTTGATGGCATACCCTCACTGCTGACCCTCCCTTATCCCACCCCTAAAAAAAAAAAAAAATCAAGGAAGAAATTAATGGTTCTCTATAGTTCACTGCCAGCCTTCTTCAAGACATCTCACAATCTGGTGTCTCTATTCTCAGTCTCTGCTCTTATCACGTTGTTGAAAACTGCCACCATGACCTATGCATTTAATTGAAGTAATTATTTGCTGTTTCCTGGAAAGTTTTCACAACTGCCTTTCAATTGAAATATCTGATAACTATACATCCATCTCAGTTTCTTATCTCAATCGTAAGATTACCCACACTCCAAAATCCAATTTTAAATGATACTCTTAAAATCTTGTCAAATTTTCTTGAAATTGTTCCTCACCCCCCCCCCCAAAAGACATGTTATCTATTTTTTTTATATATATGTCTGTTGGTCTCAGTTAAGTACTTAGTTCTCTGGAAGCAGAGATGGTCTAATCAGCCCCCATTTTCTTGATCTTCAGAATTACTTTAAGTCATTAAGTCTATCCTTATTAAAAAAAAATAAGTTAATACCCTTCATTTAGATTTGTTCTTAGATTGTCAGTTGCTTCATCTTTCCCTACTCTGACACAGGTAAGAGAATGACAAAATGAACATCAACATGACCTCCTCCTCTTTATCGTTGATTCTTCAAGCTTAGATATAGCTCTGAGAAACTCCAAGAATTTTCTTTTATTCTCCTGGCTCCAGCCTGTTCCAGTCCTAGCAACAAACTCCACAAACTGAAATGTAATTTGAAAGTTTAAATGTGTTGAAGAGATTTACTTGAGTCTCATCTGTCTCTTTTCTTCCCATTCTGTCACATCCTCAAGAGTATACACTCCCTTTGGTTCTTATAAACAAGTGATAACTTGTACATTTCCTAATTAGTGATGTGAAAAGATGAAAAATAGGGTGTTATCTTTCTCCATGCCTCCCTCCCTTCCTTTTCACTTCTAGAAGGTTCTCTCTGTCTTGACTCCAGTCAGGTTTTATGATGTCATTTTATCTGTATCTTACAGTGAGAGGTAGAAGATTAAATATGTAGTGGGGCTCAAAAAATTCTTATTAATTAGAGGGAAGGAAAAAATGGAGAGAGGGTTGAAGGAAAAAGGGACAAAAAACAATTCAAAATTCCCTTTTTTCTACTTCCCAGCCTTACAAAAGTTGTAAGAGCAACTTTTGCATGACTAATGAACTTATTCAATAAGAAGTAATTCCAGTATTCTGAGAAAATTAAAAAGAAAAATGTAAGAAACTAGTAACTTAGTTATTCATTCATATGATTTCAATATCAACTAATATTTTATTTTTTAATTTTTAAAGATTATTTATGCATACAAAAGCTGGGGTAAGGCCAGAGTCAGGGCAGGTAAGAGGATTCACCAAAGACAGAGTGGGAGCAGAACAGGCAGATCCACTGAAACACACTGCTGAGGGGAGCAGTGGGCGAGGCAGGAGAGGCAGTAGAGGTCTGCCGCACACCTCCCCTGCAGGCGGCAGGGATTGAATTAGTGCTGCAGAGGCTACCATTTGCTTCATAGTGCATTGCTTAACCCACTGTGCCACCAGGGAGGCCCTCAACTAATATTTTAAAAAGTTGTCTTACAGGAAAAAGTTACCTTTTTCAAACAAATTTATTTTAAAGTGATCAGGATACTTTAGACTTTCTTAAAAATTGTCAAATCAGGGCCTCCCAAGGGACTAAGCACTGCACTATGAAGCATCCGCAGCCACTGCAGCTCGAGTTTGATCCCCAGCCAGGGAGGTGACCCAGCAGTGTATTTCAGTATATCTGCCTGTTCTGTTCCCCACTCTGACTGGTGAATCCTCTTACCCTGCCCCCTCACATCTCTGGCCTGTACCCCATTTCTTGTTTGCACACATAAATAAATCTTTTAAAAAATATCGTTGAAATCCATGAAACTTTGCTTTAATGTTAGAATTGCATACTTCCTTTGGAAAGACCTAAGTATATTGAACTTAAGATTAAATTAGTCCTTCAGATTTTTTTCACCTTTTAACATATATAGTGTTTTCATGCCCTCATGTCAGTTGCATCAAAAAATGAAGCAAACCACATCCCTAGTAAAGCTCATTAAATTTAATATCCACTAGTTCAAAATTTATGATAATTTTGACACAGGCTTGGTTGATGTTTTCTCTCCCACAGCCTCTGATAAAGTAGTATGAAGCTATTAAAATGTCCAAATAGACATTCATGGGAAATGGTTCACATTTGAGTAGAAGATACTTCTGCAGTGTTTCACTAGCATCTCTTCACTGGCAAACAATATTAAAATGATGTTTAAATGTACCCATTCCATGAATCAAGTTGGATAAGCACCTTTCATGTTTTATATGACTCTCCTATATTCTGAGCAGCCTAGGGGGAGAAGAGGTTCCCACAGGTGCCCTCTGCGATGTTAGACAACAGGTCTCACTTTGGACCTGTCACTGCTCCCTCCTCTCCTGGGTTGCTGTGCTGGGAGGAGCAGAAGAACTGTCTCTGTGAAGGAGTGACTGTGGCCCTCTCCACCCTCACCAGACCCACTAGTTCTGTGAGGGGTAGGACTGGGTCCATGGCTTTTAATTTCAGTGTCTGTCACAAAGTGAACAATGAGCACTCAATGCCATGTACGTCACATATATATGTCGCTGTATGTCACAGGCCCACATTTTCATTTTTTCTGACATTTTTCACTCCTGCATCCTTCCCCCACATCCCCTCCCTAGTCCAAATGTGTCTGGTGTTGAACACACACAGTTCTGTGGTTTAGAATTATTATGGCTTATTATGGCACACAAAGGACTTCACTACTAGTGGGCGTGTGAGTGAAAAATCTCAAGAAATATTTCTTCTAATTTTTTCTCTCTCTAATACTTTAAAAAAATATAAGACTTTCCAGGAAGCCCCCACCCACTATGCCAGATGTAGGGGTTACTAGACAACAGGCCCCAAGACACACAAACACTGGAGCATACAGACTTGTGCTGCCCAGTCCTCAGCAGTCTCTTAGAAACCTCTCAGTGAGTCAGCATGGCAGCAGGAGGAGCAGAGATGGGCAGTGAGTCACACAGGACAGTCTGCTCTCCTGGCCACTGATTCATCCCCACCTACTCCTACCACTGTCTGCACAGAAAGTTCATTCCTCTCACCTCACCTTTCAGCGCTGCATGCTGCCCTTCTTTTCCAAGCACTTGCAGAAGTCCCAAAGTAATTCCAGACACTACAGGTTAAGCAAACACTCCTCTTGGAATACCTGATCTGAGGAGGAGCTGCCATCCACGTGTCTGCCCCAATTTTCAAGTGAAGAGCTATGAAGGACTTCTGGCTCAAGACCATAACCTGACGAGTCACACGCCTCTCTGGGTGTGCAGTGGCTCTCAGCACGTGAGAAGGTTCATTATTACATGTAGTCAAATGTCTTCACTTTGGAGGGAAAGAGAATCCAGAGTCATACCATCTCCATTTTTCATGCCAGATCTGGCCCTAGAGTAGGCAAAGTCTGAGAAGGGGGAAATGGGGAGTTAAATGCAGCTCTGTTCCCTATGGAGAATTGATAAATATTTACAGGAAAGGGGACAGAAGGAGGGAAGGGGAGAAGTTTTGCCTACCTCAACTAATGCTGCTAATAATACCAAACAGCAATTTGTCACCAGCCTGATGACTCTGACCTGCCTTCCCCCAGAGAAATCCCAGAAACCTTTTCCAGCAGCACTTGGAGAAACAGCACAGAGTCCCAGGCTCCTGCAGGAGCTCAAGTGCATGGAATGTCTGAGCGGCCGAGATTTCTGATGATTAAACCTGCTTGCATTTTCCTCTGGTGAACTTATGTTAGAAACAGACTCCAGTTACCTGGAGAAACTCTGCAAGGCTATGCACCCAGACCTATACCTAGAACTCACAAGTACATACCCTGAGAGAGCATTTGAATTCTGGTCTTGTTCCTAAGTCCTCTGAGAATTTTATGCAAAAACTAGAGGAATCTAATGAACTGGGACTTTGGAAAGTGCCAGCAGGGTTGAGGGTGGATTAATAGGACATGAGAGCCTAGGTGAGGTGGGCTGTGTTTCCTGCTAACTTGCCTAGTGGTTAGTTTCATACCTTGAGGAAGAGATTAGAGAAAAAAATAAATTAGAATGTTATAACTTCACAGCTCTGAGGTTCTTTACTGTGGCCTGAAGCAGGTTCCAAAATCCCCTGTTTATGGCTGGCTAGAACAGGATGTCTACCAAGTCTCAGGATACATTCCGTCTTGTCCTTTAGCCTATGATTCCAAATCATATCAAAACTTCTTCCCAGATATTCTAAACTGGGAAAATATTCTCTATGATGCAATTCCTCTTTCTCTTATCTGTAAATATTATTCTACCTGGTATCATGTCTGCCTGCAAATCAAAAATTCAAGTATTAATTGATCTTACCCAACTGTGTGTGCATCATGGGACTAAACTCTGTGGTCAAAGAAGTGAATTTTATAAGACACAGACTCTTGCTTTTTTGTTTCTAGGTAGATGATCAGAAGCCAGTAATAATAATAATTGTGATTTGTTGCATGCAGTCTGCTGTGAACCGGGCATTTCACATTTAATGTCATGTTTAATCATTTCATCTTCACAGGGATATGTCTCTCTTCATGTACAAGATTTATTCCATTTTATTGGATAAAAAAACCATAGTCAATGCTTTTGATCTCACTGAAATATATATCCATGCAACTTGAATCGTATAGTCATGATCCCAAATTAAAAAATTAAGTTATTAAAATAAGTACAAGTTAAAATGAGTGCAAAACTGTGCATAACTTGCAAAGTAACAGGCTCAGTTTCATTTCCATTTTACAATGGTAATAACTTAGGCTTGAAAACTTAAATCCCATTTGGAACCTACGACTTTGCATCTAAATTTGAATGTGTCTCTTTATTTCACATTGCTTCTCTGCTCTGTTCCCTTAGTTTGGAAAACAAAGTTAATTCTTAAGAAGTTAAAATTACAAATTTAATGCTTCATCACATCAATTCAGGACAAGCTTTAAGACAGTAGAAAATGAATTCCATCATACAGTCTTTTTTCAGTGAAAAATCTAGTAAGTTTGAACTAGGCCTTGAAGGATGAATAAAATTTGGATACTTGGAATGCAGTGGTAGAGGTCACTATTTTACAAGTTTCCCTTTCTGAATTAAAAAGAAAATGTAATATAATATGTGATAGCTTTTATGCACAGCAAAGTAGCCATGAATGAAATGAGATGTCTGGGATTTGCTTTAAACACTCAAGCATAAACAAGCAAATCAATAAGTTGGGGGGCATAGATCAAAGTATGTTTGCAAAATGTTATTAGAGGTTAAAATTTTCAGTTGGTAAGTGGGAGATAATTATTTTAGTCCATCTTCCCTTGTGAGTGAAAAGTTCCACACAAAAACCTTCACAAAGAAAGTATAATGTCTACACCAGTATTAGCACAACCAAAGAAGATAAGCTATGATAACAAGCCCTCCCTAAAGCCCTTCCTGCCTGCTTGTGTCTATGGAAGCATCTTCTTCCTAATAACCTGTCCTTTTGAAGATGTTAAAACCAAAAAAGAAAAGAAATATAAAAAAAAAAAAACACAAAAACTAAAAAGACTTGGAATCAACCCAAATGCCCCAAAATAGATGACTGGATCAAGAAGATGTGGTATGTATACACAATGGAATACTATTCGGCAATTAAAGAGATAAACTAATGCCATTCACAGCAACATGGATGGAGTTTGAAGGGATTATGCTCAGTGAAATAAGTCAGAAAGGAAAAAAAATACCGTATGTCTTCACTTATAGGAGGAATATAGGGGATCAAGGAAAAAATATAACAACAACCAAAGGGAGAAAAACACATCAAAAAAAAAAAACACAAAAAAATAAACAGACAACAAGCCAGAGACAGTCTGCAGGGGAGAGGGAGGGAGGAAAAAGGATCTAAACGAGGGCAGGAAGAGCACAAGGGACTATGGTGATGGTGCGGCCGGTGAATTGGTGGTAGAAATTCTATGGGGACGACACCTGAGAAAAGAAAGTTCCTTTTGCCCCTTTCTTATGGGGCCCCGCCAGAAGGTGACTTAGTCTTGTGGCAAGGTTTTGGGCCTCAGCAGTCCTGCTTTAGTTAGTTAAATCCTGTCTGGTTGGGCAGTTACCCACAAGAGGATGGGTAACTTTGCGTCTTTAATTGGAAACTGTTTTAACTATATTCTTTTTCTTCTCTTACTGCACTCTAATTCTCTATTGTACACTAATTGTATTAAAATTATTTTCTTTTGAAGAACTTATGTACTAAGAATACGTTTGCTTTTATGTGGTAGATGGCAGAACCCATTTAGAGCAGGTTTGAGGGCCCTGGGGTGCTTCTTAACCTGCCCACTAACAAAATAATGTAAAGTTTACAACACAGTGACTGGAATGAAGTAAGCAGGAGAAGGCAGACAGAATTCAGATACCAAAAGATTGATTGTACCCTCCAAAAGCATAACTCTTGTTTGGAGGCAGAGGCAGATGATATTGACTGAAGCATAAGTCAATCATTTCTCTCTTTTAATTGGTTCTCCTTTCCTGCTGCACTCCTTCTATGCCAAGTAAGCTGTTTATCCTTTCTCATCACCTCATTCTGACTTGCATGTTACAGCATAATCCCTATTTCAGTTTTACAAAAATTGTATCTTTATTTCCATTCATAGCAATGATTTTCACAGTATTAAGATCACTATTATTTTCCTGCCTAGTTTGTTCCTTCTTAATTGAAAGTTTCAAATGATTTAGCCTGTTGCTAGTGTCTTGGCTATAACCACATATCATCAAATATGTCTTGCCTCCTCTAGAGCTAGACTGCCAAAGGAGCTTGTGACAGAATTGGTCTGTGGGGGAAATTTTTCAATTAGTTCATTATCCCAATATTTTACAAAGCAGAATCTGTGAAAATTCAGAGGCCAAATTGCATTAGCTCATGTGTGTAGTAGAGAGGAATCACTGAAGTTATGAAGTTAATTGATAGATTAGTATATTCTTAGGGGGAAATGCACAAAGCTTTGGGAATTAACAGTAGTTCATTATTTTGACATGACATCATGTACCCAAATACTTCAAATCAGATTAAGAACTAACTGATTTGGCCCAATTTATTCTGTGAGCTAGAGAGTTTCTTAGTTGAGTTTATTTAGCTATAAAAAACACAATGTCTCCTCAAGTTACATTAAGGGATATGGTGTCTATGGAAGGAATGCATGTGATTTGAAATTGAAACTAAAATGGCATCAGGTCTGGGTCTTGTCTCTCCCTTGTGACATTTCAGTCTCTCTCTATGCATCTGCTTGCTCCACATGCCTCTCTTTACCAAAAGGCATTTTGGGGCCCCCGTTGCCAACATAATATATGAAAAAAGTAATAGTTAATCTTTCCTGAGCATATTCTGTATGCCAGGCACAGTTCCAAGTGCTTCACATGCTTGAACTTATTTGATAATTTGCAACAACTGCACCAAACTATGACTTGAACATGACTTGGTTTCACTGTGCTCCAGACTCAGATAGCACATTTTCATCTTTAGTTCCACTGGTCCAGTCTCTCCATTTCCCAGTTCAGACTTAGCAAAGTATGGATCTGAGTGTGCCAGATTGTTTTTTTCTAACCATGCTACACAAAGTCAACCTTTGGGTTGGCTTCCCTTCTGTCAACTGCTCAGCTCTGAGTCAGACAGCTGTGAACCTCAGACCGATTGCTTAGTTCAGAACACTGGAACTGAGCCAACTGTGCCTGGGAGTGAGGCAGCTTATTTATATAGAGATGTAGGAGGCAAATACTTATCATATTCACACCCTAGATTTAAAGGAAGAAGCAGGGTTTCACATGCCAAGGGAATTTACCTATGGTGTGGAAAACTTTCTCTGGCTATTCACATGTATCTGATACATGTCGGGACCCACTCATATCAGGGCTGAGAGATGAGATACATGGATGTGATAACTAAACAGACCTCTGAGAGTCTGTGTTATAACCTACCTGCTCTGTCCGTAGTGCAGGGGTCAGTTACATAGTCAGGAATGGGGTGAGCATAAAAGACCATTTCTCCTGCATTACATCTGTCTCCTACTGATTAGAATGAGATCTTACATCCACAATTAAGACAGTTACTTTGGCTACTGTAGATGACAAGCAGGGCCCCTCTTTTCACCATTCTGCTCTTCCTACTCTGCTATGCGGCAACATCTAATGCCTTAGCTCCTCCCAGGTGCTGTGTTCCCTTTCCTTTGGTCAGAACTGCTCTAACTCAGAGGCCCTCCCTGTGCCTGATGCTGCGCCCACTCTATAGGTCTCAGAGTTCTTGCCTCAGGGAAGACCTCACGATTCCGCAAATCAACTAGCCATAGCCATAACTATGGCTAGTCCACTAGCCATAACTCTGATCAATGTCCTTTATCAAAGAGGCATTTACTTTTTATATTTATGAATTTTATGTTTCAATTCATTCTTCACTTTTGTGAAGTGAGGGGCAATACCTTCCCAGCTATTACTATATCCTTAATCTTAAGACAGTGTCTGATACATGTTAAGTGTCAATAAATATTTTTTCAATAAATCAAATTATAATAAAACTGTTATTTGCAAGGGGCAACTTGCTGCTGATCATTAATATATAGACTAAACGTATTTTATAGACTCCCTAGGAGGGTCAGAAGGCATGACCCAATATGTCAAATGCATTTTCATGAGTGAGAAGAGCAGAATATTATCTAGCAAAGTTAAATCCAGAGAAGAGAAAACTCAGAGTAGGACATCCTAAGCTTGTAAAATGTGAACTCAGAAGGCACCAAAAGTTAAGGGTTACTTCCAAACAGTTCTGCTCATGTCTAAATTTCTTCCGTTTCCCACAGGTTTATTCTGGGTCTAGTTTGATGACTGCAGCAAGTAAGTACCTGTTTAGCTAATGGAAGATCACATGTGTGGATGACAGGAGACTGGATAAGGGCACAGAACTGTAACATGGTTATCCCTATAGAAGGAGAGGTTCCAGATTCCCTGGCCCATCCAAGGAAGGGTGACCCTGGGCAGCAAGAAGCTAAAAAGACTTGGGAAAGGACTTGGGGAGTAGGAAAGGGAAAAGAAGAGTTGAAGGAGGCACATGGAACAGATACACATCTAAAGAAGAAGAAACCACATTTGTTTCTCAGCCTTGGACTTGTACCAAAGACGTGGGGGATATGGAAGGAAATACTTGAAAGGGACGTGGTATCAACATACAGAATGAGGGGCACCCCGGGACTGCCAAACCTGCCTATTCTAAGTAGGCCTTGGTATTTGCCACATAAACATGAAATGTATACTTTTCAATAGAATAGAACTTTACTACAATTCATGTGCAATCGAGAGAAGAGATGAGAAAGAATATAGTTAAAATTGTTTTCAATTAAACACCCAAAGTTGTCCAGCCCCTCATGGGTAAATGTCCAGCTAAACAGGGTTGGCTCAAAGCAGGGCCACTGAGGCCCAAAAGCCTGCCACAAGTCTACGGCACCTCCTGGTAGGGACAGAGGGAGTCAGGCGAGTCTGGAAGGAAAAGAGCAAAATCAAAATCTAAGTCAAGCTAAAGGCTGCCATTGTCAGCTTGCCCATAGGTCTCTCATCTATGTTTGTCTCTTTCACACGTCTCCTTCCATGTCCCCCAAGTCCCTGGGACAAGTCCAAGGCTGAGAAGCAAGCACAGCTCCTTCTTCACAAGTCTTCTTCTCCTGTGCCCCCTCCAGGTCTTCTCTCTTCTTTTAGTCTCCTCTATTGATCAGCTCAGCCCTACCCTTCCTTGGCTGGATCAGATCTGGAATCTGCCCTCTCTGTGGATATCACACTGTCACTGTTTGGGTGTTTCACAGGAAAACCATTTTAATTATGTATTTTTCTCTTCTCACCTCTCTTCACTCACTATATTAGAGTTCTTTTTCATTAAAGGTCTTATGACCTAGACTATGTGGCAGAACCCATTCAAAGCATGCAGGTTTGGGGGTCCTGTGTGCCCCTCATCTTGTCTACTAATGTAGGAGGAATAAATGAAATGAGGAGGTAAAAATTGTGCTGTTCCTCTCTCGTCCCCAAGCAAAATGATTTATAGTTTCATTCTAGTTTTCCAGGTGGACTTTCTCATCTCAGATCCTCCAGCGAAATTTGTACAGATTCAAAGTTTGAAAACCAGCATTTAACTAGATTCCAAAAGATATATTCATCAATCTAAAGTTGGAGTCAGAAATTATATATATATGTATGTATGTATGTATATATGTATATATTTCAAGAACAGTTTTACAAACTGACCTTAAATATACAATTATTTTTTAAATCTCATTATATTGATGGGCTATAGAGGCAAAATAACTGTATTCTTAGAGATCAGACTTTTAATCACATATGCATAAAATGTTATAGAAACTATTATAAAAATCGGTGAGAGGAAATAATCAATAAATAAAATCCTTTTAGTTTGGAAAAAAAATATTTAAAAAAATAGAGCTGAAATCCAGGTATTTAGGGGCAACTTTACAGATACTGGGAGAGAGTGTCCTTTGAATCTACATTTTGGCAAACAGGACTTCAGCCCCTGAGGACTAGAATTCAGGTTTTTGTTCATGCAGTCTCTTGTTAAAGGTATTTAGAAGAGGTGCTATTAGCATTTTCTGAACTATGTTCACCCAGAAACAAGTAATTGAAGGAATTCATAGCCCTTCACTTTCTTTAGAACTAGCAGGCAAGCTTCTGAATAGAAGGGAGGAAAGAGTCTGACTTCAATAATGGATTCCAAGAATAGCTGAACAGCGTGGGTCTGCTGACAGCTTCCCTCTCCCTGGTACATGGCTTCTCATAAGGACTAGGGGAGAAAAAGTCAGAAATGCAGTTGTCTATGGCAAAAAGAGGTGTAGAATTAGATATGGCATATGAAGAATCGCCTTTCCTATGGAAATATATTGTTAGGCCACTTCCACTTCACTGGGGAAAGTGATTATATTTAAGTGGATGCTAGTGATCTGATCTCAGTGCCTGGTGTATGACGATTATTGGGTCACCTGGAGACCTGGGACAACACTGAGCGAGGCAATGAAAGGAAAAGAGAGAGTTGTGTCAAAGTTGTGTCACTTATATAAATGCATTACCTTTTACCTGCATTGATGTATTGATATTTTTCCTATAGAAATCAAGCGTATCTTTCACTGGGTCACATAAATTTGGGTTGTTAGCTCTACCACTTAAAGAGTGTAAGAGTTTGAGTCTGAGTCTGAGTCAATGGATTAACAGCTCAGAGATTCACTTTACAGAACAAATACTAGTATCTGTGTCACAGGGCTATTGTGAGGGTTGGATGAGACACTACCTGTGACATCAATGGCCCGTATGGGGCTTTTCTTTGCCCTTCAGAAACACTGGCACCTGTGAGGGTGTTGGCTGCTGCTCTGTGCTGGAGGGCCCCTCTGGGTGGGGGAGAAGGGATGCAAGGGCAAGGTGGGCTGTCAGCGGCAGAACAGTTTACTCAAGGAGTATATGTATATGATACAAATGTACCATGAATCAAGGAATAAATATAAACATTATCGCTGTTTCCAAAGACTTGAAAACGGACAGGGATTAAAACAAAAAAACCTTGGAAATGCTTGGCCACATTTATGAATAATAGAAATCCTGTCAATTAACCACCGGTCATGTCTAACTGTCACACACCACAGTGGTTCCTAGAGTGGGGTGGACATGTTTCTGCACATCATTAATAAATGGAAGGTTCGTTGACTGAATTTAATGTGATTGTTTCATGAAATTCTGTTAGTACTCAGTGTTCTGCTACTTCTGCAGCTTGGCCACCTGTTACAAATTTTAAAAATGAATACACGTGCTTTCTATCCAGCCGGCACAACTTTGTGCCTCCCGGAGTCTGGAGGACACAGGTCTGTGGAGGGTAAAGTGAGAAGGTGTGTGTGGGCTGCTTCAAGAATACAACGCTAACCCCCTACCACTTCTCACCATTATCAGGGTCTGTCCCATTTTCTCCTCATGTACATTTCACAGGGCCCAGTCAGGACACAAAGGCCTCTCCCACTCCTTCAACAAAAAGAATTGAGTAGGAGTCTGAGAAGACAAACGAGACCTTGATGAATGTTGGGATACTGTCATCCAGAAACCATACGGCCGGAGTGACAACAGGAGGGCTTGGTTCCCAGAGTCCCAGAAGCAGGCCTCTGATAGGAAACTCCTCCTCCTATGGAGGACGGTGGCAGCTGGAGTTTTAGAAGTACTACTGGCAGGAGGTCGAGCCATAAAGAAGGGGCAGCTGCTCTCAACTCTGGAGAAGCCACCAGGCTCCCTCCTTTCAGATTTCCCCAGCTGTTTCCATTGACCAGAGCTACCTGGAAGCCCATTTCCTAGAAACCTGGGAAAATTAGTTTTCCTACAATAGAACAAACAGGGAAATGGCTAAGGATGCAATAAAACAGGGGGAATAGCAAAAGATCAGCATATCATGCTCTTGAAAACATTTTTGAGAACTAACCAGCTGACTATCATTGAAACTGCAAACACTGGGGGTCTCCCTGGTGGCATAAGGGATTAGCACCACACTATGAAGCATCTGTAGCCACTCAGCTTGAGTTCGAGCCCTAGCCAGGGAGGTGACCCACATGGCACAGCAAATCTCTTCTGGCTCACCTGCTGCTCCCTAAGCAGTGTATTTCAGTCATTCTGCCTGTTCTGTTCTGTTCCTCACTCTGTCTTTGGTGAATCTTCTTACCCCCCACATCTCTGGCCCATACCCCAGCTCTTATCTTTTATATGCATAAATAAATACATATTTAATAGATAGATAGATAGATAGATAGATAGATAGATAGATAGATAGATAGATAGATAGATTACAAACACTTGCATAGGAAGGCCCTCAACCTAAAAGACCCACTCTGGGCAAAGATAAGGAGTTTGGGTTAAGAAGACTGCTTCTTGCTATCTTCTCTTTGATGATAACTGTGTATTAACTCTTGTTTATCAGAGTTTAAATAGAAAATAATATATTAAAATAATACAGTCCAATGTACTTATTCTGTTAGCTAACAGCCCTTTGTTTTGGATTATCCATTTAAACCTTTTCCTCATCATTCTGAGTAATTGAAAATTACATCTCATTGTGCCCAGAATAATTAACTTCTTGCACTTCTGACTCCACTAGTAATAAAGCTTTCTAATAAGAATATGTTACATTAGTATAGATCTTTGGAGCTTATGGTACATATTCATATGCTTTACCTTATTTTGTTGTATGTCCTGTTATCTGAAGTGAAGGGAATTTTGAAAACTAGACTTATCGAATATATGTGATGTACCAGGCACTGTCCTAGCAACTTTATAGAGATTAATTCAGTTAAATATTATAATAATCCAATAAGGACACATTATCCCAACTTCACAGATGAGAAAATTCATATTACAAGAGAGAATGAACTGAATCATGTAGTTAAGTCCAGGGAACTTACTGTACTGAAAACTTACATACACACACATACACTCACAACTTATGTTATATATATATATATGTATATAGTGCATTTTATATACTAATATATTCTATGTATATTTTACTCCAAAACAATGTGACTTTACAACAAACTTATTTTTACTTTATTTAGTAAATCTCAATATCTGAGCCATTTTCTTCATGCCACATGTGTTGCCTAGAAATCAGAAGTGGAAACAAGTCTCCAGTGAGTAACAATTACTGCTCTTCCTGTGTGTATTCAAAGTTAAGTTCTCTGTTAGCCTCATTCAGCCCTTAAAATAGCAATGATACAGATTGAATTGAAACATTCAGCAATAATGTCTATTAAAAATGTAATAAGTATCTGGCCTATCTTTATCTGGGAACAAAAGTTGATACTGTGCTCAGCCTCCCTGGTGGCATAGGGGTTAAGTTTCAGCACTACCACTGTTATTGCCACCATGTCCTGAGTTCAATCCCCGCCCAGGGAGGCAACCCACATGACACTGCAGACCTCTCCTATCTTTAATTGCTGCTGCTCTTAGCAGTGTATTTCAGTAGATCTGCCTGTTTTGCTCCCCAACTATCTCTGAAGAATCCTGTCACTCCACACCTCTTGCTCACATCCCAGTTCTGTGCAAAAATAAATAAATCTTGGAAAAAAAAAAGTTGTTACTGTGCTGAGAGGATTTCATCAGCCATAGCTGGACATAACCTGTGTTGCCACTGTCCTTGACATGAGTCAGCCTTGCACTTGACTGGTGACACGACACAGAAGTGGACACCTCTGAAATATGTTTAACACGCCAGGTGTTCTCAGTGCTCATAAACATCCCACCCCATAGAGCCCAGTCCTGGGAAATGTTCTATTAGGGTCGTTTTTAATGCCAAGCAATGGGCACATATGTAAACATGTGTAGACCTATAAACATTGCCACTTTAAGAGAACTCATCTCTGGATAAAAATTATAAATAACGACAATATTTGTAATTTTTAAAGTACTATGAAAAGCCAATGTCCATAAGGGAACATTTTAGACCCCATCCTCCTGGTCATCAAAAGGTGTTCAAAATTAACCTCCACAGCAATATTAATTTGTGTTTCTCTATAGTCAGGCATTCTAGGGAACTTCCAGCTCAAGGAAATGGCCTGGAATTCTCTAAAATAGATGGTAAGCATCAACTTACAGGAGAACTTGCCACAATGATATGGATAAGCATTTCAGAGAAACAATTGGATTGAAATTATATAAAATGTGACCAGAACTGTAGAAAGGCCAGCTATGATCTGAACATAAAAGTAAACAAGGTTAGGATGACATGAAAAGGCTGGAAGAAGATGTGAATCTGGGTATGCTGATAACACATGATGCATCCTTGGGTTCTGTCAGGAGATGGAAGCAATTTGGCTTTTCAAGAATAGTTAACCAAATGACTGAAAATGCAGAGAGAGAGAACTCTTAAGATATCAAGGAGATGGCAGCTGCAACTACTGCCCCTGCCTGCGGATGGAGGAACAAAAGAAGAGATGAACATATTCGATACTTAGATGCTTGGAAGAGATCCCTCTGAATGCACCCTTGAGAGTGAGGCAGTCATAAGTTAATGCTGGGCTCTCTGACTCTTGTGGAAATGTCCCTCAGGCCTGACCCAGACTTCTGAGGAGAAGGCACTTCAAAGGAGAGCAGTGTGTCTGAGAGAGAGCATGAGACTGGTCTGTGAGTGACAGGAAATGTCAAACTGACTCATTACTCAGAGTGAACAGCACTGCTAGGAAAAAGCAACATGGGGGGATCTTGACAGGACTGAAAGTAGGGAGTCAATATAACATAAAGAGAAGACCCATTTTCTCCACCTCCAGGCTGAGAGTTCCTTGGAACTCTGTTTTCAGTCTCACAGGAGTCAGCTGGCCAGGGAGAAACTGTCTTCCAGTTGCACTGCAGAGTACTGAAAAGATAATACTTAAACAGTGGTACACATTCTATTGCTATTCATTCACTAATCATAAGGTTGATGATAAAAAATATATTTGGGGAATATTCCCAAAAGAATTAAAAGCAGGGACTAGAGAGATATCTGCACACTCTTGCTCATAGCAGCCTTATTCACAATAGTAGAAAGAAGGAAGCAACCCAAAAGGACATGGGCAGATGAATAAAAAAAATGTGGTATATACAAACAATGGAATATTATACGACCTTGAAAATGAAATTCCAGCACATGCTACAATGCAGAAGAACCTTGAGGATATTTTTTTTATTTTTTTTTTTATTGACGTAACCTTGGTTATAACATTATACAAATGACAGGTGTGCATCATTATAAATTGACATCTGTACATCTGTATTTATGACACTAAATTCACCACAAAATAAAGCAGTTTAATGTTATCTATATTGCCACAATTAAAAAAAAATTAAAAGATTAAGATTGAACATTTCCCTTTGTAACTTTCCTTCCTTGGGTTTGGCTTTTGGAACACCACCAATGCCCCTTTCTCTTTCTCTCTCCTTATATCATTTCAGCTAATTTCCAGCCTATACATATGCTGTACCCCTTGGTCCACCACCTCCTCAACCATAGGGGAGCAGTGGAGAGTTGAGTGTCAGTTTTACTTCTTATGAATTGTTATTATCCTCTTTTTAAAATCACAGCAGTCTAGGACTTTCTCGAGATAAAGAACATCCTAGTGGTAAAACTGTTCATGCATTTCTCATTTGGGGCAACGTAAGCACCAGGGCTTTCCTCCTTTCTAGAACCTTGAGGATATTATGGTCAGTGCAATTAGCCAGTCAGGAGAAATATTGTGTGCTTCCTCTTATATGACATACCTAGAGTAGTCAAATTCAAATCCACAGAGACAGAAAGTAAGTCAGTGGATGAGGGGGATAGGAGAAGGGGAAATAGAGAGCTATTGTTTAGTGGGTAGAGAGTTTCACTTTTGAAAATAAAAAGAGTTCTGTGGATGGATGTTGGTGATGGTTATACAATGTGGGGCACATTTAATGTCAGTGAACTGTGCACCTGAAAATAGGGAAGATAATCAATTTTATGCTATATGTGTTTTGTAGTTAAAATTTTTTTTAAAGAGTCAACAAACTCACAAAGATAGTAAGACAAAACAGGTTACCCATTTATCTTACAGCTCTTTAAAAGAGTGTTATTGTCGATAATTACAGAATACAATACCATGTGACACTTAGAAGGCATTCACAATTCAGTGGTAGAAGAACTGAACTAATTAATTTTAAAAATGGTATCCCAAAAATCTAATCTTTTTTTTTCTGTTTGCTTCCACACACCAAAATATTTGCTTTTCAAAATTTATATAACCTTCAAAGTTAATTCCACATGCTCCTTCTTGCATTGTTCAGCAATCAGGAAGCTATTCCCTTTTAAGCCTGATTTTATGTTTTATCTTACGAGTCTCAGCATCCAAGCCCTGTTTTATGTACACTAGATATGCAGCTAAAAGGTAAGGTCTACATTGCCACTGTTTCTCAGGGCTACATATGAGTACTCAGTGCACATATATGTAAATGCTCACAATATAAGTACTAAAAATATTTTTTAACTAAAGCTGTAGCACCTACAAACTACATAAATCCAAAATATGGAAAATTAACAGAGAGACCAACTATCTGGAACTGCCCATATCTGAGTGTTTCTGGGGATACAGGGCGTTTGGTGCTAAATTGGACCATCCTGGGCAAATCAGAATAAATTGTCACCCTTGGAGTAGACTTCAGCATTCTCAAAAAAATGGAAGCATTGTTTTTGTAAATTCACTGTAAACTTTGGCCAAACACAGTTCTCAGAGACACAACTGGCATGAACACCAAAGTAAAATGTCAGGAAATAATTATATATAAATTCTCATCATTCTAATCAGAAGTTCTTTACTGATATAGTGACAATTATTGCTCTTCAGTTACAATTACAACATAACACAATTTGATCATTTTTCCTTTTACTATAAGCAGAAAACTTTTTTTTTTTCTATTTTGGAAGGAAGGAAATAAATTCATAGTAAAAGTATTAATGATCGCTTCTCGGCCTTTTGGCTAAGATCAAGTGTAGTAAAAGTATTAATGAAGAATTCCTACATCTCACATCAGAACCACTTCAGTATTAAGTACCCTGAATGTTCCAATTAAAACTATGACGCTTTGTCCTGCAGGCCAGTTCCGCTCCCCCAGGCATCAGTATGAAATTGAAAATGGATGCTGAGAAGCAGTATGCTTTGATCGAATGGCATCTGCACCGGGCACATCACAACAGGCTCCCAATGCTCTGATCTCACCTGAGGGCTGTCAAGAGATGCTAATGGACCATTTTTTCTGTCCTTGTCCTTCCTCTGTGGAAAGCCATCTCACAGGGTCAGCATGACCATCACTCCACGGCTTTGTGATTCACGTATAAGTCAGGAGGAGGAACACCAGGAACTCATTCGCCATTCAGCTGTTCATTGCCACACATTTAGGGAGCACCTAACTAAGAGTGACCTTCATTCTGTTAAGTGTTTTATGTAAGAGGAATAAGAGTATTTCTGGGTGGTACTACAAACCAAAGGGGAAAGGAACAAAGTGCTGTGGAAGTAGAGGTGGAGGGCAATTAGTCTGGCAGAGATGTCAATGGAAAGCATCATGAAGGAGGTGACATGTGTTCTGACCATCCACCAGCAGTTCCTAGTGGACAAATACAAAGAAGAGAATGTTCTAGAGAAGTGAGTGTAGGGTATGCCCTGTGTACAGTGTCTTCAGGCTGCTCTCACAAATATCTCTGTTGGGATAATTTACACAACAGAAATGTATCACAGTTCTAGAGAAGAGAAGATTGAGATCAACATATGGGCAAGATAGGTTCCTTCAGCAGCCTGAGAGAGAATCTGCTCCATGTTCCACTGTTTCTATTCTATATAGAATATGGTTATTTGCTGAAATATTTGTTGTATCTTTAGATCCATCAGCCCAACCTCTGTCTTTGTCTTCATGTGGTGTTCTCCTTGTGTACATATCTGTGTCCAAATTTCCCCTTTGTAAAAGGAGTCATGACAGGAGTTAGGGAGCCAGCCTTCTCCAGTATGACCTCATCTTAATGCAAGTAATTACATCTGCAATGATCCTATTTTCAAATAAGGCCACATTCTGAGATGCTCTGGGTTAGGAATTCAAGATAACAATTGTTGGGAAAAGGACACAAGTCAACCCACAATTCCTTGAAAAAGGAGTCAGATACACATAGAAGAGACATTTTTAAGGTGGGAAGATCTGTAATTTTACTAGAGTTTGTTTAATTATTGTCCTGTTGAATGGCATTAGGGCTAGTTCTAAGCTTGGATTATTACAAATAAAGCTACTATACATTTTGTAATGATAGACAGACAGACAGACAGACAGACAGACAGACAGACAGACAGACAGACAGACAGACAGACAGATAGATAGATAGATAGATAGATAGATAGATAGATAGATAGATAGATAGATAGATAGATAGATAGATAGATAGATAGATCAGAGTAAAAATGGTAGGAGAGGAGGGTAGAAGCTAGGATTTGAAAATTCCATAGTCATGTTCAAGGGTGAAAAAAAATTGAAGTATATACTCTAATGTTTGGAAAGCACCAATATTGATGAAGGAATAAAAAACTTTTGATCACAAATTAGGAGAAATGTTGCATTAAGTGAAACATTAACAGGTTATTCTAGGTTATTCTTTATGACCGAACTTCTTGGGGACTGTAACATGAAAATGTTTTAGAAAGTGACAAAGCTTTAGAAAATGACAAAAATGAGAAAGAGTGAACAGCCCTTCCTGAACTTATTTCACAGCAGATTTTCTTTTCAGGGACCACCCCTAAAATTAACCATTTTGGAGATGTGAACATTATCATAGCATATCCTTCCTGACTGGCTTTATGACATCTGTAAGTTCCAGTTTCCTGCTCTGTAAGGCTGGGATAAGCATCTTTTTTTTATCAGTTCTGTACCTATGAGTGAAGAGAGAGAGACCTGGCAGTGAGCACTAACAGGTAAACCACTGTACACTGGAGACTACCTGGAGGCCTTTGAAGTGGGAATGGGGCACTGGGGAGAGAAGGGGCTGTTAATGTGAATTTGTTGAGAATAAGGTAAGAGAGTAGTTAGAATAATTATTTGGGGAAATAAATATTCCAGAGCAACATCAAAAATCAGACGGCAGTCTCCTTCCTGGGCTTCTCACGTCCTTCCTACCACTCCCCTTGAGTCCTATTTCATTCACTTGTTCAACTGATATTTGTTGTCCATTACTATGTCTGAGACTCATTGCTTAGCATTCCTTCAGGCATGCTCTTTCCAAGTGGCCTGCATAGATTACGTGAATTCAATCTGCTCGCCTTTTCTTCTGATATCCTTGGCACACACTCTGATTCTCACAGCTTTGCACATGAAAGTGTATTGATTTGAACCATTTACCTCTTTGTTTACATTTATATTTGGATGCACCTCCTAAATGAGACTGAAAATCTTCCCTAATCAACTACTAATAATATCCTCTGTAATTCCAACCAAAAATATACAAAGTTAACTGCATAGAAGCTTCTTAACGGCTATGTAGTGCATTGAATTTAGCCTCTTAGAGGATTCTCATAACATCAAGTTAACTTGCAAAATTACAAAGACACTTGCAACCAGACACAGAATGTGAATTACTTGAAGACATATAAATTTCTTTTTCATGATTACCAATTTATAAACGATTCCCAAATGTCCATGTATTTAGGGAGCCACTGAGAATAAGGCAAGTTTTTATTCAAGAAGAGTTGCTCTGTGCCTCTAAGTAGCAGAGACCTGTCACTGACAACATAATGTGACAAACAGGTAACATTTAATGGGAAGACAATATTTCTATTTATTTCTAAAAATGTGGTTCAAACATGGAAGAAATTGGGACTTATTTCTAAATTATTTATTTAGACAAGTTATTCTTTCCCCTTCATTTTACCATCCAATCCTTTCTGAGCTATTTTTAAAATATTTAAAGAAGCACAAAAGGAAACTATATTTCTTCTTGAACCCTAAGTCAAGTTCATTTACTGATGACAGACTATACTGAATTGTTGAATTGAAAATCAACCAGATTTCTTTGGGCAACTTTCTGTGAAGGTCAAACGGCAGCTTCTAAATCTTGACTAATATGCTATTTGATATTTTGTTAATTTGTCAGACTGACTTACTATGTTTAGGTCAAAAACAATTTTTAAGGTCATTTAGTTTTATCAACTTTAAGAATGATTTTAACCTATTCAGACAGTATCTTGTCAGGAGTTTAGCTAGCAAAATTTTAAACTTTATAATTTAGTAAGCCACTCTCATTCATACTTTATGATCAAAGGCACAAAATAGTTAAATCAAAATATGCAGCCCATAAGAATTTCCCTCAGGTGCCTCCCTGGTGGTGCAGTGGGTTGAGCACAGCAGCACTGTGAAGCATCTTCAGCACAGCAGCACAAGTTCGATCCCCAGGCAGGGAGGGGACACACATGGCACAACAGACCTCTCCTTCCTTGCCCACTGCTCCCCTCAGCAGTGCATTTCCGTCGATCTGCCTGTTCTGCCCCCAACTCTCTCTCTGGTGAATTGTTTCACCTCCCATAACTCTGGCCTGTACCCCAGCTCTTGTATGCATAAATAAATAAATCTTTAAAAAAAAAAGAATTTCCTTCAGAAACCTTGTATTTATACAAGTAAATCAAAGATGAAAACAATCAGGTAGTAATTTAGTTTCAGGAACATTCCCAATTTCCCTGTTCAACCTTCCACACATCCTCATCTTCTCCCTCTTTTATCCCTTGAGGCCAAATTTATTTCATTCCCTTTCTGATTTCCAGCTTTACTGAGGAATAGCTGACAAGTGTAACTGGATATATTTAAAGTGTACAAGGTGATGATTTGGAAACAGACATTGTGAGACGACTGAGAGCTATTCTATGATTCCCTTCCTACCAAGATTAGCAGTATTTTCAGTCTCTCCAACACTTACAACTCCATATATCTCATTCTTATCAGACATTTGAAATTTAAAAATTGTTAAAATCTATAAGGAAAGTGATAAAAAAAAAATCAATGTCCTTTGTGGGGTATAGCAGCATCAGCATGTGAGAAAGAACACAGACCTCAGAAGCAGGAGGCTCAGGTTCAAAGTCAACGTCAACTCTTCACTGCCTTGTGAACTCACTTTATCTTCTGAGCCTCCATTTCCCCATCTAAAAACATTAATGTCTCAGAGTTTCACAACTCCAACGAATGAATAAATAACCTTAAAGTATTCTCCCTTTCTCTCCTTCTTCCTCCTTCTCTCCCTCTCTCCCACCCCCAACCTCTGTCTTCCTCTCCTACTCTTTCCCTCGCTCTTATTCTGCTTTGGCCTCTTTTTCTTTTCCTGCTTTATACTACTTCTTTTATACTAGTCCTTACTTTCTTACTTTTCTACTCCTGAATATGCGAGACATTTCTTTCCCCATGACTGTTCACTTAACATCACTTCTCTGTTTCCTCAGTTGCTTCATATAATCCATCTCCTTCATGTCTCCTCTACCCACACTTGTCCTCAAATGTGGAAAAGCTTCCCCCTTCACATTCCCAAAGCCAATATTTTTCTCTCATTCAGAACATCACAATATTCACCCCTCTGTCTATTATGTGCACTCCGTAAATAATAAATGATTAAAGTGGCAATGATGAATTCATCAGGAAAGAACATATATTCTGAGCAATTATATTTTGAGCAATTAAATCTGGCAAAGAAAAGATAGGGAGTAACTACAACCCACTTAGAAACAGGTGTGATTTCTCTAACCAGCCGTTATCACATTTGCACTGCCATAATTACTGCTCTGGCAAATACTACATTGCCATAGAAACACTGTTTCTAAAGTACATATTTATAGATTTTGATGGTGGTTATGTTGACTATGAAGCAGTTCCCACACATAGTTGTGAGCTTTCACAATGAAGAGCATAGGGATGTTATTCATCTTCCCCAGTGGTCCCAAGTTGAAGGATTTTAAAGGGCAACAAGAAATCCCTTCCACTTCCTGTATTTCCCTAAATGCACACATTTAAAGTAAGGGAACTGATTAAATAAAGAGCAGTGTACTAAAGCAATAGTCAAAATAGGACCACGTCAGGTTGAGGATGACTTCCTCATCTATAAAATGAGACATTGTACATTTAAAAAGAACTTCATAAATTTTAGTGCTGTATAATTACCAATTTTAGTTTATCTTCAACATTAAAATAGCTTGCCCTCAGGTATTAGGAAGAGTTCAGTTTTAAGCACTCTCTTGCTCCTCTATGGGATACTGTTTATCCCTATATATCTATGGCCAAGCAGAGTTGGCATTATCAGCGTCCAGGCCCTGAGAAGAAATGTGCTTGCTGGTAGGGCTATTCTCTGGCTACTTTGTGAATTTTTCCTCACTGTTGTTAATCTTTAATTCAGCCACAAGACAGAGCTTTATCTATAAGTGTAAACAAAGTTTTTATTTGGAGATTTTAGGGAATTGCAATGCAGGAAGTATGTGATTCAGTAGGTCCACAGAAGTCTTCCTTGTGGGGAAAAATTACAGAACTGTTTCCTACTGGTAAACTAAAATAATCACTTAAAAGGAGAATTAAAAAAAAAAAAAACATGCAAAAGGGAAAGTTACCTGCCTGTCAGTACGGTGATAGGCTGTCCTCTGAAGCTGAAATTTGCTGTGTTTGTTGATGTCTGTGAGTAGACTGGCATCCTCTCCACAAACTTTTCAAATTCCAGGTGTCAGAATGCTCAGTCACTGAGAACCATGCATGCAAATTTGAGGCAGAGCAGAAATTTAGCAGAGACTATTTCTCCTCCCCCAGGCCAGTAGCTCTGAAAAAAAAAAAGTCTATGAACATTCCAGAGCAAGGTGAACCAAACTCTGCTAGTTCAGACCGTCTCTCCTCCTTCACTAGGCACCTTGATTGTGAAACCTCCCCTATTTTAAGAATGAGAATGGTATGGCCTAGGGGTCTTATTTAACAAAACTGATCAGAACCTATTCTGGATGCTATCAGTGAGCCCCTTGTACTTACCCGAAGGAGGCATTTATCTGAGCAGCCTCAAGACTCAAGGCACAGTTGTCTCTTAAATCGTCTGCACCCTATCTTGTCTATGTCCTCTCATTGCACTAAAACTTCACTTCTACCTCACTGCTGTGACTCCTGCGTGAATTCTTTCCTGCACCAAAGTCAAGAACCTCCAGGGTCCCTCAGTCTCCCTGGGCTGATGGTGGGACATATGGTTAGCAAGTGTCAGATGTGGTAGATGTGCATAAACTCTACTCTCCTAGGGCCTGGTTCCGTTCTGGATGTTCCCTTTATCAATTTTGATTCTGTGATTTCTTATTCATCTCTATACTATCTTTAAATTTTAGGGAAGAAATATGTGAAAATATGTTAATCCATATTTTGTGCTTTTATTAGTAAAATTCAAAATAACAAGATACTACCAAATTCCACAAAAGTGATACAGATTCATACATTGGACTTGATTAGAAAAAAAGGAAAGTTTTAAATTGAACTCTTCATCTTTGAAAACAGTAAAAAGTGAACCCTTTTTAATAAACAAGGAGCAAACCCTTTTTAAAGTCAAGACGGAGCGACAAAGTTTTTATTCAAATAACAACAACATTTACATTCACATACCCTTTATTTTTTTTAATTTTTTTTTTAAAGATTTATTTATTTATGCATACAAGCACTGGGGCACAGGCCAGAGGTGTGGGGGGGGTGAGAGGATTCACCACAGAGAGCGGGGAGCAGAACAGGCAGATCAACAGAAGTACACTGCTGAGGGGAGCAGCGGGCACAGCAGGAGAGGTCTGCCACACCATGTGGGTCCCCCCCACCCCCCGCCGGCAGCAGGGATCGAACTCGTTCTGCAGTGGCTGCGATTTGCTTCATAGTGCGTTGCTTAACCCACTGCGCCACCAGGGGAGGCCCCATATACCCTTTATAATCACAAAGTATTTCACATATCAGTTGATACTTGATACTACTCCAAAGTGCTTCTTACCTCTCTTGAGGGCAATAGGTATTTTGATTGGTTTTAACAGTAGAAGAAGTGAAGAAAAATTATCTAGTCTATGGGTAAAGAATAATACACCAGGAAATATTTTTTAAATCTCGTTTTATCAGACCAAGTGTGTAAAGAAGAGGAGAGATTTGCAAGTCACAAGAGAGGGAAGAAGTATAAGCTGGGACTCAGGAGAGGAACAAGTAAACTTCCTTGAACTTGAACCTAGAACCAGGGGAGAGAAAGGGTGGAGGAGGTGAAGGTAGACTTTAGGGGGAGGGAAAAGGAGAGAAAGGGAGAGAAAGAAGGTTGGGGAAGTTAGGAGAAAAGGAGAGAGAGGGAAGGGGGTGTCAAAGGAGAGATGGTGGGTTGGAGGCTGGAGTGGGGAAGACCCTGGATGGGGTGGGCAGAGGCAAGTACAAAGGGGCAGAAAAGGTAAAGGGGACTAATTGCCCACATCTTATTTAGAAGCTACCTAACAGGATGCCCTCAAACTAACATGGAAGGCACATGTCATTCTGAAAAGAGCGACTAAGGTAGAGGGAAAGCAATTCTAGAACAAAGGCTAGGGACACACAGCCTAGTAAATAAGCATTTCACTTAACCCAGAGATCTGCACCCCAAGAGAGCTAAGGTGAAGCTAAATTAGCTAGAGGGCCCCCACTCTACCCAGTGGGTAGATGTGCAGGCACACCAGCTAGGGACACATCATCAGCAGAGACCATGAGGATAAGAAGCAGTGCCCAGAGACAACCACTGTGTCTCAGTGGGAGGTCAGTAACTTCTGCCAGAAAGGACTGCACAGGAGTGCTCCTCACTGACGCTGGAGGCTGTAGAAATAAAGACCAACTAAGTGAACAAAGCAAATGCTGTTTGTCCAGAGCTTGTTGCAGCAAAGGAGTCGATCACTGTCACTGACATTTTGTCAGAGACTCAGTGGCAGCCAAAGAAGTGGGAAAGTTTTATGCTGGGTGAATCAGAAGGCTCCCTCATTCTCCCTAGAGGCTGGAGGTGAGCTAGCTAGAAGGAGCATCCTCGGTAATTAGTCAGAGGTGCATATTTGACTTCCTTTCATTTTCATTCATCCTAAGTTGGAAGCAGGGACAAAAATTAGGAGCTATAGTTATTAGTCAAATCTTGGCCATTTTGAAAGAACTGTTAGCAGAAGTTATTATTTCTAGTGACTTGTCACTAGATAGAGCAACCTGGCTTCCTGGAAATCTAACTTCCAGCAGTCTGACTTCCTTAGCTGGTTATTGCTCAAAAGGGGTCAGTTTGCAGGGCAGGTTGCTACAAATTGTGATTCCAACTTCTATTTTAAAAATATATGACTTCATCACTCTCTGCTTCCATAATCAGTCTATCATAGAACTCAAGTGTCTCCTGTCACCTAAGTGGTCACCTGGGAAAGACAAATGGGGAGCAAATACTCTAGAATGAGTTTTGGAGGTTCAAATTTTGGAAGGGCTAGCTATCTTAAATGAAAGAGACTAAGTGTTGAAGAGACTTTGAAGCCTGGAGGAGATGAATCTGTCACTGAGAAAAGGCAGGGCTTGTCCTTTGCTGCTACAAGTTTGGAATATTCAGAGGAAGATAAAATTGCATTTTGAAGCCAAAGCATTTGCATTTTTGCATTTCCAATAAGCAATGGACAGATTTTTGACCCTGTTATTCATATTATTGTGCATAGTTTACAAACAAGGAATCTAAACAGGGAGAAAGATACAAAGTTATAATAAACATGCAACCACAGTTTTCAGATGTCACTTTTTTGGAAACCAGTAGGTTCTATCCAGGACATTTAGGCAGAGAGCAGCAGTTCTACCAATTGAGGGCCAAGTTCTGATGCAGGTGAAAGCAAACCCAACAGACTAAGGGTTGAAAAAGTAGAAAAAAATGCATATTCCTTACTAGAGAGCTAATTTATAAATTTTCCAGAATTGTGACATTTCAGATAATTGTTCTCTATTGTTCTTAAAAAATACATATACATGATGACTCAAGAGTCCCCACTTTTGACCTAGATGACATAGTTATCAAACCCTAAATGTCAGGCAAAAGTATGCTGGGATTAGGTGGTGTAAATTGAGCTAAAAAGTCACTCAGAAGAGGTATAATTAGAATTTGAGGTCAGATCATTCAAGAAGTTGCTGTAGGCAAGGGTTTCCAGTGACTGAGCCACACGCAACTGAAGGAAAATAATTTCCACAACAGCACCTTCCTCACCCTCCCTCTCTGCTCTCCTTTGAAATTCTTGCAGCGAGGCTTGGAAGAAGAGGTTACATAAGTAAAAGAAAATAAATTGCTTTGGGCTCACTGAGATTAGTTAGAAAATAAAAAGAGATTTCACAAAGAACCTTTGTATTCTAGAACTCCAAATCACTTCTTATTATGAACATAGAGTAATACAAGTTGAATATCAAGTAATTAATGTTCATTTTAAGCACATCTCTAGAATTCTAATTCTTTAAAGTGTCTCTTAAAAAGTCTTCCACTCTGACAGTCAGTCACATTCTCAGATGTTCCAATGCCACCCAAAAAGACTGTCTTATAAATTCTATATTGATATTACAATAGAGTAGCAGCATAACTTAAAGATTTTTTCTATTTGAAAATTACCCTATTGCTTTTGAAAATAATGACTCTCAATTATTCCAGTGTGAGGTGCATTCACTTTATTACATTATCTAAATTTGTGTAGATATTACAAGGCCTTATGCACTTCCTGATAAAGATACGAAATGTTCCTATCTCTCTCAATTATGCTTTTTTAATATTAATTTGCACATACGGTGACATTTTCACTCATTCTCTTGTTCATTACAAAATAAACATCAATGTGTTGCTCTTCAGCATGATATTTTAATATTTACAATCACAAATTTTCTTTTTCTACCAAAGGTAGGGGGAGATAATTATAAATAATATTTGATTGCTGAATTATCTATTGTGTGCCCCTCACTGAGTTTACGATCTTCATTTTGCAGGATGAATGAGGTTCAGAAAGGTTCAATAAATGACCTGAATAACACAGTAGGAAGAGGCAGGACAAACCAGGTTTGCCTTGAGGACTCTGCACCTCACTGCTGTTCAGGGTGGGTCTGTTTATCCTCTTTTTCTGAGCAATTCAGTGTCCTTCTTTCTCCTCCTCCTCTCTTTGTCTTTCCTTTCCTGACTCAGGAAACTTGTCTCTAAGAGCATAGAGGAGGAACTCAAGAGTTCTCACACTCTCTGTAGATACTCCCTGTGTGATAGTGGAGAGACTGGCTTCGGTGGAAAATAATCTGAATTTCTGGAGCTGACCACGGCAAAAGTGTATTTCTTATTGCCCTCAGAAGGTAACATAGTGACTCAGGAATCCTGGCTGTCCCCACTGTGACTGCAGAGTCCCACTCATCATCCAGACAGCAGATGAAGTGGGGAGGGGGAGCATGTGGATGGAAATCACCTGAGATATGTAACCACTGGCTAGAACTGGTCACTTTTCATCAGCATGTCCACGTTAACTATAGGGCAGCGGGACAATGTAAACGAGTATATGGGCACCAGTGATTATTTATCTGAGACACTGGGCTAGTTTTGTTTCTCTAGATCATGCTTCTACCTTTTCAAACTTATTACTATTTTTGGGACACAATGTCCATAAACTCAATATCTTTAAACTTAAAATTATATTATATAATATAAATATGCATATAGAGATTCAATGGTGACAGAAAACTACTTTCCTTAGATCTATGAGGAAAAAACTGAGAAAAGAAAATAGTTTCGCCAAACCAAATCTCAATAAAGATACACAGAGGAATCATATTGAGAAGGCATATTTTAGAACTCTTTACACAGAATTGTCCTTATACATTCTGTATATATGATATGGCAGGGAAAAAAATCAGAATCTCAGCAGGAGAATCAGTAAATCCTTTGAAGGAAGGAAAAATGGCTGTTACAGGGAATACAGGGTGTGTGGGCAGGGGGAGGATTTATGAGAGAGAAAAGATCATTTGCTTCTGTTGATAATGATAATTTTCCCCTAAAATTAGAAGGTTGAGGGATAATAAACAACTAGAGAAAATCCACTAATAACTGTGGTATCTCTGAAAATACTAATTAGAATTGATTTTTAATTCCCTGAATTTTCTTTTACTTCAGAAATCAGTTGTTTATTTAATGAACTGAGGAGAATTTTGTCCTAGCCTCCCAAATCTCCCATGTAAGCTGGTATCTTTCCACTGCAGATTTTATGTGTGTCAGTATGTTGGAGTAATTTCATTATTATTTAATGCCTTTCATATCTCAATCTCTTCCTACTTCTCCATTTTTCCAACATTTCCAAAGTATCTACAAACATAAAAGTAGAATAAATTATTACACTATTATAATATTACTAGAAGTATTAGCTCTCATGTCAATAATCTCCTTCTCCCCTTATCACCACTAGTCTCTTTTGTATGCTTCCTAATCTCTTGTTGTAAGGATGATATCTTTATTGTTTTTACAAAATTACATAGTCATTATAAAAAAACCATAGCATGCTAAAAATGTAAAATAGAAAGTTAAAACAAAACCACCCCAATATTATATCACCATGCTTTTCAGACATTTCCCATTCATATATAAAATAGAAAGATAAATTGACAAAAAATGTACAGATGGAAAGGCTGGAATGACCTTCTAGTCTTCCTGCGACTTTTCCATTACAAAGCATGACTGTATTTCATCAACTATAACATTCCTTTTCACATTCTAGCTCCCCTGAAATTGGGATGTGTTTTATTACGGAAAATGTATTCTATCCAGGTGGCTAGGCAGCAATCCTGATGTGACGTCCATCACTTGGACCTGCATGAACTTGGCTGCTATTCCTGGTGGGATGATTGACCAAATGCAGCCTTTTAAAATGCAAACAGAAAGGAAGATGAGTTGAGGTTATTGCCGAAAAACCTCCCTTAGATGCCTTGGTTAAAAAAAAAAAAAAAAAAAAGACACACCCTCCCTGAGGGAGGAACATTATGTCTAGACTGTAAACATTTTCAATTCATTCTTCTATAAATTTTCAAAACTCCATAGAATAAACAAGTATTGTTTTTGCTTTTAGGAGATAACATAAATCTGAAAATCTTTTCTTAGGGCTCTTTGAGTTGATGGTAGCCTAAATTACTTGCTACCTAACAGCTCTGAATCATGAGTAATTTTTCTGTGATAAGGGAAAGTGGAAGTTGGGTCTGAGGCAAACTACTCCTTGTACCACCAGACTCATAAAGTACACAGTACAGCCTCAGGGAAGGCAGCCCTTTCATTGAGGCTCCAGATGGGGACTTCTTACTTTGCAGATGTCTCAAGTCATTAGAAATTACTGTTCTCACTGAGAGGAGCAGAATCTGCTTGCTTTTCAAGAATTTTGGGAACAAAGAGATATTTTCATGCTCATAGTATAGGGTTAGCAGTTATCCGGATTAAAGTTTTCAAAATGCAGTAATACATTGTTTACCAGAGACCCACAACCAAAGAAAGAGAAATTATACAAGTAAATAATGAGAAAGGCTATACCTGGCAAATATAAACCAGGAAAAAAATGAGCTATAAAATCAAATATGTCATGATAAAGTAAAATATCAGTAGTTAAGTTAAGAAAGGCAAGATTATTTATCCTTAGGAAAATCAATAAATGAAATTTACTACAATAATGAAAAAAAAAAGAAAAATCAGGGGCCTCCCTGGTGGCACAAGGGGTTAAGTTGGAACACTATGAAGCTCTCTGATGCTACTGTTCTATGAATTCAATCACCAGCCAGAAAGGTGACCTCCTGCCTCACCCACTGCTCCGCTCAGCAGTGTATGTCAGTGGATCTACCTATTCTGTTCCCCACTCTGTCTCTGGTGAATCCTATCACTCACCGCACCTCTGGCCTACACCCCAGTTCTTGTATGCATAAATAAATAAATCTTTTAAAAAGAGAGAGAGAGAAATCACATACTATCTTGACAGACTCAGAAAAAGCACTTGATAAATATAAACACCTACTTATCACTTAAACCATAATTGTCTGAAAAACAAAAATAAGAGGGAGCTGCTTCAACTTAATAAAGGATACTTACTGCTACTAAAGATAATATTTAATGGTGACACTTTAGATATATTCTCTTTTAAGCTTAGGAACAGAATGAAGGTATAGCCTATCATAGAAATAGCTTATTTTATAGTTGATGCAAACATCAAGAAGAAAGAAAACTTGCGGTCATGATGGGCTTGTTGGAATACTGTGTACAACTGTAACAGTCCATCAAAATTATAGTTAAGTGACTCTTAACAGACATGATTCTTGAGAGAAGACAAGGACACCAAAAAAACATGAAATTCAAAAGACAACAGCATGATATCATTGTAATATTGAAATTTTAAAAAATTGCCACTTACAGCTCTGTGTAAAGTGAATGTATGCTTTAAAACTGAAGCTGAACTATATCTTCAAACTTATAAACAAAATAACAACAATAACAAAGAAAACTCAAAGAGCCTGGGGGGACCAGGAAAGTGTCTACACAAGAAAAAAGGGAAATTTTAGAGTGAAGAAAAATGCTACCAGATAACAGCCTGGGGTGATAAGAAAGGATGAAATGCCCTTGAAAGGTAAATGTGTGGACAAATAAGAACAAATATGACTCTTTAAAGTAAAAGCAATAATAATGTCTTGTGAGATTCATAACATATGAGAAAGTAGAATATATACCAAAAATAGCACAAGGAGGAAAGAAGTAATAGAAATAGAACTTTTATAAACATCTTTAATTGTTTAGGAAATAATAAAATACTAATCTAAAGTAGACTATAATGAATCAAAAATATGTATTATAATTTTAAGTGCAACCAATAAAGTCATACATAATAACATGATATAACTGAACAGCTAATAAAGAAGAAAATGAATAATAAAAAGTACATGTTAATTCCAAACACAAGCAAGAAAGGAAGAATAAATGAGACAAAACAGATGAGAAAATAGAAAGCAAATATCAATATAGTAGACATAAATCCAATTATGCCAATAATTAGATTAAATTAAAATTGCATGGAAAATACAAGATGAGTCTTAACATTTTTAAATGCCAGAAAGTGAGGCAGTGCTCAGAAAGCAAAAGAATGGAAGCAAGAGTTACAATTGCCAAAACTAGAACAATCTGAGCAATGAAATAAAAGAACCAAAAATTCTGTCTGCCATGAAGCAAGAACACATTGCCCCCAAAATTTCTATGTAAAAAAAAAAATATGAGCTAGGGGGTCTCCCTGGTAGTGCAAGGGTTAAAGTCTCAGCACTATCAAGCTTTGGCTGTCACTGTAGCATGAGTTTGATCCCTGGTCAGGGAGCTGACCCAAATGACACAGTAGACCTCTCCTGTCTTGCTTGCTCCTCTCAGCAGTGTATTTTAGTAGACCACCTGTTCTGCTCCCCACTCTGTCTCTGGTGAATCCCCTCACTCCCCACACCTCTGGCCTGTACCCCAGTTTTTGTATGTGTAAATAAGTCTTTAAAAAAAAAAGAACCACCTTTATTGTCAGATGGTCAGAATAACCATCTTAAAAATATATCTGAGCTACTAACAGTCCTATCTCAGTTGAATTACTATAGTTTTCCATTTGAAAAATGTTGGATACAGTTTACATATACATCATTCACTCACCTAAAGTATACAAGTCAAAAGCTTTTAGTATGTTCACAAACATGTACAATGACTACCACATTCAATTTTTTGACGTGTTAACCTGAAAAAAGAAACCCTTTACATATGAGCAGTCAGTCAATCTCCCACTTACTCCCATGCCAGACCAAATAACCAAAAATATATTTTCTTTCTGCATAGATCTGCCTATTCTGGACATTTCATATAAATGGAATCACATGTGAATTTTTTTCTACCTGTATTCTTTTACTTAATGTAATATTTTCAAGCTCCATCCACTTTGTAGCATGTATTAGTAAACCATTCCTTTTCATATCCAAATACTATTCCATTCATGCCTTAGCATATCAAATATACTACAGTTTCTTTATCCATACATCCATTAATGGGCATGTAGTTTTTTCTGTCTTTTAGGACAGTGAATAATCCTGCAGTGGCCACTCATTAGCAAGTGTCTATGTGGCTCCACTGTCTTTTATCACAGGACATGGGAAGACAAGAGTCAGACCAAAGAATCTCTTGAGTTACAGACATGTTCTTTATCTCCATTGGATGATAGCAACTTGATTTCCTTTTCATAGTCAGGATTACCAACCCAGTCACTATAGTATTTTTTGGTCTATTTATTAAATATTATCAAGATTCTGATTTAACCATATTTAACCTGATATGGTTAAACCAGAATGTTAAATCAGGTTAAACCATATATCTTTTCCCCAGACCTCCTCATCAGTGTTGTAATCATTCCAAGTCTCCAACCACCAAGCTGAACCATTAACATCAGCCTATGAAGAGATGTCTATTTGTACTGATATCCACATCTCTTTCCAGAAAGCTTAACAATCAAATACACTGCTTAAATTTCTGCCAATTAAGAGAATTTTCTTTCATCATTGTGCCCCAAGTTCATTTAGATAAGACTATAGTACTGCAACCATCTACTTTGAGATGGAGTCAACAAGTAAGCAGAACCATTTGTGTTCATATCTAAATATTTCTTCTAGAGTCAATGAATCATAGGACAACTCCTTCCAAGGGCCTAGCTGTGAGTTAGGGGTGTAGCATCAGTAGGTATTTTGGTCAGCTAGGATACATGTTCATTACTTTTAGAATCTTTTTGAGCTCATTCTATAATTCAGGGTTTTATGTATGGATGACTTCATGACAAGGGGGTCAGATAACATCCATGCAGGACAGGTATCTCAGATTACACAATAACTTCTCATAGCCTATGATCAAGTAACAGGTCAGAAACTGCTTCTCAAAAGAGTAGCTCTGTGTAGAAAATGATAGTGCTTTCCTCCAAAATCCTAAAGATCTTCACTGTAATTCTATTATCAGGGACTTTCAAAGTTTCAAACAACAAAGTATCTGCCACAGACTCTCCCAGCACCATGGGATCTGTTAGACCATATGGTCAGAGTGACAGAGCAACTCAAACAGCTGACTGGACCTGGTACAGAACCTACTCTTGTCCCAGACCATGCTCAAAAATGAAGCCTTTCTGGATATGCAGCAAATGGACCACAGCAACATGGTCAAACGAGGTGGATGCTGCCCTTAATGTTTAGGAGGCCCACTAAAGTTTGTGTTTCTTTCTTACTAGTAAGAAACATCAAGCACAACAACAAATTGGTCTTCATCTTAGAAATATATTTCAACAGAACTAGCCAAGAGGCCAGTACACTTCTTTAAAATAAAAAGCTAGAAAATATTTTAAGTCTTTGCTGGCCACACATTTTCTGCTATATATTCTTCTTCTATATATTCTTGTTTTTCTTTTTTAAAATAATTATTTAGAAATGTAAAAATCTCTCTTAGCTCACAGGCTACCTAACACCAAACCACAGACCAGATGTGGTCTGTGAGTCATAATTTAAGACTTCCCAGACCACTAGAACATTAATAATTTCTAAGAGAGGGCAGAGAAATAAAAATCTGGATTTTTATGGAATTTACTTTATACTTTCAGACATAAAAACATCTTACCAAGGCATCTGGAATCCACCTTAATTCATACTCACCAGGTCTAATCAAGATGATGCCCCAGGTGAGCATGGTGTCTCTCAGCGAGGAGAACCTAGAGGCCAGGAAATTTGAGCACCTTTATAACAACTGCTGAGACTGTAGTCACCACATGATTTATGATAAATTGCAGCAATTTTCCAAGTTCTACCTGTCTTCCTCACAGGCCAACTAATGAGTTCAGTGGGGATGGGTATATCTCACACCCCTGCATCCTTCCAGTTCTTAATTGTGGACTAGTCTCTGTAGCGCTCCAAAAATACAATACTGCATTTGATTCAATATTTTAGAAGATAAGTAGTTATAAAAGCTTTCACCTTCCAATTATAATAGCCTACTCCCCTAAGGTTATGGGTATCATAGCTTATGAAAACAACGTAGAAATCTGCCAGTTGGTGAGCGTGTCAATTCTACCTGAACATGCCAAAATTGGGGAATAAGCACAGTATGTGTTCAGTGCCTCCCTGTGAAAAAAATCTGAGCCAAAATTCCATCAATCACCTACCTTTCAGAATCTCCTTTGCTGCCTGGTGAACAATATGGCGTAAAGATTTCTAGGAACTGATGTCAGTTCAGAATCAGTGTTTTGTAATTCTTGCAGAGTGTGATTATTTTCCCTTTCCCTGCATAACCACCCTCACAAATGGCCACAATTCCCCTTAAAGAGAGTTGAGAGGAAGATAGATAGCATACAATTTTGGCCACACAGCAGGGTTCTTCTTCAAGTGTACTTGGTCTGCCCTTAATTTAACGCTTCCAGGGTCTTGTCAAGTTGCATATTATTTAATTGATTGAAGAACCACACTCTTTTCATTGATTAAAATCAAGCTTTTGTACACTAACTTTGAAGCTTCTTACTTACATAAGTAAGATTTTAATAAACTGCCTGTTGTGCATTGAGTTGTATTTACCCAAAATATTTCTTGAAGTTCTAATCTGATTTCTCTAAATGTGATCTTATTTGGAAATAAGGTTGTTACAGATGTAATCAAGAAAATATGAAGTCATACTGGAGTAAAGGAGGTCCCTAGTCTAATATAACTGACATAAGAAGAAACACAGAGGGGACTCTAGCAAGGGAGTGGCAGAGTGAAGATGCCAGTCTTGCTTCCTCCATACAATCACAGTTAAATTGCAAAAGAATAAAGTCAAAACCTAGTGAAAGATAAAGGACAACTATAGCATACACCAGGTGCAAGGTCCACCAGAAAGATGTAAGGGAAACTTTAGCTGTATTTAGGGAGGGAATGGCAGCTGATGGAGGGAGACCCTTACAGTGGGTGTCTCAGGAGCCCATACTCACATCAGGGATTTTGAAGAATTGACCCTGCACTGAATAAGGCAGTGTACTGAGTTGCCACCTAGAACACAGTGTGCACTACTGGATAATAACAGGAGTTGGGAATGAGAGTAATGATTACCAACTTAATACTGTGATTTATTCCTGATTTAGAAAAGTTAGAGCTGAACCAGCAGGAACAGTTCAGTTAGAGAACCTGTGTCTCCTTATAGACAAGGTTATTATTTGTAGCCTGAGACTATGATATTGCAACACTTGCCAGACCCATACTCAGCAACTCAATGCTTTTACTAACCAGATAAAATACTGGCTCTTAACAATAGAAGTAAGCACCCCAGGGTAAGCCTCTTTATTCCAAAAGCAGGAGAACAACTCCCAGCTTATGGCCCTGTCTCAACTACAAAAAAATACCCAGTGTCACATCTACTGTTCAAGGTAGCCTAGAATCTAAGACTGACATGAGACTATACAAAATAACTTAGACAAAAGAGTTAACCCAGAGGAGGGGATCACTATGGATCCAGCCACATAGCTCTGATGCCCACAGCATAGGGAGACTGTGTCCTCAAGTTTCACTGGAGATGACATTGAGATGCCTGACTGCTCCAGTTCCTTTCAACGTATAACCCTTTGCCAGTGCCAGTACTCTAGTATCCTGAACAGGTGCAAAGGAAGGAGACTGAAAGTTCATCCCTATAACAACCTGTAAAAACTATCAGTGAAGAGATAGCAACGCATAGTACCAAAAAGGACCTGAGAAAAGTCTCAGTCCAGAAGACACCAGAATATGCCTTAAGAGGAATTCAAGATGACAGTTATAACAGTATTATTGAATAAATAAAATAAAAAACAATGGATGGCATAAAATGAGAATAAAATAAAATCTGACAAATATGAGGTCATTACAGTTAGAGCTAATGGAGATAAGAAACACTAAAACAAAATTTTAAAAAAGCTAATGGGGCAAGAGGGATCTGAACAGTAGACAAACAAACACAAGACCCAGTGGGGATCAGGACCAGCTGACACTGTGGTAGGGGAGTCTGTGCTGCTTGTCAAGGCTACTCTGTTCTAGGGGGAGTATAGGGCTGGCGAACAAAGGAGACAGGGGGCCAGTGGACTGAGGTGAAGGATTAGGATGCTGTTCTGGGGGTGTGGTACGGTAACACACATTTGAAGACCTGTGCACCTATTCCCTGGATCTTACACAATGTGCATCTGAAAGGAAATAATAAAGATATTAGCAATATTTCCCAGAATTAAATTATCATCCCATGTCTCATGCTTTATTTTCTGGTTGCTCTACAACAATTAAAGTAGGATGGCTTCAACTCTAAAAACTAATAATTTACTTTGAAATTTTGCAAAAATAAAAATCAAGGTGGAATTATTAAGTAGACCATACAAAAAAAAAATCCATAAGTTAGCAACAGAAAGGTAGATTGGGAAATAGAAACATGAAAAAAAGGTCTATGAACAAGCCAAAGAAACCTTTGTGTTAGAAATGTAGAAATGTTTCTCCTTATTAGTCATCAGAGCATTATAAATTAAAAATAGATTACTTTATATCCATGAGATTAAAAAGAAAGAGACATGGAGCCTCCCTGTTGGCACAAGGAGTTAAGTCACAACACTATGAAGCTATCTGCATCCACTGCAGTATAAGTTCGATCCCTGGCCAGGGAGGTGACCCGCATGGTAGAGCGGTCATGTCTTGCTTGTTGCTCCCCTCAGCAGTGTTCTTCAATAGGTCTGCCTATGCTGTTTCCCACTCTGTCTTTGGTGAATCCTCACACCTTTGGTCTGTGTCCGAGCTCCTGTATGCATAAATAAATAAATCTTTAAAAAAAATAAATAGACATGACATGGTATCAAGCATTGGTAGGGTATAAAACAATGAGAATTTTGACAGATTATTGTAAGTATAAATATAGTTAATCATTCAGAACGCAATCCATATATATCCACAAGCCTATATTCCCATCTCAGAGAAAGTATGCCACAAGCATGGAAATGAACATACATAAATATTATAAATAGAGCATTACTTACAGAGGTAAGGAGTTGGAGGCAATGTATATATGCATTATTAAAAAATATATACTTTTTTAAAGAGAATATAATTGTGTGTCCAAGCAGCTGTACAATATGACACAGTGAATATTGTTGAATTGTCTTGTGAAAATAATTCTTAGTCTAAGCTTATCCCCATGTATCTCTTAGTTCTTCCTTAGTACAGGAGATATTTACAACTTGTAAACTGACTGCAATAGCCTAAAATTAATCTTTACATTCTTTTTTATAATTTCCTATCTATGTTCAATGTCATAGGAAAGATAAAATGTGTCAGTGTTTCCAAATAAGATACACCTTCCTATTGATTTCAGTATTATGTTCTGAAATAAAATTTTATGGTTTTCTTTACTTATTCAATCATCTGCTAATCTGATGAAGATTTATTGCACACCTATCATGTATAAGGAACTGTTCTAGACATTGACATACAAAAAGCGAGTAAAAAAGACAAAATCTCCTACCCTCAAGGAAAATATATTTCAATAAGAATTTCAAACAACAAGAATTCAATAACTATGAACTACATATTTACTTTGAAGAAATATGGCATGGGACCAGAGAAGTTTGGAAAATTGCAGTTTATGAAAGTCTATACATTTCCAGTTACTTTTAGCCCTAGTTATTTTATTTATATATTTATATATATATGTTACTATTATATCTATATAGAAAACAGAAAGTGCAGACAGAAATGAAATATTTCAAAAGTTACCAGTAATGGTCTCCTAGTACAATATGTAAAAAGCTACAAAAGAAAAGTTCAGAGAACAAAAATAACATTAAAATGATAACAAAAGTACAAAACCCTATGAAAATGTTGATATATACCTTCCCAAAGCTAGAATTAAAAGATGAAGTTGAAAAACAGAACCTAGAAATAAGAAAATTGAGTTTCTGTATAACCAGGAGATCAAAAATGTAATAGTAAAAGATTCTAGAAGAGAGAACAGAGGAAAAATATGAAAGAAAAAATCAACCTTCAAATACATAATACCAATAATGGTAATATGCTCAAAACACAGATGTGATTGTCTGAATTTAATGAGCCTACTAAGTTTTCAACATAAGATCAATAACTCACACTATGTCACATCAATAAGAAATTTCAAAATAGAGACCTCCAGGTAGCACAACAGTTTAAGCACCGCACTATGAGGCATAAGCAGCCACTGCGGCAAGAGTTCAATCCCCATCCAGGGAGCTGACCCACATGGTGCAGCAGACCTCTCCTGTTCTCCCGCTGCTCCCCTCAGCAGTGTGTTTCAGTTAATCTGCCTGTTCTGTTCCCACACTGTCTCTGGTGAATCCTCTCATGCCCCACTTCCTTGTACCTCTGGCCTGTACCCCAGCTCTTGTATGCATTAATAAATAAATCTTTAAAAAAATTCAAGATATTAGAGACAAATAAAAATGTCTAGAAGAAGAAAGTCTATTTACAAACCATGTAAATATGTGTAAATGTGTTGAAGGATCATTTACTTTTAGGGGAGAATCTGGGGACAATTAATAGGTGAAGAGAAAACTCAACAAAAGTAAGAACAACAGTTAATACGAAGAAATCTTTTTATTACTAGAAATTTTGTTATAAACCATTATATGACTTGGCTATAAACATTAGTCTTAAAAATGTAAATACAAATATTTAATTAACTTTTAACTAACTTACTTATAAAATACTTAGTATAAATATGCTATGACTATGGAGATGCTGAGGTAAAGAAAAATGCATGAGAATGCACTGGAGGAGAAAGATTAAGTCCTTGTCTTCAATAGGTGGATATCAATAGGTATCCAACTTTTAAAAATTGAAAAATTAATTAAACATTATAGAATTAAGTCAGAAAGAAGCAGGCTATGTGCCAGCATCATTTTTCTTCATCTCACTTTTTACTTCCTTCCTCCCCACCAGTCATGAATCTGATTTGATAGTAAATGGTAGAAAATAGCTGTTGATATACTCCTGATTTTGCTTCTCTCGTTTTCTTTTTTTTTTTTTTTAAATTTGTGTAGAAGAACTGGAGTATAGGCCAGGCATGTAGGGGTTGGGAGGATTCACCAGAGACAGAGTGGGAAGCAGAACAGACATACTGACTGAAATTCACTGCTGAGAGGAGCAGTGGGTGAGACAGGAGAGGTCTGCTACACCACATGAGTTTGTGACCTCATTGAATTCGGGCCATAGCGATGCTAGCTGATAGTGCTGAAACTTAATCTGTGGGTCACCAGGAAGACCCTGCTCTGGTTTCTGAAAATAAGAGAACTTTCATTTGAGGGTTTCTTCTATACTCTCAATTTCTCTCTGTGTCTATCATTAATGTGATAATGAAATATTCCCTTTGAAAACCACATGAAGGCTTTTCCAGTTGTTTTTTCTTCTGTGTGTACGTAAGATTTGATGGTGCCATGAGAAACATACTCCATCTCTGTATATTCTCTCTAAAGTGAACATTACTGTCTCTCTCTTGCCAGACTGTTGTAAACAATCTTGTTTACGAGGATCCTAAACCAACACAGGATATAAGGGGTTCACAATCAGTGGTGGTTTTTGCTAATAATAATACTACTAATGCCACTCTCTTTAGTTGCCTTTTTGGCAAAATTGAGTCATGACACAGTGTATAAAATGTAATTGATGACCACAATATACTTTGGACAGCATACACACTCAGTAAATAATTGTCGAATGAATGAATCAATATATATGAGAATGAGTGTTAGGTGCTAGAGGGTTTTTTTCTATAAAATTGACTGGCCTATTTACAGTGAAGTGATCTTTCTGGTTAGATATTTTTCCCCAGAGAGTTTTACTTTTGTTTTTATCGAAGAGAAGTTATAAAAACTAATTGACTATTTACATTTTCAGGGAACTATTCTCACCTCTCATCAACCACAAACCCCAAGGGGCAATCAATGTTCAGAAGTTTCCACCTATACTGGTGGTTGAAAAGAAGTAAAGGCAAGATTAATGTATATGGCATGTCAGATATGAACTTTTTAAAATGAATTCAACTTGAACAAGTCAGTAATTAATGCCATAAAATCCAGCTCAACAGAAACTCAATTGAAAGATGAGAAAAAAATAATTGAGTTTTACTGAAAGAATTGTGATCCAAGCTTGCTATTTTTGAAAGTAATTCAAGGCACTCTGCCACTTAAATGAACACAAAGATATATTCACATTGTAATGTATGCAAACATAAGCATTTCCCCATATCTGTAGAACTATCTGCAATATGTATATACTAGATGCACATAACGCTTAAGAACATTGCTAAAAGGCATTTTGAGGCATGGTACAAGAAGTGAAGAAAATAAGTAAAATGTTAAGTCGACAAGCAGAGCATATTTACACATTTAGAGGATTAAGAATATTTAACGTATATATCAAATCAATTATCTAAAACTATAGCTATAGACAATCAAGGTAATAATGGGTCTGAAAGGAAATATTTATTAATTTCTCATTTATTATTTTTTCTAATGTTATGAAGATTAACCTGTTTTCTTTCTCATTAGGCAAAAAGAATGAGAGAGAAAAGAAATAGATTAGCACTAATTTAAAACTAATTTAACCTATGAAAGAGGATTCTCTTAAAGCCAATGTAGATTAATTGGTAAGGAAATAAAATCTAAACATGAATTGATATGGTTCAAATACTAATGTTTTAAGGAACTAATTGTTATCTTAAACTTGAGTAACTAGCATTCTCCTGTCAGTGACTTTTAACTGTGCATAACTCTGTGTGTGTGTTTGTGTGTGTTGTGGTATTTCTGTAAGTATTGCAAAATATTTTATAAAACAAATGAGAAGAATGAACACCCTCCATCTGAAAATGGTTTGGATGTCAAGTCTGGTCACACCCATATACATATATACTTGCACACACTATATGAAAAGGCCTATTACACACCTAATGAAGATCTCTGGGAAGAGCAGGGCAGGTGGTCAGACAGATCCAAAATACCTTGAGAAAATGGAAGAATATTTGTTGTGATAACAACAGGGGCTGAATGAGAACTGCCACGTTGACTACAACTTGTGTGGTTTCAACATCCTGCTGGAATCAATGAAGGATGAACATGGACTTTCTTATTGGTTTGCCCAGATATGTGGTGAGAGAAAAAGAAGAGGTGGAGTTTGAAAGCTGTAAAACAGCTAATGGATTCAGAGTCTCAACTCTATTGAGTTTCATGTTGACCCTGGACCACATAGTCAGATATATTTGCATGATAGGACTATAAATCAACTTATTTAAACTGTTGTACTTGAGAATGTCTTTGTTACAACAATATAACTCTACCTTGTCTGATATAGTAAATGATTTTGTGAAAACTGTGAAATGTGAAGTACTATAAATAACTGGAAGAGAATTGAAAGATATGCCTATGACAGAGAGAAAGATAATGAAGAGAAAACTACACAAAGATGGCATAATGGGAGAGGCAGGAGAAGAAATGGGGGGAGGGGGAAGGTGAGAGAAGGGAAGGGAGGGAAGGGAAAAAGAAAGAAAATGGTGGGTTTAAAATAGATTAGTGCAAAAAAAAAAATAAAGTAGATTAGTGCTTCCCTAGGACAAAATAGATTCATTGTAAGATAAGTCAAGGAGTAAACATCGAGTCGTTGAAAAATGAGATTAGTGAAGTGGATAAACTATTGAAGAGGTTGCATTATATGCACTGAGTGATACTGATAGAAATGGGAACAAAGGCAATTTAGTGGACTTAGGGTAACATGAATTATGGATGTAAACCCTCATCGGACATTAACTAGTATGTGGTGTGAAGGTCACAGACAGTCTGAGGAGAAGGATTATCAGTGCTACCTTTCAGAAAACATAGTGTAAGAGCAAACAGAAAAAACAACAGCAAAAAGATGGTTAGAAAAGTCAGGAGACAGGACTAGATAGTTTTCCTGCTTGAGATGTTTAATTTGTATAAAATCTACAAATTCAGTGGATAGGAGATATAAATTCTTCTTCTGAGATTCTGAATCACTTGCTTCTACCCTAATTTTAGTACACCAAATTGTATTTTGTTTTTCTGTTTTCATGTCTGCCTTCCCTATAGACTGGGAATCCTTTCTGACACTTATTATCTTTTTCATACTTACCTCCCCAGGGCACAGTCTGGACCTGTTACAAGGAGGCATTCAGCAAAATGTTGTTGAATGAATAAATGAATAAGAGGCTATTGGAATATTGAAGACATATGGTGAATAGACCTCACTCTGAAAGAGCAACAGCAGGAATGGAGAGAAAGAACATTAGAGGCATTTAAAAGAAACAATCATCAGGATATGTTGACGGAATGAAGGAAAAAGAAAACTCAGCAACAGCTACAGTCTCCAGATGAAAAGACATGTCAGGCTACATTGGCACAGTTACACAACTGGGACTGTAAGGAGAAGGAGAGTAAACGCTGGCTCCCTCTCATTTCCATGCTGATATATGTTGGGAAGTGGAAGTGGTAGGAAAGGCATAAATGGGGGAAAAGAGCAGGTGGGAGTCAGGGAGAGCAAGATATGTCTCCTACTCTACCATATAACAAGAGTCATCATGTAAACTCAAAGGTTCATAGCCCACTGAAAGCCCAGAAAATAATGTAAGATTGAAGATACAGATTAATGTTTGATTGTTATTAATGATCTGGCAATACTTTTGAAGATGTTTCATATTCCAAAATCTATGACACTTGAACTGAAACCTATGTAATGTACAAAAATATATTTTATCAACATCCAACATCACTTATATAACATAGAGTATATTAGGGTATCTTAAGTGTAATTGAATGAGATTTTTGTGACCAAATTATTTCAAAAATATTATAATCAATTGCCCAGTGTTCAACTAAAGCAGAAAGCAAGACATAGTTTATAACTATAGACAGAGTAAACTAAGTATCACAACATTACAAAAAACATAATCAATGAAATTTAAAGAATGATCAATATCAATATAATAAATATGCTGATAATAATAAAACTGTTGCCTTGTATGAGGGGGAAATAACCAATAGTATAGTCTTCCAAGAAGGCAAAAGTAAAACATATCTTAATATTTACTAGAGTTTTAAAAGTTTTTTCATAAGAAAAAAGCTATTCATGAAGGCTAAGACCCCATACTTGCCCCCACATCAGTGCTAGAACATAAAGAGCAGAGATTCAGTTGTCTGAATTAAATAAAGTTACCCAGAGTAATGATGTGATGCATGAACTTGTGATAATGGACTTATTTTCACTCCTGGAAGTAGATGAATTTAGTCTAGCTCATGATCAAGATCTCTCTTTCCCATACAGTGACTTGAAGGAAAGATGATCAATCAAATCCCAACCAGAGTAAAAACTCTAAACAGAGGTCACTCAAATTTTCCAATTTTTTTCTAAAGATGTTCATCTTGGGAAATAAGCTTGTAGCTAATTCTAGAGTGCTCACTCTAAGTGTCTATACCCACAGCCTGAGCCACCAGTTGCACCCACAAACATCCTTAGCCATTGTGATGGGGCCAAGTTTCACATCTCTGAGAAAGGAAGATGCCAAGAGAGGGTTGCTCTGAAGACTTTTATTTTGGCACAAAGCTGGTTTCCAGGCACCACTTCTTACCTTTCAATCATCCTAAAGAGATTAATGCCTATCAGATATCTGAATGCATTTAAACATTAAACCTGAATCTGCAAATCTTAACTTACAGACAATGAGCAGAAATTCCTTAGAAAGAATGAATATAACAAATGAGCATCTAAGGAAACAGGAAGAAGACTGGCACAGAAAATGGGAGTGATTAGACAGTAATCCCTCTTTTCCATTTTATTACTCTTAGGACCTTGTTTTTCAGCTAGAAAAACACATAAATCACCTATTTACATGTAGGTTCTGAAAGAGAAAATGGAGAGTAAAACTACAAGATTTCTGTAGAATGGCTTTGATACTTTGAAATATGTTTCAATGTCTTTTCCCTGTGCCAGTTAATATAATATGTATAAGAACAATTTTATTCTGTGCATACATCACTTATGGTAAGAATATTGGGTCAAAAGTAATCGTCTCACTTCTGTCACATATTAAAACATATAAGGTGTCCGTGGGCTGCACCAGGCACAGTTTGTCTATTCTAATCAGGTTTCTTTCTGAGGCAAGTTCCAGGAGGAGAGGAGACTGCCCAGGCTGCACCAAAGCTCTGAGAGGGAAGTGCCAAGATGGAAAACCTCACCTCAACAGTCCAAATGCAATACAACCTCCAATGAAGAATAATATTTTGACTTAACTGGTTCAATCAAGCATGTAATCCCAAGGTTCTGCAAGAGTTTGTGTGTGTGTTTTCAATGAAAGAAAGGTCATAGTTAGAACTTGGATTTAAATGTAAAGAGGAGAAACCACTGCTCATTTTGCCTGCCCCCGAATCAATAACTAATGTTTTAACCTTACCCTCTTTTCCTCACTCCTTCAGAAATAAAGTCTGTATATATCCGTTCTGTGATCTATGGGCTGGGTGGGAACTTAGGAAAGTAAGTCAATAATCTCTTTAGATGATTCTGTTAGGAAAATTACCTGATTCCTGAGGCAATCAGAACTCAAGCCTCCAGCAAGGACTTCTCTTTGTCATTTCAAATCCTATTATTTTGTGACTATTCTCTAAAATTACGAGGAAACTCGTCATTATTGGAACATAAATTCTCAGAATTCAAGGTATTTACAGCATTCTGGTATGACATCAGCTTCTCTAACAGAATGTATTTGACAAATAAAAGCGCAGTAAACACTAGGTCATTATTTGCAGTGGGAATGAGCAATACCGTGGCTATTGGGAGGCAGATGGACTCAAAAGAGCACTTTCCACAGGGACCTGTAATTTCAGAATATGGTTCACAGCTTGTCAGCATCACACCGCTATTGCTTTCACCTTGGCCCGTGAAGGTTTATATGTCTGTTTTTTGACACTTCATTAAGACATTTATCTCTTCCATTTGTCTTCTCTCACCAAGATTCTTTTAAGTAATAATATATTTTCATTTTATTTAAGAATATCACCCACATTCTTATTACATTTTTTAAAAGATTTATTTTTATTTATTTATGCATACAAGAACTAGGGTGTAAGTCAGAGGTGTGAGGGGGGAAGTAGGGGGGGGGAAGGATTCACCGGAGACAGAATGGGGAACAGAACAACAGGAGGATTTACTGAAATACACCGCAATGGGAGCAGTGGGTAAGACGGAGATGTCTGCTGCACCATATGTGGGTTAGCTCCCTGTCAGGCATCAGACTCAGGCTGTCATTGTGATAGCATGATAGTTTTGAAACTTAACCCTATGCCACCAGAAAGGAAATTTTCATTACATTCAGAAAGATTGCTGGCCAGCAGTTTGGACACCAACTTCACATCAGTGGTGATGACCAGAAAGTCAAATGGAACCCACTTACTCGGGAAGCCTATCTGGCTCTCTGATGTCAATCCACTTATGTTCTGGAATTTCAATATTCAGAATGGTTTTTTGCATCTTAATCTGTTTCCGGTCCAGGTTAAGGTAATAAAGAGCATCCTTTATCTCTTTTTCTTCAGACTAAACCTCTGCTAAATTATTAACCTCGCCTACCTCTTTGAAGTGTCTCGGTAGTGCATATGCCTAGATTCTTGTTTGATCTTCAGTTCCACCAAAACTGGAACCAGTTCCATTCTGAAACAAGCAGAGTTCCTCATATTTGCTTATCAATAATTTGTCTCCTGCCTGGTTTCACAGAAGTATCAAGTGATTTTTAAAATACAGTACATCATCTAAAGATTGACACAGAACATCTCTGCAGGTCCACCTCTAAATGGGTTCGTAAGAAAGAATAACAAGGAATTCTTCTATGCCATGGAAATGAGACATTCAGGATAACTGGGTAGGAGAGAGACAAAAAATGATTTTTGACTCATTTTACAGACTTTATTATAAAAGGAAAAACATAACTGTTCAAGGTAAAAAAATATATACAGGAAAATTTTCAGTATAAAATTATGTATAATTCTTCCATTTGGATAAATAAAAAGGATTTGTGAATATGCATGGAAAATTTCCAGAAGGGTAGACAAAATTAATAATTGTGAAGAAGTGAGGTTAGTATTATGGGGTAGGTAAAAGATTGTTTTTATCATTAATATTTCAATTATAAAGGAAAACTTAAATTTATTTATTTATTTTTAAATATTTATTTATTTATGCATACAAGAGCTGGGGTACAGGCCAGAGTCCAGGAAGGTGAGAGGATTCACCAGACAGAGTGGGGAGCAGAACAGGCAGATAGACTGAAACACATCTCTGAGGGCAGCAGCGGGCAAGGCAGGAGAGGTCTGCGGTGCCATGTGGGTCCCCTCCCTGGCCGGCAGCAGGGATCGAACTTGTGCTGCAGTGGCTGCAGTTTGCTTCATAGTGCGTTGCTTAACCCACTGCGCCACTAGGGAGGCCCCCGAAAACTTAAATTTAATAATTAAAATGGAGATAGATCAGAGGAAAAAAAAACATAATTTCTAATTTAGTGATTTCTAAAGATCATGTGCTTTTGAACTGAGGTTTTATTATTTAAACAACTAAAGCTCTCCAACCCACTGGGGAAAAAGCCAGACACAAACCTCACCGGCTTGGTTAAACATGATTTTATATCTCTCCAATAAGAATGAGCTTTCTAAGTAGCCTGCCTACTTTATCACACATCAAAGCCATTTTTCAAACTTTTGTGTCATTTACAACATGTCAAACACAATCTGCTGCATTGTCAAGACTACATAAAAGAAACATAATTCTGGTTTCCAATAACAATATTGATAATTTATGCAACATGCTTCCTTTTAAGACACCCGTGAAATTTGATTCAAACAGAGACTCATTTGCAGGCCTGAATTCAGAGTGACCTAGACAAAATAGATAAAAAATAACAGACATATCCTACCACTCTCCTGTCTTTATACAAAAAGTAGGGAGCATGACTGAGGAACAGACTGCTCTCTGTCACCCTGTATTCATAACAGAACCACTCCATTCTCAATGGGAATGTCAGACCTCATGATTTTGGGAATTTCAGTGTATGTGGGTAGTGTGTGTGTATGTGTGTGTAGGAGATTCTTCATGTCACATTTATTTTTTGTTATGTGAAAAATAACAGTAACAACAACAGTAATATAGGTAGCTATGAACAACCTATATGAGGATAATCAGTTCAGTATTTAAAATGCAGATATATATTCTAACACCCTACACTCAATGCATATTAACCACTCTCCCCAGGGAATAAAACCTCAAATCTATATTTAAAATAAATTCCTCAGGTAATAGTCACACATATGATTATCTGAGAATCAAGAATATAAGAAATAAAGTCAAGAGTAGTACTACAGTCTCCATTGGTGGAAGGTTATCTATTGTTATCTCCACTTCCTATTGCTAGCCTCTCACTGTCCACCTTCATTTCTTACCTGGGCCACTTGCCACATAACTGCAGCCTTTTAAGAGACAGATCATTCATGTGACTCTACCTGTAAATTTCTTCTAGTGACTCCTCATCTTATTCAGAATAAATCCAGGGAATTTCCCATTATCTACAATGTAAGTTAGTCTCTCTAACTTACTGTCACCCTCTGCTCCCTCTTTCTGCTAGCAAGTCTAGTTTGCATTCCAACCTGTGGACCCACCAAGGACACTTTTATCTCTAAATCTTTGTACTTACTATTCCCTCAGCTTGGGAAATCTCATCCTCGAATTATACACAAATCTCACGCTTCACTCAGCCAAGCACTCCTAAATTTTCTCTCTTGGGAGAGGCTTTCCATGGCAGCTTCTGAGATGGTCGGAATATTGTCAACCCCAGCTATTCACAACTTCATATATCAACCCCCACACCTACAAACTGAATCACTTTTAACCAGTATAATATAACAGCATTGAGGGGATATTACTTCCATGATTAATCTACAAAAATTATCACTTCCCTTTTGCTAGCTTGGAAGAGACAAGCTACAATATTGCAGAGAACCACATGGTAAAGAATTGGGATCCTCCAGTCAGTAGTCAGCAAGGATCTGGGACGCTTTGTCCAAAAACTTTAAAGGAACTATCAAAAACTCCTGTCAAAAGCCAGGTATTTAAACCTTTAAGTAAGACTCTAGTCTCTGAAGAAACCTTATTTGAAACCTTGTGGGAGATTTTGAATTATGCCAACCCAATTATAATATTTAGGCTAACATTTTACTCAGCAATAAATAGCTAATATAGTCTCTTTGGTTACTTCTTATAAAATAGCACCTTCCCATTCATCTTCTGTCCCATAGTCTTACTTTATTTATTCTTTTTTGCTTTGTCTATTTCATATTATGAACAAGAATTAAATATAGGTACACATTTGTCTTTCTCCACACTCTGGAATATAATGCAATTTTGTTTATTATTGTATGTCCAGGATCTAGATGAGTGCTTAGCACATTATAAATTCCCAATAAATATTTACTAAATTAGCAAATTCCTCACTTACTTCTTCTAATTAGTATTATAAAATATATATTACTTTCCATTTGTTGATGATAAAAACTAGTAAGTCTTAAAGTAGGATTTGAATTCAGTCTGTATGACTCTTTATTTTCCCATTATAGCACTGTCTATCAAACTGAGCTCTACAAACTCTTAAGGATTCCAGATTAATTCTCAGGAGTTTAAAATTTTCTTAAAATTTAAAAACTTAATTTGTGTTGATAACTTAGAAATATAAGTATATTCTGAGTCAGTTGGATGACCACTAGTTTACCTAATCTTGAGCTAGCAATATTGAAATTTGTGTAAATGCTGAAGCTGATTCTATTTCAGTTGTCATATCCTCTTGGCATCCTGCCTGCCAACTGCAAGCTCCAGCAGCCGAGGTAAAACAACATCCTTACAGAGACTGCTTACCCAGCTCCCACAACTGCAGAAGGTCAAATCCCAATAACAAAGCCCTTAATACAATGGATCTATTTTTCTGACTGAATCCAAATGATACACTAGCGTGGTATTATCATAATAAACTTATAAAGTGGGCATATATAAGCAGTTAAATTTGGTGGTAACTTGTCTAGATTTTCAAAGGAATAATATTTTTCAAAAGAGCTACTTACTGAATGGCCATCAGCATCTTCCATCAGTATCTCTTTAGGACTCTGCTTTTCTCAGTTCCTGCCTCCTTTCCTGCCCTGCCCTATGACCTTTTCCTTCTATTTCAAGGTTAGTGTGAGCATGTTCTTGAATGACTTTTTCCCAAAATAGGAAGCATGAGAAAATAAAAACAATTTCGAGGGGATCAGTTGATGGTTAGAGATATGCTGTCAACAGAATGGTGGGGGGGAGACAACCACACAGTTGTCTTGCTCCATGGTGCCCTTACACGCAACCCAGACATATCTGTGAAGATTAGACTTACCATCTCTCCAAATCTTACAAACCTGCCGCAACACTTAAATGCAATTAACACTATTTCTTGTTCATGAAATCATTTCTCAGAAGTCTTATGGTATTATTTTTGAGAAGTATATTCCCATACATAACAGTTTGGCCTTACCATAGTAGAAAAGATATACTTATGAATCAGGGTGTTCATGTCAGGGGGACTCTGCACAACATTCAACATTGATCTCACAATTCTCAAAACAGAACAGGGACCTCCCGGGTAGCGAAAGGGGTTAAGGCACAACACTGTGAAGCTATTGGCAGGCACTGTAGCACGAGTTGGATTCCTGGACTGGGAGCTAACCCACATGGTGCGGTAGACCTCTCCTGTCTCGCTTGCTGCTCCCATCAGCAGTGTACTTCAGTAGATCCACCTGTTCTGCTCCCCACTGTCTCTGGTGACTCCTCAAACCCCTGGCCTGAACCCCAGTTCTTGCATGCATAAATAAGATAATCTTAAAAAAAAAGGAAAGAAACAGAACAGGCAGCTATGGCCTTTCGAAAGATGAATTCACATGTCAAGTGCCATCAAGCCAGCATGATTATTACTACCCTAACTTTTTGATCCACACCTACAGTGCAGCTTTTATGAGATCTGGTCTCTCCTTCCAGCAGGAGCTGCTGAGCAACATGCAAATTCTACTGTGCAAATCCTACTTTGCAGATAATATGGTTCTGCTGGTCGTTTGAGAACAGCTCAATTTTTTTTTTTTCATTTGAAACCTAAAATTAACATTTTGGGTAGACTAATACCTATATACCTATATTAATTGTGTGTTTTTTAAAAAAAACACAAAGGTTGACTCTGTATTTTGTCATGTTGTCTGGGTGGGTGATTCAAGTGTTCCTGTAACCATTCTCTTTGCTAATTTTTCTTCCAGAGAAATGATAACTGCCCATGAAACATCAGCTATGTAAGAGTTTATCCTGTTAGTCTACACAGTATCCCATCAGTGTGCTGAAGATTTGTTATTGCCTCTAATGAGCACCAGGTCGCAGCTGGTAACCTTCCTCAAGTCCCATCACTTGACCGTCAGGTTTTAATCTTGACCCCTCTCTGAATCTACCAATGTTGCTTATTTATTCTGTATGGCAGAAATTCTACTTTTTATTAGCATTTGAGAACAAAAATTGTTTTACAAAATTTAGGTTTGACCTTACCTCAGAGATCCTCCAAGAGCCTAGCTGAGCTCATATGATCTTCCATAAGGACACAGATTTTATTTCAAAGACTTTAAATTTAAGTTATTTTTATATGAAATATTTGTCATTGTTTTCCCTGTCCTTAGACAAATTATGTGGGTCTCCTTCCAATGAAAAACAGAGAAAGGCCTTATTTTAAGCATTCGCTTGTAATTTCAGTAAATTACTTGTTATCCACATCTTAACAAAAACCTCCACATGAAAGTGAGATTTCTGATTATTTAGCTAATATTTTTTTTCCTAAATTCTGTCCTACAACCTATAACCTAGGTTATATTATTTTAGCTCCACATAGAAATACTTTCCCAGATGTCAGATATAGAATTAAATTACCACTAGTTTTAACTATATTGCAGAACTTTGTATAAGGTTTCCATGTATGATGATATTCTTTATTCATTCATTTAACAAATAACTTTTCTAGAAACTATTTTTATTACTAGAACTCTAAAAGACAAAAATATAATAGACACATCCTTCACCTCCTGAAGCTAATAATCTAAACAGGGGGAAAAAAATGAAATGTCATTATAACAAATTACTTAAGATTATATAACAAGAAAAAGTCTTTCCTGATAAAGTTATACTTTATTCTATTAAAAATGAAAGTGATTGAAGCATCATGAACTCTTAGGCTTTTCTTGTACACATTTTCTGCTCAGGTGCAACAAGTTTTCTTAACTTGGATGTTCTCATACAAGTATATTTTTTATTTCAACATGTCCTCCTCCTTAATATCTTGGTTTTGTTCTTTTTTTCCTTATTTCAATTGTATTATACCTTTTGGTGACTACTTTTTTTAACAAAAATTATATTTTAAAAAATAATATATTTTCCTCTTTTTCAATTCCTGGCATAAATTTTAATTTTTCCAGTGGAATCTTCCCCACCTCCCACACACAGTCAGATTAAGTCTATTTATTTAGCCAAAGTTACAAAATGCTTCCAGAGTCAAGGTGGCCTCAGGACAGGAGCAGATGTGGCAAATCTTACTCTGCCATTGGCCACTATAGTCTCTGCGAGAGGAACAGAAATGACTGAAATTTTCATGTGTGGAATTGTCTCTTGAGGAGGCAAGTCTGTGCTATACCATTGTTACACCACTACCTTTATGATTTTTTTTTTAAATTTGGGTCTTTTGTCACCATTCTGGAAAATCTTACAGGTAAACTATGTGTTCTGGTTATAGTGTTTCTTTTCCAAGCAAGGCATTTCAACTCATAAAGAGATGGTAGAATCAGTATTCAGAAACCCTTGGAAAAAAGATCCAGCTAAAAGAACAAGATTTTCCTTGTAGAGGCATTGCACACTTGTCATGTCAAGCCCTGCACGACCCCCGGGATGCAGCAAATGGGTGTCCACCATTACCAATAACAAATTGTTAAGCCCTCTCACCTTGCTTTCTCAACCAATAAAGTTTAATTCCTTCGTTCTCAAACCTCAGTCCTGTAATCTATATTGACCTTGAGCTGGGCAACTCAACTCTCTCCCATGCCCCCCAAAAAAAACTCCCTGTTTTTTCCCTTGTATCCCGGACTCCTTGCCTGCACTCACACTATTTGTGGAGTCCTCTTTTCAGTCTTGACCAGAGAGTCTCAAGAGATCTTTCCTGGCTTACAGGGCAGGACCCCTCAGTTCATCCCTCTGATTTCCAGTGGGTGGAGTAGTAGATAGCATCTAACTGACTCTCCATTTACTCATCTGTGTTGCTGGAGGATGGAATAGGATTGGGGAGGATCTCAGACTCCATCCTTCATCTGTGACAAGCCCAGGTTCAACTATACTCCATCTCAGTGACTGTAAGATAGGGTCACCTTTCAACTTTCTGTCTCCTCACAGGTAAGCTGACAATAATAGCACTTGCATAGTAGGCTCAATGTAAAGGTTAACTAAGATAATTCTTGTCAGGTTCTGATCACATTTTCTGGCACAAATAAAATACATGAAAATACTATTTAAAAATCACAAAAAAAAAAAAAAGGAAAGGGGGGAAAAAGAAGCAGAACAGGATATTAAGAGTTTAGATCCTGCAAAGCTGGGACACTATGACATGCAGAGGCTTTTAGGGATGGACTTCCAGGTGACAGGAATGTTTAGTGAGAAATCACAAGATTGTCGATATTAAGAAATTATCAATACTAATGTTAATTATAATATTAATATCAACAATGATATTGCTTGTTTGGTTTATTATGGAATTGGTGGATATTTGGGTTACCAAAGGTCACTACAAAAATTCATTTCTATATTTAAAAGATTGATACTTAAAATTTAATATGGTTAATTTTAATTAAATCAAGTAGTTGAATTTATTTGTACAGCCTCTAATTTTGGATATTTATACTTCTTGGTCACTGAGAAACTATGAAGACATGTTAATCCCAAAAGTGACCCTTCCTTCCTACTTGAAAATTATAGGACCTCTGGAAAACTTGTCCAAAACACTCAAACCAGGGAATGTCTATCTTCCAGCCTGGCTATGCATTGTGACTTAGAAGGTTCTCATCTGATACATTCTCAGGAAATCACATATAAGTCCTTTTCATATTGCAAGTTCAAGTAGCTATAGCCTCCAGAAAAATTAAACAAACTTTCAAACTCCTTACAGTTACATCTTGTCTATAACTCTTAGTTTCCTATGACTTTAATAGCAGACTTTTAATTTGAGGATACAGTTTCTTAAACTTGACCCTTTCTTTGGGTTTCCAGCTATCTCCAGATAAAGAATAGCAAGTAAGAATCAGTTCACAAATCAAATCCCATAGAATAGCTGAAATGCCACCAAGAGAAAGGCCCTGAGAATTCTATATGGGTTCAGGGGAAAAGAGCACAAGGGATATGTGGAGAAATGTGATGAGGAAGACAAAAATCTACACAATGGCCCAGGTGTCACAGAAGGGCTACTGTAGCCTACTTAACCTGACTCAGTCTCTGAGAAAAAAATTGCATCCCAGATCAAGTTGGCCTGATAATGTAATCACAGCAAAAAAAACCTTGTCAATCAGTACCAACACAGGTATCTACCGTGTTATTTATATTTCTAGCGAATTCCCATTACAATGACTTCTATCTCAGTGGATCCTGTATTGTTCAGGGAAAGGTATTTTGAAGCATTTCTAAAACATTGCAAATGTTATATCTCTTTTAGACTTGTTCTGAGATTAAACCAAAATGGTAGCACAACAGCTAACTGTATTATATTCTAGCCAAAATCCATTATATTTGTATCAAACATGACAGGATCTTTATTAAACTCATAAAAAAGAACTGTGCAATAAGAGGCGATTGGCATGAGATATGAATGTTGAGACAAATATTGTGTAGATATTAACCAAACTCTTTTCTTTACCCTTGAAATTTTTACACTTTGACTATGATTTCTATGTCTTTATAATTTATCATGGTTGTGACTTCATGCGAAAATTACCTTGCTAAAAATAAATCTTTCCAGTAGTAGTGCTTTAATCTCCAATTTAACACAGAATTATATTTCTTAGAGTCATGAGAGTTTCTCCACATTGTAAATCAAGAGAATTCCCAAATGCTGAGGTTTTTCAAGAGTACACTTCTATTTCCACATGCCAGGACTTCTAATTAAGCAGGCAAACTGAACATTCACTTTTATCTCCACCACCTTCTAAATCTTTTTTAAAATAAAAGTAAGGAAATAAAAAAGAGGAAAACCTATAATGAGGAAGAGAATAAGAGACACAGGACATGGAAGAGATAGAAGCAAAAATCTCCTAGATGGAAGAGAGATTTTGAGTGGAAACTGACTTCTAATATCAGAGAAAACCACAATATAAATCTAAAGTAGTGAAGCTAACAAGAAGCAAGGTGATGTTCACCGGATAGCACTTTGAATTGCTCTGGAAATGGCAGTAATAAGTTCGTCTAAAATGGCAGTGGCAAGAGGCTGAAAACAGGAGGATGAGCTGAAGGACAAGCTAATTTTTTAATGGAAAACTGACCTTCTCTGTTGCAATTATCCCCAACACAGCTGAAGCTTAGAAGTTTACTCTCAAGAGAATTAAACCTGAAAGAATCTGGTGTTGCTCATAAGAGATCTTGCTGAGGGCAAAGATGAATGACTATACTAAAAGCATGGAATTTCGGTGAATGTTGACATACTAAACTGTGATACATTCAGCACCCTCTATCACTCTGTCTCCAAGAAGCTAAAAACTAGATTTTTATGTCCCATAAGCAATAAGCTGAGAAAATTGATCAGTAAGTGGGAAAGGATCTTAAAAAAATGCACAATTGATGGTCCTACAACAAAATAGGTAGACCATATCCAATCTCCATCTATTGAAGCTCATCGATTTTGACAAGGTATGCCCATAAACATAAACCTCCAAGTGATATTTTTGATCTCTGTTTTAAACGTGATTATTGGAAATAGAAAAATCAGTTAAAAACAAAGGAAAAGGAGAACTCCAAGATACCAAACAAAAAGGAAAATATTTTTTTTAAACTATAATATTTTTGAGATTTAAAAGAAAAAATGATGCTTTTTAAAAAGGATCATTCAGAAAACAGAGTGCTGGAAAAATAAAACATAAGACAAAAAATTCAACTCAAGAGTTGAAAACTACAACTTAACAAATATCCTTGAAAGAAGAAAAATTCATAAAGAGACACAAAATATGGGGGGTGGGGAGTATGTTCGTAAGTCAAGACTTATATAGTACTAGTCTAACAGAAAGTCCAATGGAGAAAAAGAGAAATAATTGATTACATTAATATTTCAAGAAAATCCCTCAGGATTGAATAAAACAAATTTCCAAATTGAAATACTCAAAACAATACATTTTTTAAAAAAGACCTGTTTTTTGAAAAGGCAAGTTTTCATGAAATTTCATAATATTAAAGATTAACTAAAATATTAAAGATTCATTGAAAAAATAATAGGTAATATTATGCAAGTCATAAATAAAAATGAACTACTTTCCCAAAACTACAGTAGAAGTTAGAAGACACTAGAGCAAGACCTTCTAAAATCAGAGGTAAAAAAAAATAATTCCAACACAGAATTACTCACGTGGGGAACTCAATCAAGAGTATAGGTAAGATAAAACATTTCAGACGCTTAATATTTCAAGATTTTTACCACTGAAATGCCTTCCTTTATGGAGTTATGGGGGGGGTGCTATATACTGTAAAAATAATAGAGGAATCCAAAGAAAAGAAGTAAATTGAGTTTCAGGTTATAAGCAGTCTAACATAGGAAGGAGAAAGAATTGCAGTGATATACGTCTGTAATAAACCTAAGGAACAGTTATTACAAATTGATGCTGAAGAACAGATAACTCCAGCAATTTTGTCTCTATGAAAAAAATAATAACACCACACACACACACACACACACTGAAGGCCTAGCTTTATTACCCATTACACTGAATATACTGAGAAGACTTGCACATCTGGTAAAGATGAAATACGCCTCATGCATTTTTTTAAATTAAAGTTTTATTAAAAATATAATTATGAATATCATATGGTTGAGATATGACTACATAATGACTTAATAAAATGACAATAAAATTTGTGGTGTAGCTAGATGAGAGAATATGAGATTTGAAGGAGAGTAGAAAGGAGGATGTTTCAAAAACTATATCCTTTCTAGCCATAGAAGAAGTTAATGGATAATATCTAAAACAATTAAAATCAAGAAACAACAGAATAATCAAGTCCTTTTGATATATGTAACACAATATTAGAAAAAATTAAAAAGTTGAAAGTTATGGTCTCTGGTGAATGAAAACTAGTCATGATTAGAGACAGGACCAGTTTACAAGTTAAACTCTATAGTACTATTTTCCTTTAAAAGTATAGACATGTATTCACCTGATTGCAATAAAACATATCTTTCAAATAATTACCTTCTACAATAACCTAGACTTAGTGCAAACATTTTTATATTACTGGGAAATATTTCTTGTAGCCTTGTTTTTAAAACTTCTTCTTGAGACCAAATCCCCATTGTAAAAATTAACTTGAAAAATGCAGTAATTATCAAAGAGAAAAGAGTAATTCTTCCACTGAAGCATAATGAAGTTCTCTGTTTTTCTTGTCTAGTTTACCTTAGCAAAATTCATCATAAATGATGAACACTGGAATATGGAAAGTCAATTGGGAAATCTTGACTATCACAGAAGTGAGTCTGGAACTAAGTCCTCAAGATAATTGCTTCAGTACTGGTGAAACAGTGTGATATCCATAGAAAGGGGAGTTTCCATGTACTCTACTTCATCTAAGGAAAGGTGGAGCTGAGGCGCTAGAAGACTGAGAGAAGAAAGGATTTGGGAAGACAAAAGGAGAAGACCTGGAGGAGTCACATGGAGCAGAGAGACTCATGAAGAAGCTGCTTTTGCTTCTCAGCCTTGGATTTGTACTGGAGATGTGAGGGACATGGAAGAAGACCCTTGAAAAAGACAGAGATATGTGTGAGAGAACTGTGGGGAAATTGACAATGGCAACCTTTATCTTCACTTGTATTTTGATTTTGCTCTTTTCTTTCCAGATTTCTCTGGCTTCTTCAGCTGCTTTTCTATGGTTCCCTAACAGAAGATCCTTTAGACCTGTGACAAGCTTTCAGGCCTCAGTGACCCTGCTTTACACCAACCCTGACTGACTGGACATTTACCCATAAGGAGATGAGAAACTGTGCTTCATGGGGAAACTATTTTAACTATATTCTTTATTTTCTCTCTATTGCACAATAATTGTATTAAAGTTCTTTTCTGTTCAAGGTTTTACACATTAAGCATGTTTTGTGTTTTTGCAGTGGATGGCAAAACCTATTTAGAGCATGCAGGTTTAGGGACCCTGGGGTACCCCTCAGCCAGTCCACGAACCAATGGGCTCCTCTCTAAGATAAAGACCTGTTCATGACAAAGAACATCAGCAGTGGAGTGATGAATAAAAGACTTCTTTCATCAAATCCACTCCTGTTTAGCAACGGAGAAGGTCAAACAACCAAGACAACAGTGGGGAAACAAGACAGTCTCCGCTAAAGTCATTGATCGTAGGAGTTGGATCTTGTTAAAGATTTGCTCTCTGACTTATTCAATTTAGCTGGGATGCTTGACTTAGAAATCAGTTAGGTGGGAAGTAAGTCTGAATAGTGATTGCATTACTATCTCTGCATAGAACCTGATAACCTATAGAGATAACCTCTCTCCATCTTTTCAGTGACCTCTACTTTGAGGTTAACTCAAATTATTTTACACTAAGTGTCCATGTAGCTGAAATCTTTTCAGAAATGAAAATAACTAAATGTTTGGACGTAAGCTGAATATCAGTGTATTTCACTTTTTAAAAAATGCTGATTCTTAAAAAAATTTATCATATCTTTGTAGTCTATAACGATCAAGTATTTGTATTCATCATTTTTGAAGCAACTTTCAGAAATGTCACTTACAAAGAGCAGTGTTCAGTTTCCTAATTTCTTTTTTGACTAGTAGAAAAAATCCCTCTATAAAACAGTATCTAATAAAAACTTCTGCTATATATATATGATGTGTATGTATGTTTGCATTTTATAAAATTATCTTAATTTAAAAAATCTTCAATCTTATTAATGCAACAACACACGGACAATAGAAAATAATAATGACTTCAAAACAATGCCTGATATGTTCCAGAATATCATGCTACTAGTGATGCCTAGGTTAAGTAAGGCAAGCTACTTGATGATTAGACATTTTCAGGGACAGTAAAGGTGACTCCCACCCTCAACCCCACAAGAGTTAAGGGCAACAAAAGGGATAAGGGAAGATCCAGAGAAGTGATAATGGATGTAATGTAGGAAGATTTCAATGTAGAAAGATTACAAGTACATGAACAGATTAAGTGAGACCAGGGAGAACTAACCAATCACACAGAGACTAATGGAGTTTTAGAATAATTAGGGTGAAAGAGTATATATTCCCTGAGGCACAACTCCACTTCAACTCCCTTGCCTCTCCCTGGCCTGGTTCCACTGGCTTGGTAGTCCCACTTTATTTCTGTTTCTTTTCTCCTCAATAAACTTTTTCTTTCTCTAAACAAATCTGTCTCTTCTTGCCTGCTTGCCTGAACATCTGTGAAGTTCCTGCTGTGGCTTTGTGAGACACTGACCCGTAGTGGTCTAGTGGCTGGGACTCAGCACTGCCACTGCAGCCTAGGTCTATTCCTAGCTGGAAGACTAGGCCTGAAAATCTGAAATTACGGTACTGTTAGCATGCAATGAGAAACACCAACAGATCCCAAACTGTTAAAGAATACACTGAAAGAGTCCAGCCATCCATGCACACAAAGGCAAAGAAGATAGACTTCCACTGTGAAAAATCTTTAATAGAATTAGTGTACATACAGAGAGAAGAAAGGATATTCCCAATAACAGTTTCTCAATAAAATCCCCCAAACTACCCATTCTCTCATGAGCAAGTACCCAGCCAAATAGGCTTGGCCCAAAACAGGCTTCTGAAAGCAGCTAAGGTGTCCTCTCGCAGGGGTTAAGCAGGTCTGGGACAGAAGGAGAGATACAAAAATCAAAACCAAGTACAACTCAAGATAATGGCTGCCCTAATCTTGGCTATCTGCCAAAGACAGTTTCCCACATCTCTCATCCACATGTCTATGTATCTCTTCCAAGTATTGCCACATGTTTTCTTCCATGTGTCTCCTCCAAGTCCCCTTTCCAGAAGTACCAGGGTGCAAATCAGACCACAGAATCAAGAGGGACAAATCTGCCTACCTTCGGTGTTAAATGGGGCTGCTCAACTCCACCCCTAGTTTCCAGTAGCTTCTCAGCGCAGGGACTCTGGTTCATGCCATGCTGGGGTTGGTGATCCAAGGTGGCTGCATGTGAGTGGGGATGGGGAAAATAGAGACCACTCTGTGTGCCGCTATACATCTCCTCTTTTATGGACATGCATTTTGTACAGTTCCACACTTCAGATCCAAAGAAGATACTATGATGTGTTTAAACCTGCACAGTTTAAAATACCAATACACAGGCAAAAGCATTTCTCCCCACATGCTGCCCACTTGAAATCATAGCTTTGATTTCAAACTGCAAACATGGTTTGCTGAGTCCACAGGTGTTTGAGATTTGGACATTTAGATTTTACTCAGCCTGAAGCCTTTGTTCAAAGGTAGGTCCTTCATCCTCACAGATGCCTTATCTGTAAGTTGCTGCTGTTTCTCAGCAGTCCACAGCTGTGCCACATTGTTTAAAACTGAACCTCAGGGCTTCTTCAAACTGTGGATTCTATCTTCCCTGATTGAAGTGGCCCCATTTGCATCTGGCTTCCCAGGAGCTGCCCCTGGGTGCTGCTGCCTCTCACTCTCACCTCTAGCTGAGCCCTGTTGGGAGGCTGGCTTTGTGCCATAACTGAGTTCATTCCAAGTGACATCAGAAGTTGCACTGGTAAAACTATGCAAGATATCAAGTTTGCAGGCTTCCTGCCACCTTTTAAGTGTCTGTTTTGTGTTTAAATCCACTCTCTTTGCCCTTGACCTAGTCTGAAGTCATTGCCATGTTAGCTCCACACTGACATTCTTGACACTGTGTTTGTGTTTTGTTTTCTGGCAGTCAGGGACATGCTGGATTTTGTGCTATTAGAGCAGGTAACTTTTCCTTTAAGGTTATTTTTAAAATCCTTAAATGTTGTGGATTTTTTGGTGACTCACACTGATAGATAATATTAGTCTCTTAAGGTCCATCGTAGATCCATTTATAACTGAAGTCATGTAATGGTCTGTGATCACAACATAGACATAGAGGGAGGCCTGTAAGAACTACCCAGGAAGGCAGGGCAAGGAAACTTGTTCATAGTCACGGTACTTCCACAAAACTTGTGAATTACTCCAGAATCGAATCTTGGCCCAAGCCTTTCTCCTCTCCACAGGCAATTCTATACTGGAAACAGGTATTGTACGATAGGAATTTCTACTTTATAGAAGGTAAAATTTGAATAATACTGATGGAGGATGAGGATAGCAAAATTGAAAAGGAGACACTACAAGTCCAGAAACCTGACTCACATGATGCTAAGAGCTTGAGGTGGGAGTAGAAATAATTAACATAGTCATTAAACCAGCTACAGGAGTAGAAAATCCTTAGGCACCAAGGCACAGATCCAAGCAAAGTGTCAGATGCCTTTAGTGTCTAGGGCCCAGACCAAAGGTAAAGATACGGAGATTGAGGGCCATTATAGAATTTCTAGTCCCTCTCATATTCTACGTAGTTACCTAAAATCAACAGCAAGCAAACCACTCCACAAATGAATGAGCCCCTCCCAAGGAGAAGACTCTATCAGTGTAGTCTCTGGCCTGGAACAGGCAGCAGCCCTTCTCCCCTTTTGTGACTATGCAGGTGTTTCTCACCAACTCTCTCCCTCTGCAGGCAGCAGCCTTCCTGCCTGCCTGTGACCTGTACCTACTGGGGCTTCTCTTCACTGACCTCCCTCAGCAGAGGCAGCTCTCCTCAAGGCAGCCTGCCTGCGACCACCCAGGTCTCTCTCTTAGCAAATTTGTCCCTTTCGGGGCAGCTTTTCCTGCCCACTCGTGTCTATGCAAGTATCCTTTCCCTAATAAGACTGCTCTTTTGGATATAACTAAAATCACTATGTCATGGAGAAACTCGACTGGGAAAATTGCCAGTGCCTCTGAAAGAGGTGTTCTGGTGAAACTTTTCCCAGAGTGAACCCAAGGATTCTACTCTTCCAAACCCCACATCTCCAAAAACTACTTTAATACCAGTGATGATATTCCATTACAACCCAATAAAGGATGTATTTAACCAGAATCCATATTACCATAACCCAGAATTTGCAGAGCTTTAAATGCATTTGTTACAGTACAGGGAGAAAGGCACCCCAGAACCCCCAAACCTCCCTGATCTAAATAGGTTCTGCCACCCACCTCATCAAGACAAATATATAAGACCTTTAATGGAAAGAAACTTTAACACAGTGTGCAATACAGAAAAGACAAAGAATATGGTTTCCAAAGTTACCCATGCTGTCATGGGGAAAAGTCTACCCAAACAGGATTGGCCCAGAGCAAGGCCAGAAGCCCTGCCACAAGTCTAAAGCACCTTTTGGTGGGAATCCATAGAAAAGGGTTAGAAACAGTCAGACAAGTCTGGGACAAAAGAGCAAAATCAAAATCAAGATAAAAGCTGCCATTGTCAACCTCCCCATGGGTCTCGCACCCACATCTGTTCTAACCAGTCCAGGGCCAAAAAGCAAGTAGTTTCTTCACATGTCTCTCTGCTCCATGTTCCTCCTCCAGGTCTCCTTCTTGCTCTCCATCCCTCTTCCTCCAAACCAGAGTCTCCACTCCAGCTTCTCCTCCCTGCTCAGCCCCACCCTAACTTGGGTGGGGCAGGGAATCTGGAACCTCCCCTTTTCCTGGGAACCACCGTGTTACACATCCATCTTTCAAAACCACTATACCACGGTCAATATTCAATAATTTTGAAAAATACATGTGAACATCTTAAACATATAACATTTTTTTAATTCCATGGGTCTATGTCAATCTCATACTTTACTGAGCTGTCTTTACAGAAAAGTATTAAAAATCAAAATAATACAAATAAAATCTTTTCTGTTAACAGCTTCATTAAGATCTAATTCACAAATTCTAAAATCCACCTACTAAAAAAAATTTTTTTTTAAAAATCCACCTACTTAAATTGTATAATTAAATATTTTTTATATACTCATAGAATTGAAAAATGATCCCCACAGCAATTTTAGAAGATTTATAGCACCTGAAAAGAAATTCATGGCTTCTGTCATCCTCAAATCATTCTATATCCCTCTGTAAGTCCTGGGCAACCTCTAATCTACTTTCTGTCTTAATGATTTTTTTAAAGATTTACTTTATTTATGCATACAAGAGCATGGGTATAGGCCAGAGTTGTAAGGAAGAGGGCGGTGAGAAGATTCACTAGAGACAGAGTGGGGAGCAGAACAGGCAGACTGACAGAAACACACTGCTGAGTGGAGCAGTGGGTCAGACAGGAGAGATCTGTTGTGCCATATGGGTTAGCAACCTGGCTGGGGATTGAACTCATGCAGTGGCTGCTGATAGCTTCAGAGTGCTGAGACTTAATTCCTTGTGTCACCAGAGAGGTCCCTTTATGAATTTCTTTATAGATTTGCCTAATTGGATATTTTATATAAATGGGATCATCTAACATGCGGTCTTTTGTGTTTCACTTAGCATATTTTCAACATTTACCATTGTAAACATATCTGTACTCAAATACCTTTAATTGCTAAGTAAAAATATGTTAGATGTACATATTAATTTTAATTATCCATTCATCAGTTGATAGATGTTTATTTATTTCTACCTACCTTTTGTTGTCAATAATGCTGCTTTGAATATTCATGAACAAGGTTTTATGCAGACATGTTCTCATTATTTCAGGTATATACCTTGGGGTGGAGTTGCTGAGTCAAATGGTAATTCAATGTCTAATTTTTTGAGGAAGTGACAGATTGTTTTCAAAAACAACTGCACAATTTACATTGTGACCAAAAGCACGACAAAGGGTTTGCATTTCTTCAAACCTTCATTATTCGTATTATTTCCAATTATTATATTAACAATTTCTGTTATTTCCTATTATTATAGCAAACCTTGTAACACTGAGTCCTATCATTTGGTCTAGTCTGCTTTCTAGTGAAAATTTTTTAGTTCCTCGATTGTTTTCACATTTCCCTTATTTTCTTGTTTAAATCTCAAATTTTAATTTCCGTTTATCAATGTACTTCTCATGACAATTTTTGCCTACATTTTCTTCCATTTCTTTGAGCTCCTTTATCATGGCAATTTTGAACTTTGTGTGGTGTGAATATGAGATCTTCCATATATTTGTGCTTGGGTTCTAGAGAATTATTCCTTCCGTGTGGTGTCCTGTTGCCTTGAGATCTCAAGTTGCCATGTGTTGTTTCATTGCTGCACATTTTTCTAACTTAGACTTTCACCCTAGGAATCCTGCACTTCCAGGCAGTAGTATATTGGAAGTTCCAGGGAAGCCTAAGAGTGCATCCTGGAAGAGGCAGGAACCACTCTTAACTCCCCACACTGGCCACCTGCAGCCTGGATGCCCTTTGCTCATAAGCTTTTATGCACTATGTCTACTCATCCTTTCTGACTACACTCTCTGGGTGCAGGACCATAGGTTGCACAGCAGCAGGTGTACGTGAAACTCTGCCCCTATAAAACCTGTGATCTAGGAAGCCCTTGATGACAAAGCTAGGAGTGATATGCCTGAAGGTCCTGTGGTTGCCCAGTATGTAAGGGAAAAATACCAGCAATTGTTCTGGTTCCAAGCCTGAAATTCTGTTGAGTCTCCAAGGTGGGCACAAAAAACCCACTGGGCAGACTGAGTTAAAGTGTACACCTGCAGTTTTGTTTTATGCATGCTGGACTCAGGCTGGTGGCCACATGGTGGAGAGAGGTGCTGGCTTCCCCCAGTCCCTCATGGTGAGTGCAGACAAACATGGGAGCCTACCCTAGGGACTGCATAGGAAACAGACAAGTGGTTCTCCCCACTGCTGACTCTAGTCACTATCCACCCAGGCACCACTTGCTGAACAGTTGAAAGGGCTATGTACACTCTTGCTGGGAAGTATGCACTCACCTCCCCAGGCAGGGCCTCCAGTGTGTCTACGGGAACTCAGTGGGGAAGGCTGCATAAGCCCTCCTGGTGAATTGGACCCTCCTGACTAACTGTTTTGCAGTCTTGCCTACCCTTTTCAATGGTTTTTGTCTTTATTTCTTACTGGGACACTGGTTCTCATATCTCCAGTTCTGTTCCAGCTGTGGCTGGACTCCTAACCTTGGTGTCCTCGAAGGAGGCTGACTCAAGGATCCTACCTATCCATCATCTTCTCTCTTCTGCTGCTTTTTTTTCAGTGATGTGTGTGTGTGATAAATCGGAAACAACTGACAAATTCAAGGACATGAAATTGTAGTTTAAGCTGACTCTTAAACATTGTATAGTTTTAGTTTTTACATTTAGGTCTTTTATCTTTTTTGAGATAGTTTCTGTAAATGTCATGAGGTAAAGATCCAATTTAATTTTTTGTATGTAGATATTTACTTGTCCCAACACCATTTGTTTAAATCAAATACCATTTTTAAAGCATCCAATTTTACCATAAGAAAAAATATTGTAAGTAGGTCAAAACTCTGGTAAGGATTTGATACCTGCATTTATTTAGTTATAAATTTAGGTTTAAATCACCAACTTTACATAAAATATACAGACTTGTTAGTATAACTTATAAATACACTGTAACACAGTTATCACATTCATTCTCATACGTTACATTTAATATGCTACAGAATAATATATAAAGAAAGTTCTTGCCTTCTCTTTTTGTGTTTCTTGCTTTAATTTTACCATAGCAAATCAGTAGGTTAAAGGAAAGCTCTATGACTGTCCTGGGATTTATGAAGCTTGTAAAGACAGGTTGTAAGAGGAAAAAGTTGGAAAACATTTCTTTGAATCACATGAATGGCTTTATATGAAAATTAATAGAGGGGAATCTACTTGCCTGCACTTTTCTTTATTATAAATTTCTTAGTAGCAAGAGATCAAGATATTTGATCGACATTGACTTCAAAATACAAACTTTCCTTGCTCTTTTACCAGTTGCTTTCATGTCTTAATGTCATACAAACTTGTATTGGCAGTCCTAATCTCTGCTAACACCTCTTATCATTTACTCCCTAACATTTTATTATATAACAATGTCAAGGACCTCAAAACTTCGACTAAAATAGTAGTCAAATAGAAAGACACTATACCTCCAGGTTTAACACTACAACTAAAATATTAGCTATTCTTTCTTACCTAACACTGAGTATTTGAAATTCAAGCCAAAACTAAGTTCTTCATCCTTAAATGTCTCAATACCAGCAGTAGTTTTTTTTTTCACTTTAAGATTATAAGTATCCATTCAAGATCCATTGGCATTTTAAACATAATTTATGCCTTGACCACTCCTTGCCTAACTTACATAATATTACATTAATAATACAATAACCCATTAAATACAAATTTATTAGGTTGAGCTTGGCAACCATGTTTGCCTGTTGTTTTCCTTATATATGTATATATAACAAATATATATAAGGTGTTTCTCATATATTATATATGTATACACACACACCCATATATATGGCATATATAATTAATATACACAATATGAACCCCACTGGGCTAGTGTGGATTCTGGCAGAAGGGTTCATCTGCCATGATGGCATCTGCTGGGCTAGTGTGAGTTCCCATGACTAGGGTACTCCCATTTGAGTCACTGGGCAAGTGTGGATTCTCATATATGTATAAAATATATATTTGTATGATATGTGATATATGTATGAATATAATGTATGTAGTATATATGTATAATATATAATGGCTCATTAATCTCTCAATTTTATTAAATTACGAATAACAATAAAATGACATATTAACTATAATATTTAATTAATTTCATAATTCAAACTATAGACAATGATAGCTACTATTCCCAATTATTATACGGGTCTCCAGGGGGCACTGTATTATCAGACTTTAAACTGTGTCAAAAATCAACAGTAATTAAAACAATATGATACTGAATAAAAAAGACAGCTATATTAAACTGAATTGAAAGATAAGAAATAAATCCAACATATATCAATACTTCATTTATGATAAAATACCCACAACCATACAATGGAAATAGAAAAGTCTCTGAAAAAGGGTGCTGGGTAAACTGGACAAAACCGGATCACTCAACTAACTCCATGCACAAATGCGACGGACCAGCGCAGCCGGAGCACGGAGACCACCGGGACATGACCCAGGGAAGGTGGACAAGGATTCGGCTAAAGGACAGACAGACTCAGTCTCAAGCGATTAGCATCTGAATGTCATTTGCAGCAGTGACTATCATGCATGTATACAGAATATGTTGGCATTTAGTACAGTTGTTTTTCATCTTGTAGTTACATTGTTTTTAGCTGAATATCAGATTTCTTAGAACAAACAGGTTAGATCATATCCTGATTACCTGGTGTTAAGACTGCGGTTTCCTTGGTGACCTTTTGAGGTTACTTATTAACCTCTGATACTTTCAAGCTCTGCCACTATGGCCACTGCCTAGCCTTAATACTGCCTTTAGGCATACATTGCTCTCATCCATCCTTTTCTCTGTCGGATTTGTTTCTCTGTCTCTTCTAATGTTATCCTTACTGTCCAGACTCTCTCAATCCATCCCGAAGGCCACTCACCTCTGGGGAATCATTTTTTGTAATATTTAAAGGAGTTTTTTAGCTATTTACTTAGCGACTCTTTTTGCTTTTTACTGAGGAAACACCAAGGTGGACTTGACCTAGATAATTTATTTATAAAACCTACAAAATACCACACTATTCTTTTTCCATCGATGTCCATGACACTGCCTTTCCCAACATACATTTTGTATATGATGTGTGTATGACTGTTGACTCTGGGAATTTTCCAATGTGACCTCCCTTAGGTGGTCTCCACAGCTTGTCTCCTATGACATATGCTGGACCAAGCTGAGTCACAATCATGGGGGGCAGTTGCCTTTTGCTATCTGTTTCTCCTGAGCATTTTCCTATAAGCCTATCTACTTTTGGTAATTCTGTTTTACTTTGTCTGAATAAGTAGTTTTTCTTATTGTAAGTTATTAACAAAATTTCCAGGATTATGTGCATTTTGTTTGGCCACCTTAACTGTAAACTTGAACAGCAAAGAAACATCTGAGGGCAAAGTGACTTCAAGACAAGGTGTTTTCGTGAGTGACCGATTCTGTGTATTTAGTGGTCACGGGTGCTGTTGTTGAAGCACCTGGTGTTCTAAATGCCAATTACAAATTACCAAAAGAATCAGACAAAGAAACAGAATAGGAAAAAACAAAGAAACAGAAAGGAAAAAACAGCCAAGAACATAAGGGGCTGAGAGTGCACCACCTCCTCCTGCGTGCGCACTTCCTTGAAGCATTTTGCCAAGGCCTGCACGATTGCTCATGCAGACTCCGCAGGAGGTGGCGTGACACACAAAAATAAGTGCATTAAAGACTTAGATATAAGGTTTGAAAATATAAAATAGAAAAGAATATAGGTGACACATTTCATGATATCAATGACAAAGATATCTTTGAAGATTCAATTACTAAGGAAAGGGAAATAAAAAGAAAAATAAACATTTGGGATAACCCTAAATTAAAAAACTTTTACAAAGACAATATTAGTCAATTAAAATGATATACTACTGAATGGGAGACAATATTCACACATTACACAGTTGGCAAGACATTAATATACAAGGTATACAACGAACTCATCTAACTTGACAACAACAAAAAATAAGCCACCAGTTAAAAAGTAGTAGCATAGCTAAAAAGATAATTCACCAAAAAGGATATCTAAAGGCTAAATGTTCAACATTGTTTTTAATCAAGGAATTGCAGGTCAAAACCATAATGAAATAGCATCTCACACCCCTATGAATGCATATTTTAAAAAGACCACCAACAGCAAGTGCTGCAAAGAATACAGAGAAAGAGTAACCTTATATAGTTGGTGGAATTATAAATTGCTACAACCATTTTTGAAAGCAATCTGGATTTTCCTTTAAAAACTTTTTGAAAGTGGAATTGCCATATAACCAGAAATCCACTCTTGGGCATTTATCCAAAGAACATGAAGTCATCAACTAAAAAAATTATATGCTCTACAATGTTTACTGAAGCAGTATTTTCTATATCAAGGACATAGAAACAACCTAAGTGCTCATTGGTAGAATATTGGTAGTCCAGAAGATGTGGTCTATCTGTATAATGGAATAATATTCATCCACAAGGAACAACAAAATGTTATTATTTATACCAAAATTGAAGGAGTTTAAGAGAATTATGTAAAGAAAAGTTAGAATAACAATAACAGGGCCTCCCTGGCGGTACAGTGGGTTAAGCAACACACTACGAAGCAAAGACAGCTACTGCAGCACAGGTTCCTGGCCACCGGTGGCCCTGCCACCGGCCAGGGAGGGGACCCACATGGTGCAGCAGACTTCTCCTGCCTTGCCTGCTGCTCCCCTCAGCAGTGTTTCTGTCAGTCTGCCTGTTCTGCTCCCGGTTCTGTCTCTGGTGATGGTGAATCCTCTCACCTCCCTGGACTCTGGCCTGTACCCAAGCTCTTGTATGCATAAATAAATAAATCTTTAAAAAAAAAAAAGAATGACAATGACAACTATTGTGTGTTTACTCCATTTTTTTTTTCTCTTTCACAACTGTTGCTTTTCTTGCAAGATAAGTAGAAACAGGAAGGGACCACCATGAATATCATGGCTCCAATTTGAGTGGGCTGTAATAAATAAAAAGTGCATCACTCCTTGCATGAATGTTTTCATCCCTTTTAGGTAAATACTCAAGACTAGGATTGTTGGGTCATGTGGTAACTGCATATTTAATTTTATAAAGAAAAAGTTTAAAATACTTTTTAAACCCTACCAAAATTTTTCAAAGTGGTTTCAATATGAGTTCTAATTATTCCACATCATTTTTTTCTTCTGAAGAATTGAGGCTAAAACATGAGATACTGAACCTATCACTGGTCTTAAAACATTAGTTTATAAATGTATAGGTAGTGAGAGAATTCCAAAGAGAACCACCTAACTCAGAACACATATATTTCAAGGAAATATTTCATGGAAAAATGATCCCTATGACTTTGGAATGATAAATTTTGTATATGTTTTATATATTAAATTATAAATTATATATATATGTAGGTTATAAGTTAGAAACAAAGGAGATTATCTGGCCATTAAAGAGACTATTTGTATAGCAAAACTTCTGAGTAGGAATCCAGTGTTCTTTCCACTCTACCTACAAGTCAAAGTTTTTCTCCCTTCATCTGTTGTTTGCATATGTATGTAATGGGGAAAGTCCATATATCTTCAAATACTGTTTATGGAGTAGGGGTCCACTTATATAGGGCATTTTTCAATCTGACTTTCATTGCACTGCCACCAGGTAATCTATGGGGCAAGGGATTTAGCATTGTTATAATGCATAATAAAACAAACCTGTCTTCTCATCCAGAATACCAAATTTGCACATTGAAGATAAAATTCATGAAGATATAAATATCCAAAATTCAATCTACATCCTCACCAATACTTGATATTATCAAGATTTCCAACCCATCCTGGTGGGTGAGCAGGTTTTTATTTGCATTTTCCTAATGACTAATGATGCTAACAATCTTCTAATGTGTTTATTAGTCGTTTATGTATTTTCCCTTGTGACATTAGTGTTAAATTTTTTGTCCATTTTAATGAGTTGTTTACTTCTGAGTTGTGAGAGTTCTTTACCTGTCTGAGATACATGTTCTTTGTTATATTATGTATGTTTACAGTGAAAATTTTTTTCATTCTTTGACTTGTTTTCTATTTTTTTCAATAGTGTCATTCAAACATCAGACATTTTTAGCTCTGATGGAACAGTATTACATAAATGCCAGAAAATTTCAGTTCTATATCATTGAAACAAAATTGAGTCCATAAATAGACTCATGTATTTATGGTCATGTAGATAATCAATAGGGTGAAAAAAAATTGGCTTTTCAACAAATGGCATGAAACAACTAGATATCTAGTTGGGAAAAAATTAAATATCTTTTTTCATGCCACATTTTATATAAACATTAATTCAGTACAAAATATAAACCTAATATTAGAGCTAACAACATAGCACTCCTATGAGTAAACAGCAGAAAATCTCTGTAAGCTGTTAATAGGTTCAGATTTTCTTTTATATTATATAGAAAGCATAAAGCATATATTTTAAAAACATTTAAATATTAATTTCATAGAGAATTGAAGTTGTTACATTTTGTAATGTAACATTTTCCCAAATATAGCATCTTCCACACTGAAATAAGCACTCCCCATAAAATTAGCTTCTCCCCTCCCATAGCTGGTAGATGACTAGAGGGGCTGTTGAACAAGGTATGGGGACCCACATGCTGACTGGACTGAGATCACTTCTCTGATTCATATACAAGCTGAGGGTGGGAGAGCTTTTCTAAGAAACTAGAGTTTTCCATCTAATGTTTGGGCTCAGTCTTTTTTTTAACTACACTTACTACTCTTCCTTTCTCTGGGGTGATGGTTTTCTTTAGGGCTGGCCCAGTTTCCATTAGGCTTTAAACATGTCCTAATTAATTTTCTCAGCTGTATTTATTCTAGATCATCCTCCAGTGTGCTGTTGAAGGAATGCAATAGTTATGAGAGGAGGGGCCATGGCCTTGTTAAGAGGAGAAGATGACAGCACTGAGCACCTGCTCAATTGATATCCAGAAGAGATTATCAAGAAGCGTTCTATTACATGACTGAAGGTAGCTATTAGGGGAACATGAACATCAATAAAATTTTTCCTCTATACCCTATACATATTTTTAAAAATTATTCTGTTTTCATCATTAAATAATATAAGTATACAGTAAAATACCGAAAATAATCTCATTGTACCTTTGGATCTATAAGCTACATTTAACAGATCTGTTTGAAATGGAGGTTGTTTCTTCTGAATCAGCTAATTTATTATTGTTATTTGCCATGCACAGATTTCTTAATTATCAAAACTGAAAACAATTGGTTCTCCTAGCTTTCCTCTTCGTTGTTTTCAGCGCTGGGGTCTATGATTCCATTTCTCTCTGTGCTGAATTTATATTATCTTCCAGTCGCTAATAGAGGCACTCTTTCTAGCCCATTTGAAACCAATAATTTTCACCAGTAAATGGTCACTCTAGTATTTAAACCAGTCTGAAACAGAAGGTCTGTTGAGGGATTCCAAAGTGCCAGTGGTCAAAACCAGAGAATGAGCTGGAAAAACCACATGCAGCTTGATGCCGCAGCGCAAGAGACAGCTTGATCAATAAAGAGCAGACTACCCCTTAATTTCCTTATTTCCTTGTCTTCAGCACAGATTTGTAAAATTGTAAATTAGATTCTATAACCCATTTCCATGGAAAAGGAAAAAGCACAACAAAAACGGCTTTGAAAGCCAACTCTACTAAGCTCTACCTTTTACTTTTCATCTCTTTCTCTAAATCTGAAGCTCTCACAGAGGAACTTTGGAGTTTTAGAAATCAAAGAAACAAAAGGGAAATCCAGCCTTTTGTGTACTTTGTCTTCCTACATTGCTTTGTCACAACACTAAGAACTATGTCAGTCTCTCACAGGACACATCTAACTCTTAGTTTAATGCTTGGGTAATTTTAGGAAGTATAAGAATTCTTTCAGTTTTAAAAATGGTCAAAATGTGTATTTCATACCTAAAGAATATGATAGATGTATGAAATATCCAAGTGAAGAAATAATGCCAAAGAACAAAAAGATACTGTCTTTTGAACACAGTTTTATGAGTTTTTATAATATAGAAAAATCTTAATAGAATTATATTGAGTACATTTTAAATACTTGCAGTTGTATTGGAATTAAGTGACACAGTTTTATTTACAATAAATGAGTTGTCACTCATTTGTATTTCTCAAACAATTTTTTTGTGGAGTGAACAATATAAAAAAAAGAGGATATTTTGTGCAGCAAAGAAAGATAAACTCAAATGTAAAAGTTAAGAACAATTTTGAAATTGCATCATCTAAATGTAATGGTTATTTGATACCAGAATGGTTAATGACCAAAGAAAAGAAAAAAACAGCATCTAAGAACAAATGAATGCAATTTACCAAAGTTAATGAAGAAATATTTAGACTTACTGTACATCCAGGAAATAAAATTAAAGCAACAATGAGATGTCATTTTTTAGCTATTCAATTAGAAAATACACAGGATATCCATGGAGGATGATTTAGAAGGACTGACAGAAAATTGTTAATATCAACTATCTCAGATGAATGGAAATAGAAAAGGAAAGGGTAAAATAAAGTTGTAGGGAGTTTTCTGTAATTTGTTACCTTTTCAAAATAATATAAACTAGTCTTATATCTTTTTAAAAAATAAAAATAAGCTGGGAAAGGTATAGAAGAGTACCACACACATTCATAGCTCTCCATGTTGATTACCCTTATATTCTCATAGTTCAACTGTAAATTATTTCTGGAGTACAATTTGGTAATTCAAACAATTTCTTTTAATGTATATATTCTTTAATGCACAAAAATTGACTGCTAGGAATTTATCCCACCAAAAGTAATTATGATCATAGGCAAAGATAACTATGGGAAAATTTAGTAAAGAACTTCAATAATAGCAAAATACTGAAAATAATCTAAATGTCTGACAAGCTAAATAAATCATGAGGTATCCGCATGATAGAATACTGTACAATTAAAATTATGCTATAAGAGAATATTAAGTATAATGGCATTGAAGTGATCATGATATGTTGTTAAATAAAGAAGTAAACTGTAGAACAGATTGCAGCTGGATCAATTTTTGTTTAAAATTATAGCTGTGATTTTCTATATATCATATATATGGTGGCATTATGAATTTACACAGTATTAAGAATGGTTACGTCTCCTTATAAAGGGGATAGTTCTAATGTAACTATGCAATCTGGAAAGTGTTTAACTAGCTCTTAAAAGTTAGGAAAAATTTGGAGCTAAGAGAGAAAGGGAGCTGGTTTAAATAATAGAGAATGGGATGATTTTTCTGTCATATTTATCAGCAAAAGAAAATAATAGACTTAAAAGAGAAAAATGAATTATAACAGTAGAATTTTAAGAGAACTCCTAATGACTCATATCAAAGTATACGCTCCTTCCCTTAAATGTGGAAAAACCCTTAACTTACTTCTAACCAATAGACTGGTAAAAATGTAGGCATATTCACTCCATAATGTTGTTACCTGGATTAGTCTCTGTCTCTGTAAACCTAATCAAGAATTTCTCTTGTTGACCTGAAGAAATCAGCTGTTATGTTCTTAAAATATCTTATTAATGGGTCCTGTGGCAAAAAGGTCTCCAGTACCTGAGAATGGCTCCCTGCAGACAGATAGCAGGAAATTAAGTGCCCATTCTACAACCACATAAAAGTCAATCCACCAACAACCACATTGGCTTGAAAGAGAAATGAAAGCTTGAGAAAGAAGCATGTCTCAGCTTACATCCCAACTGCAGTCTTATGATACCTTGCACAGAAGATACGCTAAGCAGGCCACCCAGAAGTCCCAACTCACAGAAACTGGGAAATAAAAAAATATATGCTTTTTTAAGTCATTAGTTTGGTGATCATTTTTTTTCATAGCAACAAAAAACTAATATAGGAACTAAATGTAGAAATGTTATAGAAACTTAATTTAACTGACTGATTTATTCACCATTCATTCAACAAATGAATGAATCTATTCATTCAACAAATATTTTCTGAATACCTACACGTACTATGTTCCATGATCTTGCTTAAAATTCTGGTCTTCAAAAAAGAGTTTCAGTGGAGGGGAAAATGAATAAAAGGGCTGCAAAGAGTCAAATAAAGAATGAGAGCGGGGAAGGGGGCTTATGAAGGTCAAGCGTAGTCTTGTTCTAAACATTTACTGTCTTTATCTTTTCTACAAAGTAAGTCATCTTCTCAAGTAGCTCCACTCCTACGTTCCAAGAACCCAACCCAAGAAGGTAGGTCTAGATTATGTGAGCCTAAACTAAGTATGTGTGGATGACCTTGGTGCTAAATCTCTGTAAGAATCAGCTGCCATGTGTGGAGTTAAAATCTTAGCCACTCTAGGCCTGCCAGTGTGAAAGCCCTAATCCTTGTATAAGTCTCTCTTATTCAATACTTCTTTGCTTCTTCTATCTGGCCTTTCATTTAATCTTTACTACAAACTTCAAGGTGTATATGAAAGTCCACATTGGGTGGGTCAGAAAACCAAAGTTCGTAGTGTTTAGATGACTACTTCAAGATCAAACTATTATAGACAGCAAAGTTATGATTTCTTTCCCACTCCAAAATCCAGGTCTGTATCAGACTTCTCAACTGGGGGTATGGTGTCCACTGGGCCACACATGGACACACATAGAGGAAGAAATAGGATAAACATGACACAATTTTTAACATAATAAATCTACTTATGCCATATAATTTAAAAGTTTTTAAGAGGAAACCTAATATATCCCAATATTCCTCAGCATTGACCTGTGTGCTCCTTTGCTAGGGTGAAAAGCACTGTATGTTAATACTATCTAGAAAAACATAGGCTTAAGGGAAATTTCTGGGAGCATAATCATGTTAAATCAGTGCTGGGAGAAAGTAGAGCCCACATACAAAGCAAATTTCTCACAGCATTACATCTTTTTACAATGCCATACTTCCAAATGCACACAAGGTAACCAGTCATTGGAGATAAGAAGCAGCCTTCCCTTTTTTTTTTTTTTTTGTCATTGGGAAATGATAAAAGGCATATCTTTCTATGTATTTACTTTATACCTCTCCCAAAGGTTTCTGGCTAATTGAAATATTGTCAATATAAATAGGAAAAATATCTACCAATTTCTGATTCATTCATTTAGTTCTATATACTTATATAATGTCATATATTTAATGTGTTAATTTGACAATATTGCAATTGTCCAGTCTGATAGTGCTAGAAACAATTTTATTTAAATTTCTCATATGCATTTTGTTTGCATTACCTTCATTTACTTTTTTTGACATTTCTGACTCTAATAGGTTTTTCAAAGCCTATTATCTTTTTTACAAATTAAATTGTTGGATAGACAGAAAGTCAGTTCTTTTTAATTTATGTAGATGTCATTGATGAAAATTTCATCCTAAGAAGAACACAGTCATATATTTTTTTCAGGGATACATATATATATATATTTATGGAGAGAGAGAGATTTGTATTATAGATATTTATTTGCAAGTCTCCATTGTATTACTCTCAAAAGTGACCTTTATTCCTTATATTCAATCCTTGAAATTATGAGGTCAACACACAATTATACATACAGAAGCATATAGCAAGCTGTGTTTAAACTTTGCTTATTCTCATCAATTCTGTCAGCTGACCTTAGAAAGTTTTCAAAGTTAAGAAGGCTTAAGGTGTTTCAAGCATTTGTGTCTTTCCCAAATATGTCTTTATTATTCAAAACGAAATACTTGAGATAGTACCTCCTAAACTCCCTCTTCCCTGAGTGATAATCATTTTAGGAAAAAGAAAAATGCATCAAACATACACTGTAACTACTTCTCCAATGCATAAACATATCTCTAGAACCCAAGAGTTCAAAAGAGATTCATCAACTAACTGTTAGGATCCTAAAGTTGGCTACATAGTCCTGGGATGATGAATCAGCCATGGCATAATCACAAATTCTCTTCCTCCTGACTCCTCACAAGCTTACATTTCATTCCTATTCAAAATTCAATTACAAAGCAATTAATATCACTTGCTGGGCCTACTGCACACCCCAAATTAATTGTGATTTGGTAGTTTGGGGTCATATCAACATAACCTTTCTCTAAGGGGATGGCTGGCAAATGAGAGGTTATAAAAAATAAGCATACATCAACAAACTCAGTCTCTTGAGCTTATCACTTTAAATCTAATAAAAGTACATTCAGGGGGGTCTTCATTAAAATCTGACAATCTTTGAGTGATATTTACTTAATGATATTACCTGACATTCCCTGAGGTGGTTTTCTGAAATACCTCTGAGTTCTTGCACTGCATAATAAAATCATTCTTTCATGCTATTCACCTCCACATTTCTATTTCTCGTCACATTCTCACCAAAGCTGTGCTCCAACTGCTCTTTGGAGAGCATTTCAATACCTCAGATGTCCCACAATCACCCAGATCTCAACACACACATCATCGTCATCATATTCTTTGATGACGAGCTTCCTAAAGAAAGTTTTGTCACCTCACCTTTGGAAAGGGAATTAAAGTTACATTTCATATGTTTTGACTTAGAATACTGGATCTGAGTAAATTAATTGTTTTGTAGTGGTCAGAAAAACATGGCCATAAAATAGTTTCAGCCTGCTATATCACTACATTTTGTGCTCTGAGCAAGATTTTTGAAGTTGAGTTACTAGAAGTTACATACTTGTTTTTCTGATCAGATTGTGTGTCTTGGGTGAGAAGTATGTGGCTGCTTTTGCTGCTGTAATGTACTCTGAGTTGAGCTCTGGCGTGCATGTGTGTGTGCATGCACACACACATATACACGCATGTATATTTCCCTGCAGGTGCAGTATAAGAAAGTTCCATGCCTGTCACATAGTGGAACTTTACATTTGGTGTGCATTCTCCTTCTTCTCCAGCTCGATCTCTGTCCCATATTATTTTCAGGTTGAGTCATTGACGTCATGTCCACCAGCAACGCCTTTCAAGAAGATAACTTAAATGGAGACCACTGAATGGGAAGAGAGCTTCAGAAGATTTCTACACCTGTTAGCTACATAAATAGGATATTTTTATGGAGGAGTGAAGTCATGTTTAATCTTGTCCATCAGTTAGCAATCTCCAGAAACATACCACCTTCCAGAGGCCCTCATGATGTGTTTTTACTTTTGTGCAATCAAAACAATATTGTAAGCTTCTTAAGACTAAGAAATACACCTTATGCAGTGAGAACGTTCTCTACAGTGACTAAAAGGTACATGATAGACAACAAACATCACCACTGTCTACGAAAGTTGTGACCTTGAACAAGTCACATTATTTCTTTGAGCCTCATTCCTCACATGTGAATGATCCCAGGAACATTAGTTGTTTCAAGCTTGAAATTAGCCTGTGTAGGTGACACACTGACCGTGGTACCTGACACACAGTAGGAATTGAATAAACTGTAGTGATTGTGATTATTTGCAGTGTGGACTACATTTGCATAGGTCAAAAACCTTTGAATAAATGCAATGAAAGCATTCACTGCTCTGAAATTTTGCCAAGGAGACAAAGAGGCGGGTGCAGCAAAAAATAAAACCCTCTGGGACTCCTTGGTGACACAAGGGTAATGTTAAGCACCACACTATCAAGCATCCGCAGCCGCTGTAGCAGGAGCTCAACCCCGGCCAGTGAGGTGCCCCACATGGCACAATAGGCTTCTCCTTCCTCGCCCACTGCTCCCCTCAGCAGTGTGTTTCAGTCAATCTGTCTGTTCTGTTCCCCACTCTGTCTCTGGTGGATCCTCTCACCCCCACACACACCTCTGGCTTGTACCCCAGTTCTTGTATGCATAAGTAAATAAATCTTTAAAAAAAATTAAAGACCCTCAAACCAATAGCCATGGTCATGTCATGATAAACACAAACGATATTTGTGTTTAGACTGGCAAGTGCCCAGGAGACCCCCAGTCTCTCCACAGGGACCAGTAACACCACCCCACCACAAAAGAAATTTATGAACATCTCCATGTGCTCCTATTGCAAAGCACTGAAATGAGTTTATCTGAAAGCACATCTTAACTTCTTCACTCTGTTGTCTATGGTAAGTACTCCAGGTACTGATGTGCTCTTCTCCCAGTGAGAAAATAGTACAAGCTAGCACTTTGATAAACCATCAGTGTATTCAGAAAGGAAGATTTTGTTTTCCCTTTTCCACTTTTCAAAAAAGTTATATTTTTAAAAAAAGTTATTGTTTCTATGCTACCACTAGATGGTACTAGCCAGCTGCTTGTCACTTTTTTATTTTGTATTTTGTTTACTGCCTCTAAGCATTAAACTAAGAGGCTGATGACAATAACATGCTTTGTAGAAATGGGACTTATAGGCACCTTGGTCAGTCATTGGAAAGTCACTAAGGTGTCATTTCTTAGATGTGTCAGCACTTCCTTGGGGCCTTCATTTATATAATGTCTTTCTTTGCCCTATCCTGGATAATGGAAATATTTAATGATCATACAGATGATTCATGTCACCTTGTGTTTGAGACCTTAGGAAGACTGGGGAGAGATGTAGAACACAATGACTTTGAATTTAAGGCAGCCAGAGTGAAAATTGGTTTTTCTCTATTCTCAGGAGTCCTGTCTAGCTGCCTCTTTATTTAGAATGTCTCATTCCTCTTGTCTCAGACTCACAACATATCACAAATGCCTTAGGTTTTTCCATACAGACTCTTGACAATTCCTCTACTTTATTGGAAGGGAATATCAGCAATGGTTCTTGGAATAGGTCATATCAAATAGTGAGAGAGACTGGAGAGCAAAGGAAGGACTCCAACTGTTTAATTTTGCTGGATTAAAATTATTTAAATGAAACCTCTGTCTATTTCTTGGGGAGCAGAATATAGACCCTCTGACTCCCTTATGTTGACTTACGTAAGCTTTTGTAAATTCTTGCTTGATATGTGTACTACTTTTGGAGTCTGCACTACTTTTATTTCTATTTCTTGGAGGACTCAAAAACCTAGAATATGATAATAGGGAAAATTTGACTGAATCTCTGAGTAAAGAGAAAATGGGAGATATTTTCCACTGTTCCTTCAGTGTAACTTTTCTGTGCATTTGGAATTATTTCAAAGGAAAAGAAAACTGGAAATGCACCACAAAAATAAAAAACAAAATATGTAGATAAGACTCTTAAGTTTTGGGAGGTTCCCCAAAAAGCAGAGCCAGAGACTATTGGGTATATTATTATTAATCTGACTAATTTTGGAAGTCATGCCAGGAATAGGATTTAGGGGCAGGATCAAACTTTTGTCCACAGGCTCCTTTAGCCCATCTGTTGATAACAGTCCCAGAACATTCCCTTCAGAGTTTCCATGGCTTTGGAAGAGAGTCTGGTGCACAGAAAGGAAAAAATAAGCATAGAGTCCAAAGTTGGATGCTAGCAGCTTAGAGAGATTCCAACCTTGGAGCTGATGTCAGAAGTGAGCAGAGAGACTGAGCAAAGCAGAGAGATCATTCACTGGGGGTCTCAGTCTAAAGACTCATAAGGAAATAATCATAAAACAGAGGTAAAAGCACAAACATAATTTGCAGATGGTGTAGGAGAGCCCAGGACAGGCACATAACTTCAGGGAGGGCCTGAAGAGGCGGACAGGTGGGGTCAGGAATGGGTTGGGATATCAGAAAACTTAAGATTTAAATAATAAATAGGATTTAACCAGAAGTAAAGGAGAGGCTATTTTAGCAGAGAAAGACTTTCAAAAGCAAATGCATTGAGGCAAGATACAGCCCAGAGTTATGGGATCCATTTGGAACTCCAGAGTTAGTGTAAAGATTATTTTAAGCTGAAGACATTTGAGATTCAACAGATGCACAAAGGAACCTTCTCCAAACTTCCTTATATGACTTAAAGTATAAACGTCTCAGAAGAAGACTGCCTTAAATTCTCTCTTCAAGAATGATTCCACCCCTAGGAGAGAGACCAAGAGGAAACCTACCATAGATCTCTATGAGATTTTTAGGGCCCAAAAGAAGATGGAAAGACCACTCATACTTGCAGAGACAAACATCACAAACTTTCTATTTTTTCTCATTTATTTCTCTGAAAACCATTCATTGGTCCTAAAGAAACCTATTTATTCTTCCCAGGGAAGCTGTTTCTCCCCTTTTCCCTTTACCCTACTAAGTTATGTATCTAAGACTTCAACTTTAACCATTTAACCAATCAGTATTTTTTGCTGGCTCCCATGTGCATATAAACAATTTTATTCTTCTAATTTTCATATTTAAAAAAACAGTTCAGTTCACAAACCCCAGGCATTCAATCCAAAGGCTGGAGGGGAAAGTTCTTTATTCCCAAAAGCATGTATGTGTGTGTGTATATATTTGTGTTAGTGGTAGCAGAAAATATTATAAATGTGTTAGCCAGGAAGCAGGAAGTTACAAAATATAAAATAAGAGCTGTAAGATGGCACCTAATGAGCCATGTGTCCCAGGTCAAGAAGGTCTATTCATGCTGAGAACAATGGACAGTTAAAGAAGTACTAGGCAAATATGGGAAAAATAGAGTAACTTAACTGAAAGTCAGATAAAGACACACTAAAAAATAACACCTGAAAGCAGGCTACAGAACTGGAGCATCCAGAAGGTAGGAGGGAGCAAGGGAAGGGTGAGAACAAAGAAGAAAGGAAGACTAATGGACTATGGTGATGGACTGTGGGTGATTTGGTGCATCCACCCACCAGTGCACTATAGTGGCAATACCTGAAGGGGAGAGGGTACCCTAATATCATTTCAGTCAAAAATTAATTAATACAAAATTATTAGGGAGAGAAGTGAGTTGGATATAGGACAAGGAGAACAATACTGAAACAAAGATAAGTTTGTAGCCCCTGCAGTTATCTGGGTAGAAAATAAAACAGACCTACCTAAACCACTTTTTAAAAACTGAGCTCTATAAATATGTAATGTGAGTCAAGTTTATTGAGGTATCATATTTATCTTTTCACCTTGTCTAGGTTGATGGAATTTGATAGATGTGTACAGCCATGTAAACACATCTGTTGGATCTCCTATACAGTATGAGTTTCCTTGATCTGACTTTCATCCACAACATAAAAAAAGATTGTTAGTGCCTAAAACTTTGAATAGAAGTTTAATACAACTGATATGCAATAGAAAGAAGAGAAATAATATAGTTAAAATAGTTTCCAATTAAACACCCAAAGTTAACCATTCCCTTGATGGAGAAAAGAATAGAAAACCTAAAGGAGGCATCACAGGACTAAAACATCTCACACAAGGAGGTAGAGCTAGAAGGGATAAACATGACCATTAACCCGTCTTGATAGAAATCAAGAGCCTTAGGCACCAGTGTCTGTCTTATTACTAAGGCAGAAGACCCAAGCAGGTCAGATGCAGTAGGGAGTGTCTGGAGCACAGACCTGAGGTAAAGTTATGGAGACTGAGCCCATTGTGGAATCTCCCATCCCTTTTCGGATTCTGATTCTGCAGTTATCCAAATGAGCAGCAAACAGGCCCTCCACAAAGAACTGAGCCCTTCACAGAAAGAAGACTTTGTCAGTGCAGTGGGCACTGGCACGGGGCAGCAGGTGCTCCTTTTCACCAACTCTCTGCCTCTGCAGGGCAGCAGCCTTCCTGCCTGCCCATGACCTGTACCTGCTGGGGTTTCTCTTCACTGATCTCCCTCAGAAAAGGCAGCTCTTCTCATGGCTGCCTGCCTGCCTGCGACCATGCAGGCCTCTCTCTTAGCAAACCTGTCCCTTTTGGGGCAGCTCTTTCTACCCACTTATGTCTATGCAAGAGTATTTTATTCTTCTGTCCCTTTCCCTAATAAACCTGCTCTTTAAATATAACTAACATCCCTGTCTCATGGAGAAAGTTGCCCTGAAAACTTGATGCTTTCCACTAAAAAGGGAGCTCTGGTGAAACCTGGCCCAGAGTGAACACAGGACCCTGCTCTCTAAACCCATCAACTTCAAAACGACATCACACTGACGGGTAAATTCCAAGTCAAACAGGGTTGGCCCAAAGCATGGTCACTGAGGCCCAAAAGCTTGTCACAAGTCTAAGGCATTTTCTGTTGGGGACCAATGGAAAAAGGGAAGAAGGGGTCTGACAAGTGTAGAAGGAAAAGAACAAAATCAAAATATCTCAAGTGTCTCCGTCCTTGTTCCCCAAGTCTCTGGTACAAGTTGAAGGCTGGGAAGTACGTGTAGCTTCTTCTTCACATGTCTCTCTGCTACACATGACTCCTCCAGGTCTGCTAATCTTTTCCTCAGTCTTCTCTTACAAGTGCTTTTTAGCTTTCCCTTGCTGTTCAGCTCCACTCCCCTTTCTATAGGGATTATACTGTTAGAGTATTCCACATAGTAAAACAAGTGGTCTTGTAAATCACTGCAATGTAGGAGGCCTAAGGAATTGAAGAGGGCCAGCTCAAAAGGTTTTAACTACTATGTCTTTAAAATCTCCCATTATCTCCATTCTGCTATGGCATTTCATTCAGTTTCAAATGCAGTTTTCTGATATGACTCACATCTTAATTCCAGGCACTTGTTAGAATTACAGTGGTTGCAAAATGGCAGGAAGAAAAAGATCAAATCATTTTTGGATTTAAATTTGGAATGAAATGGGACTTTTGTTTAAATTGAAGAGAAGCAGTTAACAAAGGGATAGAGACCTTAAAGACGCTTCATTAAAATTACCCATAATGCTACTCTAAATGATTCATGGTTTTGAGCATTTAAATGAGTCATATTCATCCAAGTGCTAAGCTAATGTCTATTGTAAACGAGATACTTAGGGAAATTGTATTAACCACTTAAGCACCATGCAAATTCTGCCCAGTGCAGTTTCAACATTCTTCTATAAAGGAGATTCCCACCTCCCTCCACTTTCCAGTCACTGATTCTCACAATTCTTGTTGACAATCAGAATACTGTACATTTCTTCTCTTGGAAGAAAGGATGTATGCATCTTTACTGAATTCATAGTGTGTGTGTAATTTATGATGTGAGATTTAATCTCTAAAAAGTCAGGGCCACAATCAAAAAATGCTTGTACAGATTCTTTTACTCGTCACAATTACACAATTATTAAGCAGCTATCACTTGTTGAGTGTCTTGGATGTGCCAGGAAGTATGCTAGCTAATCTATTTATATTTTCTTGTTTCATTTAATTAAATTGAATCCTTATAGAAACCTTGTAGCATATTAAGGTGATACAATGTTGTGGTGAAAGGTGGAGTTTGGTTTCAAACAGATTGCATTCCATCTGTTCCTCCTCCCCACTGCCTCTCTTATTTTGGCTTAGCTGTTTAAGATGGCACCTGAAGTCATTTGGGTGAGATACTCTGTCACACTCAGCCTCTCCATGTTTATAGGAGGTAGATAAGTTATTTTAAACTTCTTTTTTGACACTTTCAATTATCATCCTATCTTAATGTTTACTTGATGTTTATTGCCAGCCTAGAAGGATTCAGAGTGTCTGGGATGATTTCCTTTCTCCCTAGATTAGATGGTATAGTATACTTCCTAATCACTCAAGTCCTAGGTCTATTGTCTTCCTTTTAGAGGCCTTCTAGCCCAGTTACTCTACCATATACATACATACAGTTTTATTTTCTTTTTAAAAAAATACTTATTTCATTTGCTTCCCTGGTGGCGCAATGGGTTGAGCAACACACTATGAAGCAAACTGCAGCCATTGCAGCGCAAGTTCGATCCCTGCCACCAGCCAGGGAGGTGACCCACATGGCGCAGCAGACCTCTGCTGCTTCACCCGCTGCTGCCCTCAGCAGTGTGTTTCAGTAGATCTGCCTGTTCTGTTCCCCACTCTGTCTCTGGCAGATCCTCTTACTTCCCACACCTCTGGCCTGTAACCCACCCAGCGTGTGTATGCATAAATAAAATAAATCTTCCAAAAAAAATAAAAAATATTTATTTCATTTGCTTTTACATACAAGAGCTAGGGTACAAGCCAGAAGTGGGAGGTGGTAAGAGGATTCACTAGAGACAGAGTGGGGAGCAGAACAGGCAAACTGACTGAAGTACACTGCTGAGGTGAGCAGCGGGCGAGGTAGGGCAGGTCTGTTGCACAATGTGGATCCCCTCGCTGGCCTGGGGATGGAACTTGTGCTGCAGTGGCTGGGGGTAGCTTAAAAGCCCTGAGACTTTAACCCATGTGCCACTAGGGAGGCCACATACAGTTCTGTTTTCTTCAAGGTACTTTTCTCTAGGTGAAAAAGAACTCTACCATTAATTTAGGTAATTAATGTTGTCTTTCTTGCTAGAATATAAACATCTAGACATCAAATAACTGCTTTCCATTATCATCCCTCTGTATCTAGTGTATAAACTTAACACCTTTACTCCCTTATTTGGTATTCATCAAATATGTGTTCATTTAGTAAATGAATACCTCTCACCTCCATTCCTTCTTCCACAGTTTGTCTCTAGAAGTTGTGTGTGTGTGTGTGTGTTTTTTTTAATCAAATCTATTGCATTAACTTCTCATCTCTTTACCAACAGTGTTGCATCTTCTTTCTATTGTCATCATCAGTGTTTGATTTCACATATGAAAAACCTACTTTTTCTGCAAACCTCATTAAAGACTTTGACTCATATCCTATTGCCTGGAAAAAAAAAAAAAGGGAGTCTCTTTAGGTAACCTAGCAGGAATTCTGTCATCAGAACCTGCCTACCTCTTGAGATAACTGTCTAATCACTGTTACCCCAACATGATGTGATGTCCAGAGACCCCAGGGTGCGTGAAACTGAGCTTCTTACAGGCTATTAATAAACATAATAAATTTGAAGATCAAAGTTAACATATTCCAAGTCACAGAGATTGCATTCTTTCTGTTGTAACATTATACCCTAATGTTTCCATTTATTTTCCTATTCAAGTCCCTCTTTCCTCTTCAGAAAACCCCAACACTTCGTTTGAATTTCAACCTCTCTTAAAATAACATTCCATGTCTCCAAAAATGTTCACCCAACTTTACATCCTTATCTCCTGGAATTTCAGCTCCTCCTATTTAGACTTGTACAATGCCTGTCTCTATGGATCTGGCAGGGCTGGATCCCACACCAGTCAGGAAGTGACCCAGCCTAAGAAACCTTGTCTCATAGCATCTCATCATGTTAAACCAGTCAGCTTCCTCACTGAATTAACTTAATTAGTCTAAAATCCAACACGGATAATAAGCAATATGAGTAAGCAAGTTCCGAATGACATTCTTTTAGCTTGAAAGAGTTAATGTGCTTTGCAAATTGACCACAAGGGAGCAACTGTGAGTTTCTTCTCCTATTCATGAAGACATTAAGGATGCTTGAAAGTGTTTGCAACTATAAATAAATGGCTTTCCTACTAAGTAAGCCATCTGGGACTGTCTCCAGGACATTTTAAAAGTCAGAAATGTCTCTTGATGAAACAGCCTCTGCATTTCTAACACCAGCTGGCAGACTTTCACCCAGTGAGCTTCAAGAGGAACTTCAGCTAACACACACCTCAGCCTTGACTCGTCCAGTGTCAGTGCCAACAATCAACTTCCCTTCAATCAGCTACATTTTTCTTGACCAACATAGCCTCCCACCTCTTAGGACTGAATTGCCATAGCAAAAAAAAAAAAACCCTCTGCTTTTTCCTTAGGTAATACTTTCCCCAACTTGATAGGTTAGTGGCAACCTCTTGTCCCTCCTACACTTACCAATAATATTAGGAAAATATGCTAATTAACTAGGCAAAAAATTCATGATGATTCTTACTTGCTTCAGTCACATTTGCCACCATTTTTCTCAAGAGCAACAGCAGGTGTTTCTTCTGTTATGTTGAGAGGAAAACGAAACTCATGGAATTCTGGGTATTTAATAGCAGAGCAAACTTCTCTGCATTATATGCACATAGATTTTCAGCCTTAGTCTGGTCATCTGTATTAGGATAAACTTTAGGATTTTTCTGGATTTCTGCTCATGGACTAAATTACCACAACTAAAGGACTATCAAGAATCATTTGAACCATTCAAATGGGTCTTTAGACAAAATGTTTTTGTCTAACTGACACAGAATAAATACTCCATTCTTTGATTTCTCTGTAGTTAAAGAAATGAAATAATATTGTAAGCATGCAATATTCTCTGAGGAAACAATATAACAATATTATTTCAGACTTACAAAAAAACTTTTTTTTTGTGACCTATGCAATGTGGAAAGCCCTTAGCATCAGCAGCAGTTGGCTCTTTAGTAAGGTGGCACTGCATGGACACACCATACCACACTGCTTTAGCTTCTCTACATACCACTGAGAGAGGTTATTACAACTCACTGAGAATCTCATCAGTGCTTTGTGGAAAATAGCCCATTCTGTCAAACGTTCCTAGGATTGCATAGTTCATAGACTGTGTCAGAGAAACATTTTACCTAAAGATATCAAATTTTAACTTCATAAAATTTTGAAGAACTTAATGTTCTAAGAATTCTTCCAAAAATGTGAAAGATCTGATTGGAAAGTTTTAAAATCCTGTCAAATAAAATATGTTTTCACAACAATCTTTGATTTTACTGCTGAATACAAATAGAAAAAAATGTATTGCTTCTCAAATAAGTAATATGATAGAGAGTGGTTTCATGAGAGACCCCAGATCACTGGCAAGTTTTGTGGTTCCAAGCCAGCAGATATCTCATATTGTTGAGATTTCTTGCAGAGTAGAGGATTCCACAGGAGAATGTCAACCATCAGTGGAAACTCGAGTTTGTTAAGAAGTGAAGCTGATGATTACAGGAAACACATGGAAACCAGCATACAAATGGACACTAGATGTGTTTTTATGCATCCTTGGACACAGTTCCCCTTTATTTAAGAGGAAGGCAGGAAGAGAGGGATATACTTTTACTGGATAATGGTATGTCATCAGTGAGAACATGTTTCTGTTATTTAAAATCAAAATTCAGTCTTTTCTGAATTATCTACAATTGATTTTCACTATGTGGGTAATATACTGTCTTAAAGTGATGGTATTAAAAGACTGAGATCAGCTTTCACAATGATTTTAAACTTCTAGTCCAGTCTTTCTAAACTGAAATTCTATGAGAGTATTAATTCCTCAGAAAATAATTTGAATCACTATTTTCTTGAGTCTCCCAATGATGTTACTTAGCTAGTATCATTGTAGATGGTATATTTATATATGTTTTATATGTACATATATTTACACACATACATACATACATAATTACATGTGTAAAATTTTGCAATATATTAAATAGAATGTAACACCAATTCTGCCATATATAAATAAAATACTACATGGAAAATTTAGAAAATGGGTATAATAAAAAAGTTAGACTCAAGATATCTAGTGTATTACAATAGAAATGCAATATTTTTAGAAAGATATTTATATCATCTCTGTGTAAGTCTGGCGAACATGTCATAATCTCATCACATTCTATTTAGGCAAAAACTAAATCCAAGGAAGTGTGGTACCAGTCTCCAAACAGATCCCTCTGTGAATCATGGCTCCTGGTATTCTGGGCTGGGCTGAGACTCATTTCAACTAATATATGGCAGAAATGAGTTTGCATGTCTCGTAAAGTTAAGTGGTAGAAGTCTTATAGCCCATACCTTGAATTATTGGAAACTGTGACAACCTATCAGGACCCTCAAAGATAGTATGAAATTATTTTAATTTGAAAACCTTTGAGATTTAACAGATGCAGAAAGAAGTCTTTTCTAAGCTCCCCTTATTAGACTAAAAGCAGTAACTTCTGAAAATAAGGCTCCCAGAGATTTCTCTCTGCAGTAGTTTCAGTCTTGCAAGAAAGGATTAGAATAAACTTACCACAAATTCCCTTTCCAAGAGTTTTATGACCCTGAACCAGACCACAAGACCACTCATGCATATTTAGATAAACAGTATTACAAACTTTATTTCACCCTTGTGAAAAAAATTCAAAATGTAGTTAAAAGGATGTTTATTGAAGAGATTATTCAGAACCAACTGAGGACCCAGCTCTGGAGACCGTATCAGGTTTCTTTGAGCGACTGGTTTCTGTCCTTGGAATTTTGGCCTTCATTTATATAGGTAAACTACATACACAAGCAGAATACATAAATATATACTTATTTGTCTTAACAAGGGAAGAGGGCATCTAGCTAATTTCTGAAATTTTTAGTTAACTAAAGGAGGTTGGTTTCTAACAAATTTAGTTAATTGATAAAAGAGAAACACAGTTCATAACTTCCAATCAACCAACCCCTTGACCTTACAAATCTAATTTAGTCAGAGCTATATATGCTCGGTGTAAAAACCAAAGGTTTTTACCTTCTGACTTACTTCGCTTTTGAAATAGTCTATGTAATATAGGTACTAGTTCAGTTCTGAATGTTTTGTAGAATTCATTTGTAAAGCCATCTGGACCTGGACTTTTATTTTTGGGAAGGGCTTTGAATATAAGGGAACCAAATAAGATCAAGGAAAGGAATAAGAACAATAATAATAATAACAATAAAGACACAAAAACCAAAAATGAAAAGACAAAGATAAATTGGGGACACTTGGTGGGGAGGGAAGAGGGGGAGGGTTGAGGGCAGACTGGAGCATGGGGGACTGAGGTGATGGTGCACTGGTGAGTGTGGCCACTTGCCAGGCCACTCTGCTGGGGAATACATGGGGTTACAATTGATGTCAAATATATATAAATAGAAAAAGTTAATATAAAAAATAATAATTATAAATCCGTTTCATGAAAAAAAAAAAAAAAAAAGAACCAAAGGCTATTTGTAACTCTTCTTCTAAAGGTGTCCTTATAGATGGGAGGATGCAGTTAGGTCATTTATCTCATGCTCCCTCCTGCAACTTGCAAACATAACAGTGGTTTGGTTTTGGGACTTTTTTTGTTTATTTCATGCCATAGGGCTCTTCACAGTCACTGCTGGCTCCAGCCTCTTGAAAGGCTGGAGAGGCATGTCATGGCAGAGGTAGACATTTTCCAGCAGAGCAAAATGTGTAATTTTCTTTCTTGATTCACTGTTTGTGCTCCTGAAAATCCAATTGTCTTTCCTAAAGAAACCATTTTGTTCTTCTCATAAAAGCTTCTCCCTCCCCCTTTTTCTGCTAAGATAGAAACCTCTAAATTTAAATATTTAGCCATCCAGTTACTTTTGTTGACTCCTGTATATATAAACTTTCTTGTCCCATTAATCTGCCTTTTTTCAGTTTTATTTACATGTTCCCTGGATGACAAACCAAAGAGAACAGAGGAAGATTATTTTCCTCCTTGAAAAAACCTCCTCTTGGAGTTTGAGAAATCCAACTGTTCTGAGATCACCCTGCTGTGAGGAAGTCTAATCTATCCAGGTAGAAAGAAGAGCAAAACCAGCTCATCACTTCCAGGCTTGTGAGTGAAGCTTAGATACTCCAGACCAGCCATTAGCCATTCCTACCAGCTGACCTCATTTGACCCTGAGACAGGGCAGCAAGGGGCACTAAAACTGGCCAAGGACGGTGCCCAAATACTTTATTAGTCACCATCTGAGTTCTTTACACGTGCACACAATTGCAAGACTAATCAGGTTCAGAGAACAACAAAACTGAGATTTATTTAACAAACCAGGGAAAAACAAAGAGTTACTGAAGCCAAAATGGCTGTTTACCTCATCTGAAACAGTGTCCATGTTTTAAAGTCCTAAACTCAAATGGTCCCACGATGACATCTTCCCACCAGTGAAGACCTGAGCACATGGCAGCCAGACTACAGGCTGGGATCCAACTCATGAAGATAGCAGAAGATACAACAGGAGATGGTCCCGGAGCTGCTGAGATTCCCTAGCACAGCACTGACAAGAGACGCTCAAAACAGCAGCTGTAGCGGCAGAGTGGCCTGACAAGTGGCCACACTCACACAACTCAGCAAGGCGGCTGGCTCTGAGCCTTTGATTTCTCTGCCAGGCTATAATAGCAGCAAAGCTGAGAACAGTTTCAGTCACGAGGCTACCTGCAAAGCCTCTGAACTGTTCTTTTCTGAGGTTGCCCACTGGAAACATCTCCATGTCCTTCAGAGGCCTGGAACAGCCTCCTGGAAGATAAGTGTGATGGGGGCAGAAATAACTCACCCCAGAATCACTGAAGATCTGAAAACACTGAAATCCTGAAAGCTGAATCTTGAACACTGAATCCTGGGGGCTCCTTTTGCAGTCCCTTCTATTTTTGATCATAGTCTCCACCCCCACCAATACTTTGCATTTTCCCTGGGCCTATCCATGCTCACCAGCAGCCCCCTCCAGGTGGCACCACCTGTAACAGTCTTTGACTTCAGCCATGGGTTACAACTCTACATGGAGACACACCTAGACGAAATGTGCCTGAATGCCTCACCCATACAATATAATGTATATAATGGTTGTTGTTTAAGTCACAAGGTTTGGGTAGCTTGGGAAGTGGCAATAGATTACTATGGCAAAGAAGTTAAGAAGTATGATCTAGAGCCACAGCTTCCTAGCAGCCAAGTCTGAAGACTGTCCAGATTATTTAACCGCAATTCCTGAGTCAACTTTAATTTTGAGGCACTGAAACTCTTCATGTTTGGAGTTCGAAAGTAAGAAGTCACTCCTGTTCTTGGGACCCCTGACACAACCTTGTTAAAAAATTCTCCTCTGTAATATTCTGCTTTTATTATATGAAAATAACCATGACCATAATTCCATGCATTATTTCATAACTTTGTATAACTTCACAAATCTTCCCTTGGGGAGAGCTTGGTGAGGAGAAAGAAAAAGTTAATGTGTTTTTAGCATTGTATTCGATTTAACAACAAAAAAACAAATAAAAACCCAGGATTCCCAATTAAATTTTAATTTCAGATATTCAACAGTTTTTTACTATATGTATTGACCACTCAGTTTTTGAAGCATACATATATTTTTTGAAAGACTCAGGCATTTATCTGAATTTCAAATTTAACTGTGATTCTTATATTTAATCTGGCAACTCATGGATGGGAAGAAGTTTATGGAAAAAGTAAATTGGTGGTCCAGAGAAAAATATTTTTTTACTTCTGTAGGGTCTGAGAAAAGTATAAGGCTTTTCCACCACCCCACCATTGCTATAATGATGGACACTTCGGTTCTGCATGCATGCCTAAGTGGGCATGCGCAGGTGGGCACACCTGGGTTTGGACATGGGCATATAAGGGCAGTGTCATGAGGATGCCAGTGAAAGGAATGAGAGCAGCAGCAGGAGAACAGCAGAAGCAGCAAAGCAGTCGAGAGAGTGAGATGTGCCGGGTGCTTGGAGGCCTGCCAGCCTTCTGCCCCACACACATCTCCCCACCCCCGGCACCCATGCCTGCCATGTACCTGATCACCTCTGATATAATGGTGCAATAAAACATTAAAAAAAGCTGCCAAAGGCTCCAAGACTACTCTTGAACCCATCTGCTAGAATCATCCAGAACTTGCTCTATGCCCCTTCCTGGCACTACAACTTCATAGTATTTCTGTGTGCCAGTTTTTCTCAACCCACTATTTCCCCCTGTAATCCACACCTTATCCTAATATGCAAGATGGTATGACTGCTTCAGTGCTAAGAGATTCCTGTGGTTGGAAAAGCATTCAAGTTCCCTGCTTTCCTAAAAGTGGGCTGATAGCCTCTATGGTCTATATAAAGAATAACTTACACTGATGAACCTCCTTGGCAATTGAAACTAAGCCTGAAATTCAAAACTGAACAAAATGTCACACACAGCCTAAATTCATAATCACTAAAGAAACTTGAATTAATATTTTCAAATTGAATTAATTAGAACTGTGTAAATTAAAACGGACAATTTTAAAAACCTGGTAGAAACTAACAAAAGCAATAAGGGAAAACTGACAGTGTAGAGAAGAAGACATATTACCTGGAGAAAAACAAATTTAATATTATAAGTTTGGGTGTCACAAAGATATAAAAAAATAGCCAAACATTAATAGGTTTATAAAGCTTATATGCTGCCAGAAGGAGTTAGAGTTATGAAACTTCAAAGGGAGCAAGGCAATGCTCAGAAAGATGGGAAGAGCAAATATATATTTGGTAAACCAATGTTTGCCAGGACATGCAGAGACAATGCAGCACAGAAAGAAATGTGAACAGACACTGTGATGTTTTCCCAATTAACTCCATTTAGCTCAAACTCTTTGTAGCTCTCTCTAGTAATAGCTTGCTTTCTCATACAGGCCCTCTGTCAAATTCTTTTAGGCAGTTAAGTGGGAGGTTAAAAAAAATTCCTGAATCTGCTGAATTTTGATTGTTTTTAACTCCAAATAATCTCCACACCAAAATGGCGCACTTGGGGTGCCTGCTGTGGCCCCCATCACCAGATATGAGGTGACAGCAAATGTGTAGAGACATAGCTGTAAAGCAAATGTATAAAGACATAGCTGTAATTCCAAAAATCATTGGATGAACAGCTCCACCAACCCATGACCCACTGGGCTTTAGTTACACCAGCAAGCAAAACTAAGTCAAAATTAACACCAGACACATGAAGGCAATGGTAGGGTAAACTTATCAGGTATTTCTGCCCTCTCAGCATTAGCATCAATGATAGACCCCTGCAGTCCTACACGCATGCCAGACGGTGGGCACCTGGTAGGGTGTGGGCAGGGCACGTGTGTAGGTCGGTACACTTGGGCTGAGAGACTGGGCATATAAGGGCAGCATCACGGGACGCCAGTAGTAGTAGTTGCAGCAGAAAAAGCAGAGGTATGAGAGAACGTCAGAGAGCCCAGAAAGAGGAAAGACTTGCTGGGGGCCAAGGGGCCTGCCAGTCCTCAGCCCCCAACCCGCCCCTGCCTGAAATATACCTGGTTGACTCACTGCTAATTGTGCAGAAAGATCAATAAAAGCTTGGAAAAACCACTGAGGGCTCTAGGACTCCTCATTTACCCATTTGCCCAAATCAGAGAGAACCTGCCCTGTGCTTTCCTGCCACCACAGTAACCGTATTTGGTTGAAGAGGGAAGAATAGTGTCAAATATTTTAAAAGAAGTTCAATTGTTTTTTTAAAGGTGGGTCAGAGACAGTGGGGTCGGGGGGAGCTGATCCTTAAACCTCTTTTGTCGGCAAAACCCATACATACAAATTCCTTCAGGATGTCCCATTATATCAGGTGTTAGTGTTTGAACCTGCCTGCTCTAAGATTGAACATTTGAACTACAATACAAACCTACTTCTGTGACATGGTCCCTTATCTTGGCACATGTATTCATATAGAAACAAGAAAGAAAGGGAGAAACAGTGGGAGGAGAGGAAAAGGTACAAATTACTGCCAATTTATTATCCAGAGCCCTAATTTTATCATCAAAATGTTCATTGTGATGATGGCTTCAGCAGAATGAATGACTGTCAGAATGGTAAGGAATAGTTGTGAAAAAATTAATTCCTGGAAATACACTTAAGTTTTTTACACAATTGCTTTAAGAGCTCAGGCCTACAGGAAGATGGTGTTCTGGACAGTGTTTCCTGGCTGTTTTCCAGGTTGTGATTCTGCAGCAGAGTAAACATGGCCTTGGGTGACAATAGAAGATAATGAAGGAATGCAGGCTCCCCAGCAGGACTATCTTTCCTTGGCTCAGAATTTAAGAATGGCAAGGGAGAGTGTTGCAAAGCCTGTTTTCATTTGTGATTTATTACATTGCTGTCTCCTAACAATACATGTGCTCAGGAGAAGTTTTGGTTAGATGGTAGGGATTTTTGCCCAAACCAAAACAACAGTCGAATTCAATAGCTACTGATGACCTCGTCGCTAATTAGAGTATTGTTGGAGGGAGTTAGATCTTGGTATTGCTATCCCTTTCTCACCCCTCTCACTGCCTCTACTGAATCAGAAAATCTAAGAGTGGGTCCCAGTAATCTGTTTTTTCAAGTCTTCCAGGTGATTCCGATATATGCTAAGATTTGAAAATGCTGACTGATATAGAGGATAAAGGCTAATTTTTGTGGTATTAGAAATTCCATCATCTCTCCAATTGTAGTGCCAGCAGGTCATGGGGCAGTTTCTTTATCAATTGGGTTAAATGGATAAAGAAGAGTCCTCGGGCCCTCTGTGGCTTTTACAGGCTTTAATGTTCTTTGTACACCAATTGTTTGGGGGCAAGTCTTCAGGCTGCCAAGCCAGAGAGGCCCAGAGAGAGGCCAGGAGGCTGATAGCCCTCCCTTCCCCCCAGCAAATGGTAAATCTTTACTCTTTCTCTTTGAGCTCTCTCTGGCCTATCTTGTGGCCTCATAGTTCTCCTGTAGCCACATGTTGTAGCCATTCTCTGGGTAAGGCTGGTCTTGTAAGGCCGGTCTTGGAGGCTCAGCCTCCAGGTTTAGGTGTGCCCACTTATACATGGCCACACCATATTCCTGTGTCCACAGTCAGGCACATGTGCCCCAAGCCCATGCTCCCAAGTGCCTCCTGGATTAGGACAACCAAGGCTGCAGGTGATAGCCACAGAGGCCAGTGACATAAAAGCCTGACCACTGTTCATGTACCATACACAATAATGCAGGTTATTTTTGTTTGGTTTTTACTTAAAATTTTGTCTTCTTTCTAACCATTTTCTTCTTTAAGATACATAACTTCAATTGCTATTTTCATGAGAATTATAGCAGAACCCAAGGCAGAAGAGAATTTGTATGGTTTGCCAGCCAATAGTAACTTACTAGGTGGCACTACTCCTGTCAAGAAGGGCTCTTGGAGTTCTGATCAATGGACTCAGAGTCTTCTTAGACCCTTGATGCATACCAACTCTCCTCCACTTGTCTTAATTCCAACCGGAAAGGGTTGCCAGATTTAGTCAATAAATGAAGGACATCAGTTAAATTTAAATTTCAGATAAACAACAAATTCTGTTTTATATAAGTACATCCCAGGCAATAGGTGGGCACAGCTGGGCTGAGACACTGGGCATGTAAGGGAAGTGTCGTAGGGATGCCAGTGGTAGAAGCAGAGGAAGAGAAGTAGCAGAAAAGCAGCAAAAGCAAGTGACTGAGGCATAAGCAGTAGGCAGCAGTAGCAGTAAAAGCAGAGCAGAGGCACGAGAAACCAGAGAGCCCAGAGAGAGTGAAGATTCACCTGGGGCTAGGAGGCCTGCCAGCCTCCTGCCCCCCTACCACCCCAAAAAGCCCCCACCCCCAGCCTCCCTGCTGATCATGAACCTGGTCACCTCTGATGCAGAATGATCAATAAAAGCCTGAAAAAGTCACCGAGGGCTCCAGGACTCCTCCTTTACCCATCTGCTCGAATCATAGAGAACCTGCCCCATGTCCTCCTGCCCCTACAGTACTTATACTTTTAAAAATCACCTGAAATTTAAACATTCAGTAACTATCTGAAAATCAAATGGAACTGTGTCCTGAATTTTATCTGACAGTGAAGAATATGAGCAAAGAAAATGCTTTGAAGTTTAAGTCAATTCAATATACAGTACTTTCTCTATGGAGTAGGAGAAACTATGGAGTATTTTTCATTGTTAATAAAATGTTTTGCAAGTACATGACTTCAGAGGTGAGTTACTAGGTAGTGCTCAGCCCTTTCTTCCTATCAGGTTTCATAGTCACTTCACTTCTTGTTCTTAGCAGGAGGCAAAGTCCTAAGTGGGGAGCACCTGCTTCTATGTTGATGCATGCTGGAGACCAGAATACACACCCCAAACATGCCTATTAAACACAGTCACTTTGAGAAATAGAAGACACAGGAGAAGCACTAAAATACAGCAAAAGTTACCCTTTCTAAGGGAAAATTCGCTTTTATAAATAGAATCACCACTTGGAGAGGTGTCTCCTACTCCAAAAAGAGAAGATCACAAGAAACATTTATCAGTGGACAAGGCAGATACTTAAATATGCATAACATAGCTTACTCTTCTTGAGCTAGCCTCCCATACCCTTTTTCCTTTGTTTTGCTAAAGATGGTATTTAAGTTCAAATCCTAGCCATCTTTGAGTTTACTCATCCCTGAGTTTCTTCCACATCCATATGAGAGATACATGTTAATAAATTTTTATTTGTTGTTGTTGTTAACCTGATTTTTGTAATAAGGACTCAAGTCAAGAACCTGGAAGTAGAGAAGGAAATTTTTTTCTCCTCTTCTACACACATATGGAAATGTGTGGGTACATGCATGTGCATTGTTTGGGGTACAGAAGAAAGCACTCAAAAGCTTTTTCCAACAGCGTTCTTTGGGGTCAGATGCTAGAACATTTAGCTTGCTCAACCATGAAATAGGGAATTACCTTGTAGGGCTTTAGGAACCTCAAATAAAATAATACTTTTGAAAGTACTTGGTAAACCATGAAATAAGATTCAATATGATATAGTGGAAAGTGAATGGATTTTGGCATCAAATAAACCACAGAATGAAACTCAGTTCAGAGACATATAAGCTGAGCAGGTTATTTAAATCTCTGAATGTGTTTCTTCTTCTGTAAAGGAAGGATAACACTTACCTTCAATGCTATTTTCAATTTAAGGAAAATAATATAAAAAAGTTACAGGGGCAACGGAGCACCATAGACAGTACATGAACCCACATATTATGTGTTCAAGTTTAGAACTTGGAGTGGTATGAAGCTTAATCCCTTCTCCTACTCTAAGTTATTAAGTGCTTATAATCTTATTTTAATAAGATCGAGATCTGATTCCATTCTTTTAAAACTAATTAAAGGCGGTGTAGATTTATGTTTTAATTTGCCACCCAGTTTGAAGGCTCTGATGCCCTCATTAATGATTTAAAGAGCTACTTAGCATGTATTAGAGCAAACTGACCATTTTAAATAATTTACAGTCTGTTTAGATTACTTTCTCACACCCAGGATGGAAAGCAACCCGCATACTTTTCTTGGAAGACCTGAGGCTGAGGGTATTTGATTTGAACACATTAAAAAGAAAAAACCAATTTCCATTAATTTGCAATGTAATCATTTATTTATTAATGTCTATTATTAATTGCCATTTGCAATTGGATTAAATATGTAAATATATCCATACTTTGTAGGGTATTAGGATGACAGGACAGAGTAGTCAAGCCTACTGTACAAGCTTCTTGGGAATATGGCTTTACCCCTCAAGTTAACTAAACAAAGCAAGAATTATCATATTGGCAGACACGTTTTGCCATTAGTTGGCATATCCTCCTGCATCCCATCATCCTTAGGAAAAGGAATTTTTGAAAACTAAATTAGCAGTGAAAGAGGTATATTCTTTCAGTTAAATTTAGTATAAAATACAATCTTTAAGAAAATCATGTCTGACCTTGTGTAATGAATATTTTCTTTTTCATATTCAAATTTTGTGACCATTACTAGGTAGTACTAAGTCCATTCCTCACTCACATCATGTTTCATAGTCATTTCACTTTTTGTTCTTAGCAGGAGGAAGCGGGGGAGGACAACTGCTTCTATGTATATGCATGTTGGAGACCAGACTACAGATTTATTTAAGATTTATATTGAATTTTATTTCATGGTTTACTAATACAAAAATAAATCTATTTTTAAAAATAAGTTAGCCTTCATTCTCCTAAGTATAAATAACCAAACAGTGTAGTGGGATTTTAAAAAATGGGTAGTCACACAGAAAAATCTTACCTAAAATTGTCTGGAAAGCCCAGGATGCTCTTTAGTTCATTATATCCCCATTGAGTGATGATGATTCCAGCCGTGATGGTGCCACTAACTATGTAACTGGAGTCGTTATTTTTTTCTTACTCCCAGCCTTACTTGTTCTACACTAGAAAATGAGGATGATGAAGGATCTGTGGCCTATTTTAGTTTACTAGGCCTGCCACAGCAAAGTACCGCAGACTGCGAGGCTCAAACAACGCAACCACATTTTCTCATAAATCAGAGGGCTGCGTATGCAGGATCAAGGTGGTGGTGGAGCTGCCTTTTTTTGAGACCTTTCTCTTGGCTTGCACAAGTCTGCCTCCTCTCACCATCTTCACGTGACCTCTTCTCTCTTCGTGTATCCATAGCTATAAAACACCAGTCATGTTAGATTAGAACCCATCCATTTGACCTCATTTTATCTTAGTTTATCATAGTTACCCCTCTAAAGATTCTATGTCTTTTATTTATTTATTTACCTATTTATTTCTTACAATGTTTGCTTTCTTTTCTAGGGTAGTCCCCATAGAATTTCCACCACCAATTCACCCATGCGCCATCACCATAGTCTTTTGTACTCTTCTCGTCCCTGCCTTGATCCCAATTCCTCCCTCTTCCTTGCAGAATGTCTGTTGATTTGTAGTTTCTGTTTATTTTTGTTTTGTTTTGTTTTTCTGTGGTTTTGTTGTTGTTCATGTGATTATTTTTCCCTTGATCCCCTATATTCTTCCTACACACATTTACATTTCTGATGTGTTTGAGATTAAGACTGCATACATGAATTTTGGAGAAACAATTCAGCACTTAACCCACCATCTCTCCTTGCTTCCTTGGATTCTGATCAAGAAGCAATGTCCAGTTTGTCCATCCTTCACTTTTCCCTGACCTCACTTCCCAGTCACTGCTGTTGCACAGTCTCTTCCCACCAAACTACCTTGATTTGTATATGATCTCCTTACAAATAAAGTATCAATTAATCTTGTACTAGTTTCCCATTGCAGTTATAACAAATTACCATAAACATACTGGCTTAAAACAAAGCATTCAGTAGCTTAAGTTTCTGGAGGTCAGAAGTCGGACAGGGCTCTTCCTGGGCTAAAATCAAGGTGTCAGCAGGCCTGTGTTCCTGTGAAGACTCTAATGAAGAAGCTATAGTAATCCCTTGCTTCTTCCAGCTTCTAGACACAAATGTACTTGTTGGCACATGGCCCTTTTTTCCATCTTCCAAGTTAGCAACATCAGGCCAAGTCCTTTTTATATGACTACCATCTCTTAGATTCTTTCTTCTGACTCCTTCCACTTAGGAGGAGACTTGTTAATACATTGGTATGATTAGAAGTTTGAAAGAAAATTGCCACAATTTGGGTAGTTGAAAATAATAACAAATGCATTTTCTTTCTATTCTGGGGACCAGACTCCAAAATGAAAGGGTCATAGGGCCAAATGCTCTCTCTCTAGTCTCAAGGAGAGCACAGTTTCTTGCCACTTCCTAGCTTCTGGTGGTTTAGTGCAATCTTTGGTAATCTTTATTTGTAAACACATATTTCTAACCTCTGCCTCCAAGTTCACATAGCATTCTCCATTTTCGTGCATCTGTGTCCCAGCCTTGCCTTTCATAAAAAGTCACCTGTAATTTTGAACCTTTCAGTATGTCTCAATCTTAACATAGTTACATCAGTGAAGGACCTTTCAAAATAAACTTATATTCACAAGTTCTAGATAAACATGAATTTGGAGTGATGAGGGAAATTATTTCAACTGACTACAGGAAAGTTAATTCCATCTGCAACCTCAGTTTCTCTCTATCATTTACCTAATATATTCACAGGTTCCAGGCATTAGGACATGGACATCTGGGAAGTGGAAAACTGTTTCGCACAGTGCACACCTATGAACACATCTATGTTAGCTGTTATGTCCCAGAAACCTATATGTTTTGTACATTCTCCTAAGAGTCTCCAGCTGAGACTATGGGGGAAATCCCCTTGTTCAATGCTTAACTCATTTCTGAAATTGCTTCCTTTGTTCCACTTTGAGGAAATCTCACTAGAGTCTATGACAGTGAATTTCTGTTCTTTTCTGTTACCTGTCCTTTAGTTGTTTCTCTTCCTCCCTCCCTCCATCCATCTCTCCCTCACTTTTTCCCTTGTCCTTTCTTCCTTTTTAACTTATATTCCTAGCATTTTTGAACTGAAAAAATAACTAATCACTATGTTTCTTCCAGCAAGTAGTGTGTTGAAATCTGTTCCTAGTCTCCTAATAGAGCTGATTGTTAAATCTTCAGGGATTTTACAAACCAAGTGTTATCATGTTAGTAGTTTGAAGTTGACCATGGTGGTATTCCGTACACCATGGAATCAGTAAATGCTAGAAATCAGAGCTTTTGTTCCTATGGATCAGTTGGTATACATGCACCAGCATAATCACTGACATCCCTCAAAGATAACCCCCAAAAATAAGTGTCTTCCTCTGGAACTAGCATAAAGAGAATAAGTCATGTTTATTCATGACTCAGGAATTGTTCTCTTTTCAGGACAAATACTAATAAGAACTATTGGAAGAAGACCAGATATTTGAGAGGCCAGTCTTGATTATACTGAACTATGATGATCACAGAAAAATCCTAATGCATAAGCAGTGTGCTTCCTCAATATTCTAGTATGGGATTTCTATTATTTTTAACAAAATGGACATATTACTGGAATATGATGTGAAAGTATCAGATTTTAAATTGGTTCAATGAGGTTTCTAGACAAAAAATTCTATTAGGGCCTGTAAAAAAAATAGTCATTTTTCCCATTTACCTCTGGAATGAATTTATTGATTTTCTTCCCTGAGTTAGTTTAAAATAATATAACTTTATGAGGAGGGACAAGATTAAGATGGAAGAAATCTGTTTTATGTTTTCACCTCTGCCACTGAGTGAACCAGTCTAAACTTCAATATTTACATTTATAAAACAAAGGGTCCAATAGGATGATGTCTAAGATGACTGCCAAATTTGAAGGTACTAAGAACACACTTGCAAAATGAGGTGAAACTTGTAATAATAATCAGTTTGATTAAACTTAAAACACTTTAAACTTATAGAGTAAAATAATAGTCATACAATAGGTTACTTTACTATTCAGCAATAAAGATGAATTACTGGTACACACAAGGACACAGGTAAACTTCAGAGATAGTATGCTAAGTGAAAGAAGCTAAATTCAAGAAGATATTAGTATTTAATATTTTAAATATTAAAAATTACAGCTTTAATTGATAATGTATATGATTTTTTAAAAAAAGTTGACATGATTACTTCTAATTCTTTGCATTCCTTGGATTCTTAATGGAAAATATATTTTATTGGGACAATTAATGATTGTGAATACAGATGCTATTCTTTTAAAATTTTAAGAAAGTATCATTTTGTTTTTCTATTACAGATGTAATTCACACTCATTGCATAAAATTAAAAGCATAACACAACTAATGATCTCATTGTGTGCTGAATCACAGTTCTTTGGATGAACAAATGACTATGTCCCATCAACTCAAAAATTGCAGCTGTGGATATTAATGAAGTTATACCATTACTTCTTGCTGTGAGTTGGGTATGTGGAGGGGTAGTAATAGTTTTTTCAAAGATGAACATCCCTTTCATACATCTTCACTCCTCCACAGTCCTGAAAATTTGTCTATTAGGAAACTGAGTTCACTCAATCTCACTGTGACCTCCTCTTCAAGGGCACTGATGATTGTCTTACTATTTGGATTCCAAGCCAATGAACCTTTGCTGAATTTCACATTTGCCCAAGAATTCAGGGTTGATATGTTTTAGCTTCACCAGTTCCTCTTCCACATAAGAACAATAAAAATACTGAGATTTCTCCTTAAGTATCTGGGGGATGAGAGTAAGGGTAGGAATAACCTCATTGTATCTGGATGATTTTGCACACATTTCCCATTAATCTACATATCAGTTACTCAATTAAAGCCTATGGCTTTGGCTGAGTTAATGGTACATTGATTTTGATTCATATATCTTAATGGTCATTAGGTAGATCATTTGGCTGAGAGAGAAAAATAATATTTGGAGAGCCTGGACACAAATATTTAATTTTGTAAGATATTGTAATGGTTACTGACTGCCATCCAGTAGCAACACCCTGCTTTAATGCCTTTTTAGTTTCTAAATATACTTTCATAATAAATATCATGTCTACAATGGTAATATAAAGTAGGTACAAATGAAAATTGTTGCTGATATGAGAACACTGATGATAGAAATAAAATTTACTAATATAATAAGATGGCAACCATGGTTAAAGGTTAATAAAACAAAATCTCTTCATTTAAAATTATATAATAATAGAACCAATTTGGAGAATGCTAGCAAACCGAGAGTGAATAATAAAATACTGGTCTTTAGAACTTTGAAAATAAACAATTTGATTAATTATAGCATATTTATAAAAATAAAAGTTTCAGTCATCATCCACTGAAGTGCAGTAGAGGAAAAGGAAAATAAAAATACATGTTTAAGAGATCATCCAGTAAACATTTCTAATAAATTATTAAAGAATAATGAGTTTGGAAATGGTAGTGTCCTCGTAGAGCACATAGGAGAGTACTGCTTGATTCAATGTCCTTTTCAAATGTAGTTCAGCTTCTACAAAATCCCTGTAAAATGTACTGGATCCAATCAATCTTACATCTCTTATGGAAGCTCTACCAACTTAAATCAAGATACTTAGAGGACTTAATGAAAAACATTCCAGTAATACCTGCTCCAAGGGATTGATATTAGAAACACAGTAGTATGTATATTTCATTCACAAAATCTTTATTGGTACCCTCTGCATGCTTGGTACTGTTCTCAGTCCTTTGACATGGAGATAAGCAAGATATGAGATGCCGTCTACATTCTAAAGAGAGTGGCTGATGAGAAGTGCATTAGTCTGTGAGTTGCAAGAACTACCTCCAGATAGGATTTGCATATTAGTGTTGGTCTAGAGTGGCCATCCAGGGAAACATAAAAGGGTGTTACTATTGCTTCCATATCTGAGCTAGTACAATCAGTCCTCAGAGGTTACTTGGGATAAGGGGATGTTACTGACTTGGGCCAGAGCAAGGCACTGAGAGAATGGGTCATCACTTCTGTGGGTCTATCTAGACAGAGTGGGGAGGGCGGGGGCAAAGGTGAACATGTGGCTCTGACAAACACTGGCCCCAGCGCTGTGGGAACAGCAGGATGATGCTGAGAACCTCGGGAGGAACAAGGTAAAAGAGCAGTGAACTCTCTATGGGGAAGCAAAGAGGCAGCTGTTTTTATATTCCAAGTTGGCTCTGCTTCAATAAGTAAACAAAACTTTTAAAAAAGGGTCATTTATCCAAAACAGAGATTTAAAAAAAATATTCCGAATGTTCCCTCTGTTTAAAAACTTGTCCAGATCTAGTCCTGCGTCCACATTAGAGAAAGTCCTTTTTTTTTTTTTGGCTTTGCCACCTCTGCTTTGCAGTCTATTCCTCTGAGGTCATCTACCGCGAAACGATACTTCCTTCCTTGTGACGAAGATTAAATTTCCTATCAGTTTAAGAAAAAGTAGAAACTTGGAAACTTTTAATCTATTTGAAACATTAAGGGAGAGCAGCCTCTGTGCTTGTTAATTCTATTAAAAGGCCAAAACAAGCACTGCGATGCTGTAAACCAGCGTTACCCACTGACTGCTCGCCCTCTGATCTGAGTGGGAACTAGGAAGTCTCCGTGAGCATCTGAGGCACAATGGAGGAAAATAACTTAGAGTGAACTCATTGCTGAGCAGGAAAAGAACTGGGCCCCTCTGTGGGCCAGTACTAACCATCTTAAAATGTGTGCAAAAAAATCACATGTAAGAATATTAATATAAGACAACCGTGCTGCTGCAGATTTTTATAGCTTAAAAGGAATGAGGGAGGGCCTCCCTGGTGGCGCAGTGGGTTGAGCAACGCACTATGAAGCAAACCTCAGCCACTGCAGCACGAGTTCGATCCCTGCTGCCGGCCAGGGAGGGGACCCACATGGCGCGGCAGACCTCTCCTGCCTTGCGCACTGCTCCTCTCAGCAGTGTGTTTCTGTCAATCTGCCTGTTCTGCATCCTGCTCTGTCTGGTGGGTTCTCTTACCACCCCCACATCTCTGGCCTGTACCCCAGTGCTTATATGCATAAATAAATAAATCTTTAAAAAAAAAAAAAAGGAATGAGGGAAAAGAGTTCATTTGTGGACGGCATGGAGAGTGGTCCCAATCTTGCCTCCCTGCTTGCCTCATTACATTCCATGGTACCCTGTGGAGTGATCGCTTTTCTCCTGTGTGAAAATAATGTTTCCTTATAAGGGCCAGGAGGTACAACTGGTTTCAAGAGAAGTTGACTCAAACTGATGGCGAGAAAAGTAACTGCAATTTCATTTCAGGTTTCTGAAACCTGTTTACAAATGAGGACAAAAGGTACTGTGGAAATCATAAGGATGCATTATGCAGTTGTCCCCAAAGAAATGATTAAGAATGGAATGGGATCACACAGTAACGCTTAGGGAATACTTAAGGCCCCTCAAGGAGCCAATGCAGAGGAACGAGATGCTACCATGGTGCCTTGGAAGCCCGCCTCTTGGGAGGTGAGTCTTAGCACCAGCTTGGGAGATATCACCTGTCTTTAAGTGAGCCTGAGCTCATTTTGCAGTTTCCTCATGCTACCTTTGATTTGGAGATTGTACGGTGGGAATCTGGAGTGACTGAGCATGTGGCAGATGTTTTGTTTTTCCTACACTCTCTGAATAGACAGGCGGGATTGGGGGAGCTCCAGCTTCCTAAAGATTGTGCTGTTGACCTAGGAAGGGCCACAGCCCACTTCCTCTTACTGTTATTTATTATTCTATCTTCTTAATTCTAAGATCCATATCTTTTCTACCCTAGTGTCTCTGAAATTGAGATGGGTATTACCATTGATAAGGTGGGCTTTCCTTCCACTCCTAAACATAAAAATAAATGAGTAAAAGTGGTATTTTGCTCAGTGTGGAAACTGTCTCCAGCAGAATGAAGGTTGATATTGAAATTGCTAGGAAAAGGCATGCTCAGGGATCTACAGCAAAGGTACTCAGGACAGGTGGGACTAAGGCCTGGGGCCAGCAGTCCCCATAGCAGATATTCCACACTGCTTCAACCAAACTGTTGATTCAAAACAAATACATTGTATTTTCTTAGAATTAAAGAACAAAGCCCACATTTGTTCATGTGCTTTTGTGTTTGCTTTGTTTCAGTTTAATTTTCCCCCACAGAGCTTTCCTGAGAGGAAAGGAATCTGTGTGCACAAGAGTGGATGTAGGAACTCATTCTCCACTTATCTTTTTATGTCTCTTAGATGTATATGCTCTCAAATGTCTGATACGCACCCAAAGCCACGGAGTTGTGCTATCGCCCAAACTAGCTCAGTGTGTGCCCTCTCCTCTGGCCATCCTCAGAACACTCCCCTGCTCTTCCAGCCTTCCCTGGGGCTCTGGAAGGTAACCAAAGCTACTTTGGAGAAATACTTTTAGGCAAAGATGTTAATGGATAGTAACATTTTCTTTGGCTATTTGTATTTTAAAGAGATCTGGAGGAAACACAGCATCTTAATTCAAAACAAGTGACTTTGTATTGATTGAGTTTCAGAACACCAGGAAGGATCTATTAGGACAAGAGGGACTTTAAGTCCCCCTCAAATTCCATCACATAAGCATCTAGCCAGTCTGAGTCCAAAGAGTCTGTGCAGCAGGAAATGTCAAATGTAAGTGTAAGAATCCACCTTATTTCCTCCGGCATTTTTGTCACAGCTTTAGTGATTCCACCAAGAGGAAGAAAATGAAAATGAGAAAAATAAAGAAATCAGTTTTTCATTTGTAAATTGCTTACCAATTAGCTTTAAGTAAATGCTTTATTCTTCTTTCATGATGACAGAGACTGACTGGATTTACTCAATCTAATTTATCCTCAGCTTAATGGGAATATTTGACTAGTTCCTGCAATGAATTCATCAAAACAAACATTTATTCTGCTGTCATTTGGGAGATACTCTGCCAGTCACTGGGAGAGACTAAAAATAAACAAGACATAGTCATTGCTCTCAAAGCACTTAATATCTGCATCGGACAAAAAAAAAAATTGGAAGAGCTTAAAATGAAATTCAACACTATGACACAAAGCATTAGAAAATGAATTACAAATTCAATGCTGGGTGTTTTGAAGGAAAACAAGATGAAGAGAAAATCCTTGGATGAGCTGAATCTAAAGGGTAGTATTCTGAACATCAGTTATTTTTATTCACCTATCACCTCTATGCCCTTTTGGAGAAGTTTCCACTCCTCATTTCCTGTGGTCCTGCAGGCTGTCAAATGTGAGCTCTGATACAGATGGGTCCCTCAGAACTTGTTATCCCTCTGAAAATAAGAATTGGCCCAAGTGGGCACTTGACTCAGTTTGGGTTAATAAGAGTCCTTTCCTGGACTTACTGAATCATGCACACTGGAAAGGAGTAATCCTTTACACCTAGGTTGAGTAAGAGGAAGTGTATAAATATGGGATTGTTAAAGATCGTTTTTAGCCTCATGAATAAAGTCTTCTACAGAACAAAGTCAAAGTTTTCAGGAGAAAGCAGAAATGAGAGAAGAAACAGATAAGTTCTTGACATCTTTTGAACACTTAAATGTTGCATTATTGAATATATACCTCCCAGGTTTATGGACTAGTAAATGACCTCTGTATTTTATTGATCAATTACATCTCCCTTTCCTGGAACTCAAGTTTTACAAGTTAGTCTTTAAAGGGTTGATCCCAAACGGTCCTGATGCTCTGCTAACTTTTTTCCCAATAATTTTATCTCTTTCTGAAGTTTGGATGGTTTCTACTTCTAGATATTCATATTCACTAATCTTTTCCTCTGCAGCATCTAATAATCTCTTAATCTCAACCAGTGACTTTTCCATCACCAATATTTTTCATACATGGTTCTATATGATTCTTTTTAGGGAATCATTTCTTCTTTCAACATATTTGTATTTTCTTCTGTTGTGACAATGTGAAACAAATTTTAAAAAGCTACTTTAAGGCCCTTATCTTTTAATAATATCATTTCTGGGCCTGTTTCTTTTGGTTGGTTGTTTTTTGTTTGTTTGTTTTTGGTCATATTTCCCTGCTATTTTGCTTTCCTAGTCTTTTTGAATGTTGAATATAGCAAATTTTATATTGTTGCACTTTGACACACAGTTAATTTTCAGTATATTAGTTTAGTTATTTCAGTGCTTTCTCTTCAGCTTGGTAAAGTAAGATCCATAGCAGTCTTCAGTCTAAGGCTAATTTAGCCCAATTACTGAGGCAACATTTTCCTGAACATTTTATGTAATGCCTATGATTTATGAATGCTGGGTGAACTTTCGGAATTACTATGTTTATGTCTTTCCCTCCAAGTCTGATAGAGCTTCAACCTTTGCATTCTCAGACTGGTATTCAGTCAAAGATTCCAGAGGAGCTGCTGAAAATTTCCAGTTTCTCTGTCTCTCTCTTGCTCTCTTTGTCTCTGCCTCTGTCTCTGTCTCTCTCTCTCTTTTTTACTCTGTCTTTATCTGTATTTGGTATTTTCCCCTTTAGATGTACCCAAATATTACCAAATTTATGCTCATGACACCCAAATTCATATTACTATACTACCCCTCCACTTTTTTTGCTTGAACTGATCTCAAGAGCCATAAGCTGTGAGACAGTTTCATATGTCAAGTAAATATACTGAATATACTCATAACTTTGTGGTAAGAATCAACTGAGATAAATTACATAATGTCTTGCATAGATGATTGTTCCACAAATGGCAACACTTAGTACCATTGAATGAATCACAGGAAATATAAACATTGATTTTGTTGCATGCAAGGAAACATTATCAGGCTATATTTCTAAAATTAAACATAAACAATAATATATGGCACATTTTCAGTTATGAGATCATTTAGTGCCAACTTTCTAATAGGCCTTGTTAACTTAGCTTTAAGTTTCTCAAGGGTTGAAAGTTTCATTGCACATGCATTCACTTCGATATTTTTATGTTTTCTTAATTAGATTTTTAAGTAACAATTAAAAGTTAAATGTGAAGTACATAATTGGCATTTGAAAAACGGTACCCAAAAGTCCTGGTTGTCTAAATCCTCTGGACTCTGGTAAAAGTGAGAGCAAGACTGATCTTGAATTTAAAAGATAAATTATGTAATTTGTAGTCATTAAATCCTAGATCCAAAGTAGCACAACTTGGTGTCTGTTTTTTCATAAATATCAAATTACATTAGTTACCTATGGGACATTTTGTTCTGGATTTTTTTCCAAGATCTCCTTGATCACATTTAAAATAACATTCCCATCAGATATTGTATTGATAACTAGTTACTCCTCACTCGGGAAATGATCATTTACTTATAAATCTTTAGATAATTTTATTCCTTTGCAAAACAAAGATTTACTAAGTATCCGTATTTTCCACGCAATCTATTAGGCTCTTTCACATACTAAGTTGAATGCATTTCCCTTTTTTCTCTTCCAACATATCTAATTGTTACTTTATACTTGAGGAATCTGAAGCCAAAAGAGGTATCATGATGTGTGTAAAATCACATAGTTATTAAGTGACACTTCTAGAAAAAAATAGGATTGAACTATTATCCTCAAGGAGCTGTGACCGAACTTTAAAAAATAAATATCTCTTAAAGAGTAAGGATGATGCCTGAGTTTCAAAAGCCGGTAAGAACACTGGTACAGCAGGTAAACGGATGTCTCTGACTATTAAAGTGCCTGTGGAGATGATGCTGCCAGCCTTAGTGAATAAGATCAGTGACTTCACCCAGCTTCTGATCCCAGGAAGGCAACCTCAGGGGTATGATACTGCACTGTTTCTTCAAGATGCTTTCTGAAATTTTGCTCAGTATCTAAAGAATTGAAATACAGTTGGAAGAAAAAAGGATGTAGCTAAAGCATTTCATTTTCTATTTGTTTTTATCTATATCTTTTGTTGTTGTTGCTCAATAGTTGTCCATGGAGATTTGAATAAAAATATTCAGGGGTTTATATATTCATGAAATAACAATTTCCCTACAAAACTACAGTACCCTGTCTTCTTCCAGATGTTAAAACATTTCTCTTTTTTCCTAGTTAATTTTAAATGGCTTTGATACAAATGTGTGGTTGGCAGATACTATGAATTCTTCCCAAACCCTCCCGGATGCTCTGCGTGAGAGAAGACTGAGCTCCTGAGCTTGGGTTCCCCATTGCTTCCAGCAGGTCTGGACTGACTACTGCCAGAGGCCGGGCTGGTGTGCAGGTAAGCTACAGCTGGAGACAATTGTTCTGCTCTGGCTGGAGTGTTTTGCATTCACTGTGTAATTTATGGCCAGTTTTTCTGATTTTGCAGATTTGAATTTTTATTTTACCAGGTTTTGCTCCCACCCCACCTCTCTCCCCCTCCCCACCCCCACCTTTTCCTTTCTTGTTTTAGTTGAGAAATGAAGTTTTCCACCCTCGGAATAACTTGACATTTCAGTCAAGTTTTTGGCACGCCCAGGGTGGCTAAAGTAATAGCCGAAAAGATGGCAGGTGGTAGTGCCATCAGGGCATCCTGAGAAGACCCAGCAGGGAAGCTGAGAGCACAGAAGCAGCCTGGATCCAGAATCATCCTCCACATCCACCCCTTGGTCATTTGAGGTGCACTGGAGTGAGAACACCCCATTGTGCAGCTCCAGTCTGCATGGACTGAATGAAGTAAGAAACACTCCGGGGGGAAGATCTGTGACCCAAACCACTCAAAGGAGAAGCACACACAATTTTATCTTCCTTCTCCATTGTAGGAGGTTAATAGATATATTTTTATAAAATGAGCTTATTTTGTCCTCATTCTTTATAAATCACGATTCTGTTTATGCAGTGATAAAATGATGTCACTGATACCCCCATTAGTTGCTAACTTAGCTCACAGACAAACATATTTCTCATTTCATGTGTGGGGCTAGAGGTTGTGTAACATTAAGGAAATAGCCAATTGTTTATCCCTTAAGTGAATATAAAATAATAGGATTTCTTTTCTACTTCTTGCTACAAGTCTTTATCCAAATGTCATCTTCTGTAAAAGTGAAAGCTAACCAATTGAGAGCAGACCTTGGCTATTTATTCAGAACTTGCTGCATCAAGGGGTCAGCCACCATCGTTTGGATTTTGACAGAGACTCTAAGGCAGATATAATAGTAAGATACTTTTATAAAGAGAAAAAGGGAAAGCTTCAGGTTTGCACTGATGGAGACTGTTGGCATGGGGAAGATTTGGATGTGCTAACTGTGTGATTAGTGGCAGGTACATATTTGTTTTTTCTAGTTTGGTCCTACTTTAGAAACAGTATAAAAATAATGAGAACTGTCATTTATTAATTAAATCCTGGTTGCTTACAGTCAATTGTTAAAGGGGCTATTGCTTGGCTTCCTCGTTTATTTCTAGAGATAGTCATCTCACTTCCTTTCCATCTGACTTAGAGATAGAATACTGGCTTCCTAAGCTGGTTATTGCAGACAAATGTTTTCTTGGACTGGTTGCTGCAGGTTGTGAGTCAAATTACATTTTTATTTATGACCTGGCCATTGTCTCCTTGTATATCCAGTTTCTCACTTCTCGGGTAGACCATCTCTACCAAGCTCATCTAAACGTTCACCCATAACGTTTATTTTTCAAATTCCTTGTTAATATTTTGTTTGTCTTTTTTTTATTGTATGTCTCTCTCACTAGAATGTGAACTTTGTGGGAAAGAGGCTTTGGACTATCTTTTCTTTATTGCTATAACTAATAGCTAATACCTAGACCATTATCAATTTGACTAATGAAAGTCAATGATTATTATTAAATAGAGCAATGACATATTTTTGAAGAAATTATTATTAAAGACAAATTCCAATACTCACTAACTTTGCCATGGAGAAACCTGGCAGTCCTCACCTTAACCAAGCGATCATAGTAAACATCACCATGTGCAGGATATAGAGGAAAATCTGTCCCTCCCTGGACAAATGTTATATGTATTAATATTAAAATGATACCGACTGATCAGGAAATGAGTGTAATTGAAATGGATTGACTTAATTAGCAATTTTAGACAAAAGTGATCACTTATTCACCAGGTATTGGTAAGTAGACATGCAAAGCAAGATCTGTAAAAGCCTAACTACACCAAGAAGTCAGGCCCAAGAATCAACTAATTGGTCATGTCTCCCCCATTTTACTGACAAATGAATTGTATGCTTATATTACTGTAGTGTGGATTTCCCTAATTACAATGACAAAAGGTTGACGTGAGTCATAAGAGAACCCTCTCCACCCAGGTGGGAGTTAACATGCTGAGATTCAAGCTATATTACAGTAGACACAAAAATTAGCATTAGATGGATTAGCAGGAGAAAAATGCCAAAATCTCATGACCTATTAAATATTAGCATATAGAGAATTCCTACAACTGTAAATTCAGAAGTAAAATAGAGAGAACCAGGGATACTGTGTTAAAGGGGTTGGGGAATTAAAGAGAGAAAGAGGAGACTTCATATGACAAGGAGAGAATTACTTCATCTTTTACTTTGATAGGAAAGAGATGATTTTCTCAGAAAAGCAGGGCATGTTTCCTGATAAATTCATCCTTCTATGATACCCCCCAAAATGCATTCTTCTACATCATAAAAGTGGGGACCAGTGATTGCTTCTTTGATTAGGAAAAGGACAAAGGGCTGAGACAAGGACAAAACTTCTTTTCACCATCTAGGGCCTTTAGTGGTTTCAAATTTAAATAATCTGCTGTCTTTAAGTAATGGTAGTTGACCTTAGTTCTCCCTACCAAGGTGATACTTATTAAGAAAATGTCTACTGTGGAAAAATTGAGAAAAGTGTGTTGGGCCCTTTTAAGAAAACTCACTTGGCAATATAATGCACTCTCTGATATGATATAATGACATGGTAACATCACCCCTGTGACTTCCTAATTTATGATGCTATGATTTATAAAAAACACATATACATCTGTGTGTCTGTGCGTGTGGATTTCAGATGATCAAATTTATTTCTCATATATACCTGTTCTTCATCCACAGTTCTTGGCTTGTAGCTCCCAAAACCCTTGGAACTTTTTGAGAGATAAGAGCAATAGGAGCATCTTTTGCCGTAATATTTGGTCTCTTGTCCTCAGTTCCTGAGAAAGCTTCAGAAGCATGAAAAACTAAATGGATGTTGTGTTTTTCCTAATGGAGCTACATTAATGAAGGTCTTTTTTGTTAAGTACCTGAGGATGGGGGCTGGGACACTTGAGCCCTTTACCGGTGGAATCTATGCTCCCTCCAGTCAGATAGTTTCAGAATTGAGTTGAATTCTGGGGCATCAGACATCATGATGGTGTCCAAGAATTGTATAATTGTTTGATGGCATGGGGAAGGCTACACACACACACAATCACACACTAGAATTGGGCTGAGGAATCCAAAACATTCTCCAGTATCCATAACCACATCTAATTATGGAAAAACAACAGACAAATCCAAATTGTGGGGCAGTTTGCAAAAAAAAAAAAAAAAAACCTAATTAGTACTCGTCAAAAGTCAAGATCATGAAAGATAAGGAAAGATGGAAATTATCACAGTTTGGAGGAATACAATTAAATGAAATATGCTGTCCTGAAGTGGATATTGGAAAAGAAAATGAAAAAGTTTTTCAGTGAAAAAAACTGATGAAATTCAAAATAAATCTACACTCTAGTTATTACTATTGGATCAAAGTTAATTTCTTAACATTGATGATGATACCATGGTTTTTGAAGATGTGAACATCAGGAGAAATAGGACAAATGGAACACAGAAATGATCTGCACTAGTTTTACAATTTCCATTAAATATAAAAGTATTTAAACATAGAATATTTTTAAACATTAGAAGAAATTAAACTGAAAAAAGGGTTAGCAACTTCCCAAAAGGGAGAAGTACACAGAATCATTCCAAATGCACTTGTAAGCAACTAGAATTTAGTGTTATTGAAAAATTCTGATAATACAAATATCAAATAGAATTGTATCTCAACACATAAATACCTAGCTTATAGTCTGGTAGAGAGATGTAGACTATATTTTAAAGCTTCTATGAAAAATCAGAAGCACAAAAAAGTGAATTAATTTGTAAGGATATGTTGGATAAAAGGAGGGTCAGTATCTCTTCTTAGAGAGGACTTATAACATATGAGCTGAGTTATAAGAGATAATGGCTTACCATATGCAGAGGGGCATGTTTGGGGCAGGGGGCTTGTAAGGACCTGGAGCACAGAGCTGAAGCCCAGCATTAGCAATGCATAAAGTCAGTGTAGAAAATCTCTGATGCAGCCATGTATCCACTAAGCTACAATGACCTCCCAAAGATAGTTTGTTCTTATTTACTACATAACTTTAAAGTTGATTTTCACTTTTTATTAATTTTAGAAAATAAGCCAATATATTTGGATCTCGCCTTTAAAGTGAAAACTGTTTTTGATAGAATTTTAGTTATCCTTAAACTTTGAGTTGACTCATTTATAGTTTAAAACTAGATTATATATATGATCTTATTGTGTCTAGATTATATTTAATTCTATTGAATAAAATTAATAAGGCAAGTTTATGGACCTTTCCACTGTGATGGGAAAGGAGTAATTTATCTTCCTGATTATTTCTGGAAATGTGGACAAACTACTGATTTCTCTGCTTTGCAGTCCATGTGACTCCTAAGATCAGACTGGAAGTCATTAATTTCAATGGGATCAAAATACGTTTACCAAGTAAGGTGTTTAGTTCTATTTATTATTTTGATTGTTATGGGATATCAACTGGTGTAATATTGGTGAAATATGGAAAAGTCAACCCATATGTTTGTTAATACAGCAAAGGAGATATAAGAAAAAAATCATTCATCTATGACCCATCCATTAATTCACTTAGCAATATGTTTTGAGCACTTACTGCAAACCTAACACTGTGCTAGAATACAACAGTGTACAAGTAGACTTGCCTAGTAGACTGTAGACAAGAGACAAGATTATATCCAGAATAAGACCTCTGTGTGAAGAGCACAGGAGTTGCGCTGACCCCACTTGAGGTCAGGCCAGGATAATTGTACCTTCTGTGGTCTATAGTTAACTAGCTGGCCACAAGGTCTGCAGGTGCTTTCTGGACCTGGAAAGGAACAGTGAGGGCAAAGGCAAACTTTCATACCAGGTATCAGACAAGCCTTTCCTCTCTGCTGCCTCACAGATAAGAAGTACCCTGTCACTGTGTGCACAAAAGTCAGAATTGGTGTCAGATTTCCAGCTTTATTAGACTGGAGCAATTTTCGCACTAAGGAACAATTCCAGTGACAAGAATGGAAAGATATAGGAATTTCAGTTTCTATTGCCTGGTGATTTAGTTGCTTTCTTCCTCTATCCCCCAATCATGTGTCATCTGTTTTCTGAGGACTGAAAAAGATACGGGGAGGTCTTAACCTATAAACATATGCATCCTTTCATTCCACATTAATTTATCTATTTAGTCAATACCCCAATGGCTATAGTAATGCAATAAATAATCAAAAAGCCAAACTAGCCCCTAGCATCTTTCTGTATTCTTACCTCAATTATTATGAGCCATATGTCTTTTAATTCTTGGTCTTTTGTGCTGATATTTTATTGCAAATTTACCTGAGCAGAGAATGAACTTCAATTTATTTTGCATTGGCCTTCTAGTTCCAAAAGTTTTTTTTTAAGGAATTAGTTGTAACTCACTATCAACTGCCATTCCTAGCCAAAATAATTTCTCCTCTCGACAACTGCACTAATTGATAGTGTGTTTCTTTTTGATTATATATTTTCTGAAATCTGGATTTCAGAATGCACTGGAAAATAAAGATAGGGCACTGATTGAGTTTAATCCCTGGTTATTAAAAATTACTTACAAACATATCAGTTGATTAATTATATTTGCTTAGCAATGATATACCTAGCATATTATTTTTATAAAACTTTAGGTAAAATTTAAAGTACACAATTTGATAAGCTTTTACATAGACAAATAGATAGGACCCTATGAAACCATCACATAGTCAAAATAATAAAGGTATATATCACATCCAGTTTCCTTTATTCATCTTTGCTTCTTATAAAAGAGGTTAAAATATAGATATCTTTGGAAATGAAAGAAGAAAAATCCTCTAATTGATCAATAAACATTGCTGTAACTGGATGAAGATGCAATATTTTACAATGGAGTCAGCTTAGCAACAGTCTAACAGAATCAAGGAGATGAACAGACAGGTCCATAAAGAAGGACTATGTGAACTAGTCACAAACTGAATATCTGACTTAGCTAGTTAAGGAGCTGTTTCGATGTGTGTTGTCTTGATGAATATTCCCCATCCCAATGCTTCCTAAGTTTGGATTAACTGTTCCATTATGTACTCCAAAGGATCCTATACTTTCTCCTAGAAGAAATTATACCATTGCATTGCAAAATTGTTTGTATGTTTCCTTCTTCACTATGATATCAAGAACGAACTTCATTCATCACTGTCTCACTGATACAATGCCTAACACATAGAAGGGCTCAATGAATTTTTTTTTGAAGGGGAAAATTAATGAATCTTGCTTTACCTGCAAGCAAAACTGAACAGATGGTTTCTTATAACCCCTTTCCACTCAGGAAGGGACTCAAAGTGCATGGCTGACTAGTGACAGGATGTAGTAACATCATCTTTGAATCTAAAAGCAGCACATTTCACCAATCAGGAGAATTTGAAAAATAGCCTACTGAACACTGTTATCACTGGGAAATGTTTCTTTGAGGTGATATTCTTATTGAACCATGTACAGTTCGCTGAGGGAAAAAAATATTGGCAGGAGAACAGATAGAAGATGAGCTTTCTATTTTCTTTTATAATTAATTATAAAGAGATTTGTTTATTTACCCACACATTCTAAGTATTGCCTACATGTTTTTGAAATATTTGATTTTTCCTTTTAAATTATCTTAAAAGAGAAAAGCACTGCTTGTGAGAGTTATGAAATCTCAAAGGCAGTTAGAAATTCATTTATCACTTTAATACAGGAAGACAAACAAGGGCATTGAACAAAGATACTACATTATGCTGTGGCAAGTTATATTTTAGCTTTGGCTTTGGCCTTACTTGAGGATTCTGTGCTAATGGAAACATTGATCTTATTTCTAACATTGCATTACTGCAGTCCCTAAAATGCAAATCGTTCTTCAGCTTTGAATTCATTTCTGAGCATGGGGAACTAAATCTTCCCTGTGGTTATGTTTAAATATCATAGTCATTGGGTGCTTTTACAGATCACCACACCACCCTCACTCTAAGAAAAAGAGCTATACTCTGACCTCCCAGGTTCCCAAATACCCAGTGCGAGGACTCTAATGAAACATATCAAGAGCTTGCAGTAATGGTATGTCTTAATAGCTGAACTATGGTACCTGTGAAATTCCTTCAGTTGATGAAAAATTCTCACAAATGTGCCTTGATAGCATCAGCTCCCAAGAATATGACTAATATTCTTAAAGCAGGAAGCACATCCACTAGCCTAAAAAAAATATTAATAGTTCCTACATAGCTCTTCTTCCTGCCCAATGAGAATTCAAGAGAATTAAATTTAAGTTGTTTTTTAGAAAATCTACTTACCATTACAATTATGTATTAGATAATTTTCCTCATATTTTCATTTGTTCTTTTGGCAATTTGCTAAATTGTTACTTTAACCCGCATTTAAAAGATGCAAATACAAAAAGTACGAGCTGTCAAGAAGTTTGAAGCACAGTGGAGAAGATATGCGCAAAAAAAAATAAAACAAAAACAACACAACACAAATCATCACAGCACAGTTCAAGAGTTCTCAGAAAACAGAGCATACTTTGAACAAGAACAAGGCATATATAAGGGAGTGCTTGGAAATATGCTTGAGAGGTGGAGGGTCAGGGTGCCAGTACATGAAGTGTCTTGCCTTCCTGTTGGGTAATCTGGAACTTGTCATTATGGGAAATGGATAACAAAAAAAAAGATTTAAGCAAAATTATGACACGGTCATAGTTGCATCTTAGAATTATCCCTTTAAACCAAATAGAGAGCAATGTATTACAAAGAATGTAGTTCTAAGCATATTAAGAGTTGTGATTCAGTATTATTTCTGGTCAACTAAATTTGGAAAAATGATGAGTTAAGTGCATCTAAACTATTTAAGCATAGTTAAGCTTCTCAAAATCTTTGATCTGCTCATCTTTCTTTTGTTTCTATAAGAAAGAGAATATGCAACTTTTCCCAAGTTTACTTTACTATGGAAACCTTTTATTTTCCTCCTTACCAAATATCACATATGTTTAGACTTCCCAAAGAATACCCATTTGGTAAATGCAGGTAAATAGGAGTGATGAGGGTGTTAGGTGAAGTCAGTGAGATCATCTATAAGAGTACTATAGTAGTTCTATCAAAAATAAGCTGTTGCAACAGCTGCAGCATAAAGAAGACAGAAGCAAACCTTGATTAGCTATTGAAATGACCACATGGCTGAAGCTTGGTCTGTTGAATCATTGTGACTTTAAGCCATTAGAATAGAAAAAGTTAACCTGGTGGAACTTATGACTATTCTAATACTACATTTAATGACTCCTCCCCACTTTTTTAGCAAAAGGAAAATTGAGTCTCCAATATGTTAATGGTTTGATTAGAATTGAAAATCATGATAAATATCATCGGTTCTCCAGGTTTTTCATATTTTCCCTTAAGGCAAGCCAGAATGTGGATCTTTACAAGCACTCGATAATCAGCAAACAAGTTATATTTGTCTGTGGTTTCCATTTCTTGAATAAATACGTAGCATGTGACATTTAGGGAATTGATGATACTCTAATAAAACTAATAAAGTTGCATTGTCAAGACTTGATGGTGGAGAAGCTGGAAAGCTGCCTTGAGTTTTTATCCTGCTGGACTGAATTCCTACCTACTTCTCTCACTATGCTGGGGAGAGAGGGAAGACCATGCAGGCACAGCTGCCTGAGTTCCCAGTGGGCACTGCAATCTAAGTTCAGTCTCACCTGGTCTCTTTGAATAATCTTGTCTAGGAAGCATGGGTGTTGAGTTATTATAGTTTTCATTGTAAATGTTTACTTAGGGAGCCTTCAAAATCCAAATAACTACTAAGATTCTGGCTTCACCTAAGATAAGTGTTTCATTTTGAGAAAGGAAACCATGTAGATGGAGTACTTTTCTCCTCTTCCTGTTTCCAAATGCTGCTATACTCTCTTCCTGCTTCCAAATGCTGCTATACTATAGTACAAGGTCCACAACTGTCATGTCCTCACTCACTGGCTGAATTAGACTTGGATCCTCACCACAGTATGATCAAAGGACTAGGATGGCTTTGAAATGACTCTGCTGTGCCTTTATTCCAGCATTTGAAATGCCTTGATGTTAGAGTCTGGCTGTTTTCTACACTGAGGGTTTTTTTTTTTTTTTGGTAGCTTTCCAGTTTCCCTGACAAAAAGATTCCTTCACCTAGGACATGCCCAGCAAGATTAACCTTCAACTGAATGTGCTACTCATTCATTGGTGGCAGTTTCTGAAGGGTGTTAATTGGAACGCTAACTACTTTTCTTGGCTATTAAAAATTACTGAAGGTCAAACACAAGCAACTTGTTCTATTGTCAGACATTTTCCACCCTGATGAAAATGTTTGTGGTTTGCCTTTGTCATGATTAATGAAAAGTCAAGAGGACTATTATTGAGGCACACCTGATCCACTTCAAGGAGGTGCAATCTTCACACAGGGGAATGCATTTCTTTTCTAATTGAAAGGAAAAACAAAAAGGCAAGGGGCTACTATAATTTTATACTAACTAACCAAAGAAAATGTAAGAATTAAGCAAAAAAGACATTCTATAAGTCCTAGAAAATAGCCCTTTTACACTAATAGACACTTGAAATTACTGTTATTCTATAATTCTTGAATTAATTCTTTTCATCACCATATTTTTAAAATGAGTATCTTCCTTTTTCAGGAAAAAAAAAAATCTTTTTAAAGCAACCATCACAAAAGATGAACACTTCTAAGCGTTTTGAAATGTCTCCTTAAGAATATCATCACTTGATGGGTAGATAATGATGCTAATTGCATATAGTGGCTTACTTGACATGCAAATACTTGAAATCAGAGAATACCATGAGATAGTCCACAATGGCAGGAATTAATTATTCCTGCTCCTATATCATGTGCTTAAAAGAGTATCTAATAGATATTATATACTATAAATTATCTGTTTTTTAATTCAGTGAAATAAAATGATCAAACATAGTTAGTGTGGTAATAACTATGAAGTTAAACCCATTAGTATGGGAAAATAGAATCATGGTTTAGCTCCTAAAATAGAACACTCACAAATATTGTGAAATATTTTGCTTCCACATTTTAACATAATGGTGGAGTAAAAATTCTAAACACAACAAATAACTGCTTGTTTTTATTTCAGAGCTTTCAATTCCAAGAGTGGAACATCTTTTTCATTTCTTGCTTATAGTAACCTTTAATATGGCATAGTGTAAGAATAATGAATAATATTTTGACAATATCAAGATTTTACATGGAATAAAGTTGTTCAACTAAAGAAGTTCCTGAAAACATTATCTCTTTACATACAGGAAAAGAAATCATTTTTCTAAAGGCAAAGGCAAAGATGATGTCATGGAAATAATTGAAGATAAAGTAGATATAGAACAAGGCTAAATGGAGATAATGACAGTGTGGTAGAGATGACTGTGTGCAGCACTAACACAATAGACACTAGCTCATGTGACACTCAACTCTTGATATGTCAGTCCCCACTGAACTGTGCTGTAAGTATAAAAATACATACATTTGAAGACAGTGACTAAACATGCCAATTATTTCATTAATGTATTTATATTACACTCAAGTAGTAATAATTTGGCTCTATTGGGTCAAAATATTTATTTTAAAATTGACTTCACCTATTTTTTCCCTTTCTTTTTTTACTTGACCACCAAAAATTTAAAATTAAAGAAAGATGTGCCTCATGCTGTATTTTTATTTGACAGCATTGCCACATAGATCATGTCCCTCATATTTTTAATTTAAACTTTTCTTTAATTAAATGAACTTTGGGTCCTAGGTACATGGAAGGTAGATATTTTTAAAAGTTCTGCCCCTGCCACCTGATATCTTCTGAATGGATTATAAGTAGCACATTTAAAAATTCATTGATTAATGTACCAGAGAGTAGGTAGAACACCTACCAGGGGAAAATGAGCTGAAAGTAAATGACAGGAAAGTAAAACTGTCATGAAAGAACAAATGGCAAATGTGCAAATGTGTAGATTAGAATGGTGAGGTGCCACTGGTTGCTTCTTTAGAACAGAAGGCTTATTCTGATTCCTCAGAGTCCTCAGGATGGCTAGAGACCCTGGGTGCTCAATGTACATTACATGGATGATGAGGAATAAATGAGGAACTTTAGAAAGAACAAACTTTTGGGGGTCTAAAATATAAAATCTTTCAGCTTTTTATATACCTGTGACAGACTTAAAAGAATAGATTTTTTTCCTGGAAAAAAAAATTCACAATAAGTTTGTACATATTGGGAAGATATTGGGGCACTGTTGGAAAGGGGATTTGGTTATGGGCTAAGGGAGCAGTGAGTGGTCTTGGATATAGAGGGGTACTGGCTAGGCAAGCTTCTGAGGAGAACATGAGATACTGATGTGGGCAATGGCCTGTTAGGTCACTGCTTATGCTGTTCATGGCTAGAGATGGCAAGAGCAAACCATGACAGGGATTTTGGTTATTGCTGTTGTCCTTAGCTGCTTATAATAATAGTGGACTATTTCTTTTTTCAATTTCAAGCTGTGGTAGGAGTTTCCTAAGTATTCCACATAAAGAAAGGAAAGTCATTGCTGTTGTTTGAGTCCTTTGAATCTTCTAAGAAAATGTGATCTTCTGTAATCTTTGTGGTGTCATTTGCACTGTTATTCTGAAAGCTGTGTCAGATTTCCACCAAAAAAAAAAAAATCAGTTCTTTTGTAGGTCTTTAGCTATCACAAAATATCCTAGGGATGGAAATACACCACCTACACATTTTTTTTTTTTTGCTTTACCTGCTGTAAAGCATAATTAATATAGCTACTCTTCCTTTTACCCAATATTTATGATCAAAAAAGAGGAATATTAAACACAAATATTTTAACCTGGCACATGGCACTCTGTTCTATTTTATGGAAATAGGAAAAACAAGTTCAAGTGTAATGTGTGTCCATATCACGTCCAGAGAAAAGGTAAGTAAAGTGATGGGCTCACAAAATGCTGTTTGAAAACCACTGGCTCTTTCTCTTGAGTATTCTACCACTGGAACAAAAGTCAGACTATTTATCAATAATAGAATATTCTAAGGATATATGTGATGATAGGGTTTCACTCTCTCTTCAACATGAAAGAGGAAAGCAATTTCAGGAAGCTAGACTCTCCAAAAATCTTAGGAAGGCTTGAGAAATTCATGCTACTATTTGTTATCTAAAAATAATCTGTCTCCTTAATTGTACAGAGCTTTAATATAGGTGATTTGTGATTTAGATATCTGGAAATAAAGTACAGCGGGAGCTCTGGAAGAAATATAACTTGTTTTATATGTAAACTCTAAGCCAATTTGAACTCCAGCTTTCTTATTTGTAAATTGTGAAAACAATCAGGCTGTAATTTTTCTCTATTCAATTTTAAGGTAATACCTGCTGTGAAAAAGGAAAATTCAAGTAGTACATAAGGACATACAAAATGGGAAAGTATGTCTCACCTAACTGTCTGATCCACTACTTTCCACCCTTCTAACTCCAGTGTCATTACCAGTCTCCTGTTAGTCCCTCCCGACTGATACCGTAGATGAGTTCAGGCATGTGTGAATACCTGGATATATGCATGTGCATGTATTTTGTTATGTTTGCTCCAGGCAAAATTTATATAACATTATAATACTTTATTATTTTTAGCAGTTTCTAATGTTTTCTCTTCTTCAGTCCTGGTATCCTGATAAATCCTAAGTGTATATCAATCACCTTTTAGATGACACAGGTTTTGGTACCACATCTCTCAAAGATCAAAATAGTTTTGTCTTCTGTGGACACAATGACACATGACGAAATTATATAACAACTAAAAATATGAACATGACATTTTGATGGTGACACTCTGAGGTAGCTCCTTTTAAAATTAAATAATTTTTATTGGAGTTGTGTTGGTTGACAACACTATATGACTTCGGGGTGCAGTTTCACTACCTCCTCAGCAGTAGATCACCATCCATGCCCACCAACAAAGTACCCATAACCCTCCACCATAGTCTGTTGGGCTCTCTCCCTCCTTTGGCCCTTACCCTTACTTTCCCCGCTGTGGTAGTCTCAATTCTGCAGTCAGATTTCTAGGATTTATTTTGGTTTAACTTAATCTTCAAGTATACTAATATACTAACAGATTCATAATAATTGATTTTTCCAATTATACACATTTAGAAATAAAGACAGTCTCAGCTTAACAGTTAAACCCAGGGCTTCAAATTTAAATCTGTACCTGGGCCAGAAAAAATGTCTTACATAAGTGAAGCAATTGGTATAAGTGCCTATGTGTGCAGCTAACAAATGATAGTGCTCTAGCAGGAAAGCCCATGAACCAGCTAAGGAAGCAGCCTCAGTGCAGACCTAGCAGATTCCTGCAAGCAGAAATGTGAGTAAAGTGCTTCCAGACCTACTAGTACATAATTACTTCTAAAAACTTGGCATCAGTGAAAAAAGAAAAGTCATTCTTTGGGTCTTGCTTGAGCCTTTCGAATTAGAGAATACATATTCAGGTTATGTGTACACATGTGTGTACATCAGAAAGTTTCACTCATTTCTTTAGTCAATAAGAATAAAAGAAAAGGGCCTCCCCGGTGGTGCAGAGGGTTAAGCAATGCACTATGTAGCAAACCACAGGCACTGCAGCACGAGTTCAATCCCTGCTGCCGGCCAGGGAGGGGACCCATATGGTGCGGCAGGCAGACCTCTCCTGCCTGGCCCGCTGCTCTCCTCAGCAGCGTACTTCAGTTGATCTGCCTGTTCTGCTCCCCACTCTCTGTGGTGAATCCTCTCACACACCCCCATGCCACTGGCCTGTACCCCAGTGCTTGTATGCATAAATAAATAAATCTTGTAAAAAAAGGAATGAAAGAAAAGTAAATTTCCCATGAACTTCCCATTGAGACATCAGCAGAGCTTAATTTAAAATGTGAGAAAGCAGAGGTGATTCTGAAAGACAATGAGACCACTGGAAAAAAGAGCAGGCTCCTTTAAAAATTAGAGCACAATTTAAAATGTGAGAAAGCAGAGGTGATTCTGAAAGACAACGAGACCACTGAAAAGTACTTGCTAATCAGATTTTTATGTAGAGTGCTAAAAATGAAAATCTCAAATTGCCGCTACATCTCATAGCTAGCCAAATAAACCTAGACATGACAGTGAATTATTTTTTTTGGCCTCAGATAAAAACTATAATTCTCCAGGTTTAAAGCACAATGTTAAAAAGCAGAAAATTCAGTCATTTTTGGATAATATAAGCACAGTCACTAAATAACTTTATTTGATATAAATTCCATATGAGCCATAACGAAAAAATTGACTGCAAGATTCTTTTGAGGTCAAACTTTGCTTTTATTGCATGTTATTAATATGCAACCCTTGCTTCCCTTAGGCATACCTGCATGAGGGAAGGCCACCAAAGAGGGCTAGTAACAAAAGCAGTGAGGAGAAATGTAAGGGAAAGGAGTGTGAAGGCTTTCAGCACTCACACATACACAGGGCTGTTACTGGTACTCTGAGCTTCCCAAGCTAGTTCCCCATCACTAGCAGTATCCCAGATGGCTCATTTATTCAAGTGGATCCATTTTGCTTTTCTTACTGAAATCTAGAATATCACATTTCCATTCATCACCATTAATCTGGCAGTGAGGCATCAGCAGATTCTATGGCCCACTTGGCTTCTTTTCTGGCATTTGTTGAATAGTAAAATGAAAAATGCTCCAGTCGTTGAAGAAACTTTAACATCACACTAGTATTAACTATTCTGTCTCTATGGATGATGTGTCCTACCAATGTTACTGAGAGTTTTATTCCAGTGACCTCTCTGTTTTTAGATATAAGTAATATTTATCCTGACCCAACAACTTTATGGTGGATGAGTTAGGGTAGGTCAGGCTGCAGTAACAAAAAGTTCCAAACTTTAACGCCTCAAAATAATAGCATTTCTTATTTATGTGACAGGTGAGGGAAGGCAGAGTGGTTTAGGTCAGTGGGGGTAGACTGCTCTACTCAGTCATGCAGGACAGCAGGTTGCTAACGATGCTGTCATCTCTGACCTGTCTCCCAAAGACAACAAAAATGAGAAAAGGATGGAAGAGTATGTGGGGGAAGATTTTTATGCCAGGCTTAGGTATTATAAATGTCACTTCTTCTTAATTTCCATTCATTATAATTCAGTCATTTGTCTACATCAATCTGGAAAGGCGACTTGGAAGATGAAACAGGTTTTGGTAAATACCTAGCCATCCCACCACAGATCAGGAGAAATATTTAGAGAAACTGCCTCTGGGGAATCCATAGAAAAAAATAGACACTCTTCCTTTATAGGTTTTTAATTTCCACTTCCCATTTCCAAAACTGGAGGTAGTACTCACAGGACAAGATGACTGTTTTTTAATACAAGTGACATATTTGCATTATTAGAGCCCTCTAATTTTCTCCTGACATCCATGCATAAGATGTATTAGGCAGCATCCAAAGCAAGGAGCATCCAGAAGATGCTGAACACAGGCTCTCTGCCTTCTAGGTATGCCAAGTTAGTTTTCTCTAAAAAAAAAAAAAGGGACTTACCACAAATTGCATATACCATAAAAGTGATATAACATAGTATTAAACATCCTTTCATTTTAAGAACAAGGGCAGCAGCACAGTATCATTCGAGCTCCAGACTCATTGCCTTATGCACACAGCATGCATGATAGTCTGTGGGACGAAGAGGAGAAACTGCCGAAGACTGATTACATTTCAGTCAGAAAACCAATTCATTAATTCTATAACCAGTGATTTCGGAGTTAGAAAAAAGTCTGCCTGGAAAGCATGGCAGTGTGCTGGTTTATTTTGTATGTGTCCTCCAGGTTTCTCTTCTTGAATATTGGATGAGTGAAAAAACTTGTTAAATTGTATTTCATTTACTCTTCTGTCTTCCTTCATAAAATAATGAAATCAAAGGTGAGAACTACCGACACTAGAGAAAGGCCTGTGATGAGTATAGGGAAATATGACTTGCTAACAACTATTTAATCAAAGCCTTACCACAATCCATCTGTAGCTTAAAAAGAGATTTTCTTCCAAGTTTTGCTGTATTGAAATGCAGTACTGAAACTCTGCATTAAGCCACGAATTCTCCAAATTCAATAAAAGGAAATGTAAAAAGATATTTTCTTCAAATGCCTCCAGCTGGCCATCTGCCCTAATCACATACAGACCTCAAAATTGTTTTCTGCTGACAATAATAGGATCTATAAAGAGTATTACTGTGGAGTGATTTGAGAGTGCGCAGAGCACTGTGACCCTCACCTCCTGAGGGAAGCAAGCCTGGGCAGGAATACAAAGTCAGACGCAGACAGAGGCCTACCAGGGCTGTGCAGCCTGCTCAGACGGGCAGTGCAAGTTGCTCAAATCTCTCCAAGGGGCAAAAGACAGCTGATTAGCTGCTGACCTTTTACCCTAGTGGCAACCCCACACAGCATAATGGCGGCAGATTATTGCAATAATTCAGGAAAGTGGGAGTTTTAAAAAGAACTGTAAGCTTTTGTTCTGAGTCTTCCGCCTGTGTGGTGGCATCCCACATGACCGTGCACAGCGCCTGTGGGAAGAGCGCTCCAGGATCAGCCATGACTAGAGGAAAAGGGGCTGTGGGAAAAGGGGACACAGGGGAGGTACCCATGTCTGTCACTTGGGGTGTCTAGACTCCTCCCTTGCTAGGGCTGTGGACCAAGCTGGTCCCTTGCGGTTCTGAATTGAATGGACTTTGAGCTGTGGGTGCATGGCTCTTTAAAAAAGAGGTCTTGGCAAAGTGGGAGAAAAGGATGCTAGAATGGAAAGATCTGGCTTCATAAATAGATCTGCCTCTCACCCCTCTCTAAGGATGCCAAATCAATCACCTCATTTGGCCCCAGGTCCTTGTTCCTTCATCTGCAAGGGAAGAATTAAAATAGCCTGTACTTTTCAAGATTGCCTGTGGAAGTGACTGAGATGATTTTGAAAGTAGTTTGAAAAAAGCCCAGTGCTAAAAATGTGTTAGAGTGATACTAAGAAATACAAGAAAAAGTCTACATAAAGATCATGACACCTGGGCCCTATTCTTGAAGGAGGATACATTATTCACAAGCAGCCAAAAAATGTAAAACTGTATGATAGTGACACAAATACTTCTTATTGACCTATGAACATATGTGCCTACAGTTTTCAATATTCAATATGCTTTTTTCAATTGATTCTCACAACTGTAGGCTAGAGCAATGTTAGCTCCACCCACCCCTCCCAAATTGTGTGGCTAGGGCGCATTTATTATACCATTCCTTTTTCCACATGCTTTCTGTGTTGCAAGGATCAAGAGACTATAAACAGTGCAGTAGGTGTGAGTACATTTTCATTTTGGATACGGGCACAGAAAGGTAAGTATTACTACTTAGAGGCAAAAAACTCAAGGAAATGACCTCCAAGTGTGCCATTACTGTGCCAGGAACAAGTGTGGAGGCTCAGAGATGGAACAGACCTTGCAACGACCTTTGACATTCTGGTGTCATAAGATGTTCCTAAATAAGGGGGCCAGGGTGGGCTTGAATTTTGCTTCATAATTTAATGACTTTTTGATCTTGGTTGAGTCAACTCTGCTGATCTTCTGTTTCCTCAAATAGTTGAGTTCCATAGTTAACAAACATTTACTGAGTCAAAGTTAATTCATCTATCAGACATTAACATCTATCAGTAAAAGGACCTGTGTGGCTCCTGGGAACACAGCAGTGGCTAAGCTGGATACCACCACTGCTCCTGCAGAGACTGCGTCCTGGAGCTAAGCATTATGAAAAAGGTGAGGAAAATGTCTGACCATAAGATTTAGTGACAGAAACTAAGTAAAGCTTGTGGCACGGAGTAGGCACTCAATGCACATTATGGTCTCTGTAACAGACTTTTAGGAATGTACATATATGATTAATTTATATATTTAACAAGTGAATCGGTTTCATTACATCCAATAGGATCTAATCTGAAAGCTTAGCCCTCTCCCTAGATAAGATCCCTAGATATCCATAGATAAGATCTTATCCCTAGATAAGATCTCCTATGTAAGGGGATCAAAGAACTGTCTTCATATACGAAAGGAGCATATACAAGTTTGTACATTTGGGGCGCCTAATTTTTCATCTTGCTTTCCATTTAACTTATATTGAATCCTTTTGAAATTTGACAGGTAGCCTGGGCTTTGAGAGAAGTAACTAGGAAAGTTCAAAGCAATAATACTCTGGCAGCTTAACTACGCTGCAATGACTACACAATGACATTTTGGAAATGGCCCTGCAGGAGTCACTTAGTAATGGCCTAGTTGGGCTAGACCCTCAGAAAAAGGCCAGCCCCAGTCTGACAAAAATGAAATTGAGGCAATTTTCCAAGTAATTTAGAAGAAAAGCACTTTCATCTCAGTTCTCAGGATACAACGACTGGCACAAATCTCTGCCCTGGCCAGAGACCTGGCCACTGTGGAACCCCGACTGAGTCAGTCACCCAGGAACATGAGGGCTGTGCACAAAAGGGAAGAATAGGGAGGAAAACAGAGTCCTGTTCCACATAAGCCCTGGGGGACTCTCTACCCACCACATTGATTTGTCTTCCAGTTGTAAGGGTCCAACTCAGTACTCGTTTTACTAATAGAATGTTCTTAGTTATATTAATTCATGGAGACTCTTTCTGATAGTTATTCTCTTCTTTTAACTGTAGCAGGGCCACAATTTCTGAACCTACAGAAAAGTGAGTATGTGAAGTCAAAGAGAGGGGTGAACAACACACAACAATCACAATAAAAACCCCATAGGAATATGGCATCCTCCCTAGGTTGCCAGTCAAAATGGCATCAAACATTTAAAAGAAACAACCTGTTTTCATTAACCTTTCCTAACTGTAACTCTCTGGCAGGATATTCACTTATTTCTCAGACTAAGTAATACCAGCAATTTATTACAAATAAAATAATAATCCCCTGTTGTTGTCTGCTTTAACATACTGAAATCCAACCTCCAGGAGTAATGAAAACAATACAGAAAATATGAGGTAGAAAGTGAAAGCTTTATATAATTCTGGCCTTCCTCTTCTTCCTAAACTTCAAACCACACACACATAATGGATTTGGAGGTTGATTTTCAGATAGAAGAGATGTCATTCTGAATGATTCTTTCAACCGAAAGGATATTCCTCAATTCATTGGAATTATATCACATAGGCTCTCAGATACATTCCCTACAGGTACCAAACAAAATAACCAACAAAGAAACTCCTTCTTTCTGTATGTATTTTACAATGTGAAGAAACTGCAATAGTCTTCTTAGGAATTTCTGTCTGTATTTCTCCACTAGGCCAACTAGATAAATCCGTTCTACTCATGACTTATCTATTCAAAGCAAAATTAAAAAGATGAAAAAAAATTTTACTCAGAAACTATCATTGGTGTGATTGACCATTGGTTCTAGAGTGATAGGTATTTGTAAAATTCAAATACCTGCCATCCCTGGCTCTGCTAGGTTCATCCAACAATGGGTTCCAAATTCTTTTTTCCTCTGATCACCTATGTATCATGGACTTGTAGCACACATTGGAATGTTTTTATAACATTCTTCCAGCATCTGTGCTACCAAATCTAGTAGTGACAATTTGTTCTATCCACCAGGAATATTTTTCATTCACCTATTTGTTTTCCTGAGGTATCATATTTATCTGTATTAGAAACAAAATGTTTTGCAAACAACAACAAAAACAAATGACTGTAGTAGCTCCTGCTGTGAATGGTGAAATGAGGGTAATGAGGGGGTAGCAGGTAGCACTGGCAATATTCATATTCAGACAGCCCTGCTAAAACATTTGAATTGGCTAGATTAAGGAAACACTGCCATTTCAAGGGTCTGTGCTGCTGAAGTATGCAGTCTCAGAAAACTCTGGTTTAGTAAAATACTTTATAGTCTGAGTACACCTAAAGTCACTTGGAATTTCATTTAAGGGAGGGGCTATAGACAATTATATTATGTAGTAGTCTGGGAGTCTTTGTTGCCTTCTAAGAAAAAGTTAAGCTGCAGTGAGAGAAGATATTTATAACCAGAGAATGAGACAGAGTCTCTATGAGAAAGTCATGGTCATGGAACATGACAGATGGATTTAATTACAGAGCTTTCTAATACTTACTGTTACAGTATCTCCAGTATTTCATGTAATCTTCCCAGCATTTTAGTAAGTATTCCTTAACCCCATTCTTATGTCTGTGGAACTTCAGAGGAAAGAAAGAGAGGGAAATGTGGTGCTAGGCTGAGCAAGATATCATGGGGAAGGAAAATCACACCTAGAGGTGACTTGCCCATGGAGATCAAGAACTTGGAAGCAATAGCGATTCAGAGGGTAGACGGGAGAAAATTAAGACCCCATGAAGCCCTGGAGTTAATGGCAATGATGCACTGTTCCTACCACACATATAGTGGATATAAACCAATTCGAGTTAAATCTTAGATGAGCTTGGATGCATTCAGAGAGGTATGGTTGTAGACTGATCTTAAAGAATAAATCTTAAAGGATAATCCAGAAAAAATGGAGGACTCAGGTAATATTTTTAAAAAAAGGTAACATGTAAGAAAAAACAAATTTTTATGAAAGTCCAAATGAAATGCCATATCCAACACATACGTAAAAATTATGAGAAGATGGAAAAAAAGAGGAGCGCACTGAAGGAACGGCACAGGGGACTAGAAGTCTGAATATACATTGTTTTGAGCCATCCCTGTCACTGCAGCCTGATGAAGCAAAATGCCCATCACGTCCCTTACAGTTCCTGCTCTTGCCATTCTACTGTGGCTTCTGTATCCCCGCAGAGCAGAAAACACCCAGAAGTGGTAGTTCTTATTGTAAAGGAGTTTGAAAGAAGAAAGGATCATGGAAATGTAAAACTCTTCAAACTGCGGTTGCCTCCATGTTCTGCTGTTTCTAATAATGCTTAAAAGATCTATCCTTGTTTGTTGAAAGAGAAGTTTTTGAACTGTTGGACTTTATGTTAATGATATTCCGTCCATGTTTCCCTTTATATAAAGAGGACATTAAATATGTATTAGACACAGGTGACTCAAAAGTCTTAGTTGTAATTAGTCTGACCAGCAAGATTCAATTTTCCTAAACAAAAAGAAAAATTAGTATCTTTGGAGTTCTTGAAACTTACAGCATTGACAAAATTCCTATTTCTTAACTCATTTGTTATAGAATATGTACTGAAGGGAAAACTTCATTTGACTATATTTGTATATGTTTATAAGTTAAAGCAATATGATGGGTATGGAGGATAACAAAAACCTGGAATCGTGTATTAGAAGGGATCATAGATATTTCCTAGTCTAAAACTTTTGTTTTAAAGGTAAGTAAATGAAATCAAAGCCCACTCACAGAGTATTAGACATTGATATTCTGTGGTAAATATTAGGTTTAACTAAAAGTAACAATCTCTCCAATAGAACTTATAAATTCAGAACCTACTCAGCACTTATTAGTAATGATTCACATAGATAGTAATGATGGTGATGATGATAATGATTTCATTATTAGCCACAATCATCACCCCTCCTTATATTAGTGTCCTTTGCCATGTAGCTCCTTAGGGGAAAGGAAAGGGGATACTACTTTCCCTTTAACTTTGAGTTTAGTCAAATAACCAGCTTTGTCCAATAGACTGAAATGGCAATGCATGATCAGATCTGGTCCTGAACTTTAAAAGTTCATGGGTGACTTCTTGCTATCTTGGAACAGTCCCATCATAATAAGAAAATTACCTGTCTAAACCATTGGTTCAAGGATAATGAGAAACATGGAGCAGAGTCATCCCACCCTATCTTGCAGAGTTAGAATAAGAAGAGATGAGCCTAGTTCAGCCACCTCATAACAACCTGCAGATGTATAAGCAGTAGTAAGTGGCAGTGGATTTAAGTAATTGAATTTTGCAGATGTTTTATCATGAGCAATAGCAAGTCATAAAATAATACATTTTTAATCTACTTAAAAATTAAATTTCAAATGCCAAATGGCTTCCATTCTGGGTTGAAATTAACCTACATTAGTTAAATATTGTGTCATTTCCTTGCTCAAAGGGAATGCTCCAGAAGCTCCAGATTGCCAGAAAAACAGATTTAAATGTGTTCATCTTGTTGTGATCCTTTGCAGATTAACCTCTCAGTGTATCCTACATATTTCCCCACTCCAACTGGACTACTCTAATTTATGTGTGTATGGAGGGTATGAAACTTGGAGTTCTGAATATGGATTCAAACCTTTTGTTTAGTGTTTAACACTCCTACTTAATATCTAACTTTGGACAAATAAATTCCTTTAACTTGGTACTTAAAGCTCAGTTATTTATTAATAAAATAGGAGCCAATTATACCTATTTATAATTGGGTTATTGTGAAGATTCAGTTATGTGACAAATTGAAAGAAACTGCCACTGTGTTTGATTTTTGGCAGTCAAGGGAGGGAGAGAAGGTCTGTTCTCCTTTCCTTGTACTTCTACCCCATAAGGCTACCAGCTCCAAACTGAAAGTGAAACACAGTTTCTCTGATGACCCCACTTCTCACAAAGGAAAGGGAAGTGATAAATTCTGTTAGAGATTGGCATTCATTGATCCCTTTTTTCATTGTCATGTCGATGGTGCTGAAACTCAACCCAGATTCCAGCTCTTCCTTTTTCTCTCTACATTCTGTTAAACATGAACTGCCCCTTCTTACCTGATAACCACACTATTTTATTTTCTGCCTCCAGTGAATGTTCAAGACAATCTTGCAATCCAGCTGACTGAGTACCAGGACTTTGAGCCTATACTTCAAACACAGTAGGATCTCTGTAGGTATAGGTGTTGAGATTCAGGTAATAAGTTAATTTCAGCTTTGACTCTAAGTCAGGCCAACCCAAGTTCCTAATCCATTCAACCATTCCTGTTATGTGTATGTTTCAGAGCAGAAGGAGAGCTCCTTTCCTTCCTTTTCTTTGCACTTCTTACAATTCAACCTGTTTTTTCAAAAGCTAGTTCTAATCTTGATCTATGATGCTCCACAATGAAAGGAAACTCCACTGCCTCCAAATTGCAATTAACCTAATCTGTCTGTAGAACTATTATGACCATTGTATAATCAACTGTCTATTTATGTGTTTACACATTGTCGCCTCCTTCAGTTTATTCAGTCTTTATATTACTCCACTTCTGTCTGGCTTCCTTGAGGCTAGCATAATGCCTAGTTTTGATGGATGGTCAACAAATATTTAACCTACATATGAATGATGTATTCTTGTGTGTTCATGCCTTTTATCCCATCCAAGAGCAAACTATATAGGCAAACTAAAAAAATGACCCTTAATTTTGGGGATTAAGCAGACTAATAATATTGGTTTGTTGCTTTAACAAATATTAGAACTAACATTTCTCACCTATTACACAATATTCTGTCTTTTCTGTTCTTTTTTCCCTTTGCATATTTCTGTTTCTCCCATCAAATCTCCCTTGCCTACTTCCTAGCACCACTATACAGACAGTATGCCCTCAGAATTTGGGGTCCTTTTTTATTCCTCTGTCCTCTCTCATCTGCCTTGTTTTTAAGGCAATTAAAGGTAATAATTTCCTTAACTGGTGGTCTCCTTGGTTTCTCTGAGTCTATGGATAGACCAAGTTCTACTTTCTTAATTCTAATCCACTTTCCTTAAATAAAAAATAAATAGGCTTCTGATTTTTGCTTATTTAAAAAACAACTGAAAAGTTGCTAGATCCTGAACTTTCACAAGCAGAATTTGTAAAAATCACTCATTATATACCAGTTAGCTGGTAAATATAATGCTATGTGAACATTGCCCAAGTTGGACTGCATAGGGTTAAAATAAGCAATGGTTATTCTGGGAGAAAAAAAAGAGAAAAAGGCAAGGAGATTAGAACACTAACCTTTACAGTTGCCAAATCAAGAGTCTCAGAAATTTGAAATGCCCTCTCACTGACTCTGTCAACAGCCTTGTATTGATGCAAGCACCAAAAAAACCAAAAACACCTGTCAAATGTGGTCCTTGATCTTGTAGACTAGCTTGTGCTTGACCTGAAGTGGTCGGTGGAGCACGGCCCTATACATGGGGGACAGAGGGAGTGACTGTTTACCCAAAACCTGAAGCAAATGCTGTGTTTGGAAAACACAGGATGGGAAAAATATATTGCCATGGCAACAAATTACTTTTCTACTGACATAAAGCAAAAATAGCTCTCCCTTCCTTCTCTGAGAAGCACATATTTTAAAGTACATGGAAGATTAAAGGTGATATGCAGAAACAGCTGCATGAATATATTTTCATTTTTCTTCATTTGGTTTATACTAATGTCAGTATAAATCTGAAAGGCAGAAATAATTTTGAGCCAGAAGTATCTCAGTTCCAGAGAACAGTAACAGCTTAGGAGAGAAATGTATAATTCAGTCAAAAACTCTATTTTGACTGTAATATAATGATGGCAGAATTGAACTTATCAAAACAAAATGTTCCTGGCATCAGTCACCATGGAAAATAATATCTCTTCATGTATTTTTTCCTTCCTATTTGAAAAGCCCAAAAATGTTTTACTCCTCCCTTTGGCTAACAAAGAAGAATTCTTCAGTTTAACTTACATGAAAGGTAAATGATAGTTCTAAGAGTTCTTAGATCTTTCTTTAGGTTTCAGCAGTTGCTACTCTGAGTGGTAAGTGCCATGGAAAAATTGGTGTGAGACTGGGGAGAAAGGAGAATATAATAAATTTTCTTCAGGAGAGTTCTTTGGAATGGAGTTCTGCTAAGTCTCCAACACTGACACTTATCCCCCAGGTAAGAGTTACTTACTTACTTACCTGAGTACCATGGACCTTTCCCAAGAGAGTAGGTGGTGAAATCTGAAAGTAATAAATGGTAACTATTTGCTTTGAAAAATTTTGTTTTCTATTTTATTTCACTTGGAAGATTGTTTTCAACACTTGCCAATAATTCTTATTTCCTTAGTGAAATCTTAGGAAAATATTTTGCAAGGTTCTTTCCCAAAGATAGCAAGTTATTGGATAGACCAAATGAAATTGTCATTTTATGTCGATTAAAAGTCATCAAATATTAGCAATTTCATAGGATTTCACATAGTAAATATTTCATCTATTCTAATAACCCTAGGACTTCCTTCTACAGTACCGGATGTCTTTCTTCATATTCATCACATCCTTTTTTTTTTTTTTTTTTGCTTATTTTCATAGGTCAGAGGTGAAAGGCTTTCCCATTGCCATGTTGTATTTATGCACACCCCTGTAATTATGCCCAAACCAAAACTCACCATCCTCGACCACAACGTGGCCAGCTTAGCAAGCCTGCTCTTTCATTTCAGCAGTTAGCAATCCCACATACCTACAGAGAAATCATGGGAGAATTTTCTATCTCCCTCTTTCGACTAGCTCTATGCTTTCCTAGTCACTGAGTTTCATCATTGCAGCATCTTCCTCAAGCTCACTGACACTGCTCCCTGCTGTAGTGCAGGATCTTGTTATATCCACATTAGTGCAATTGTCACACAAATAGCCTCGCCATTTGCATCTTTTCATTTAAATTAAGTTCCACCCCTGAGTCACTTTTTCTTTTTTTTTAAAGAGTTATTTATTTATGCATATAAGAGCTGGGGGACAGGTCAGAAGAGTGGGATGTGTGTGTTTGAGAGGATTCACCAGAGACAGAGTGGGGAACAGAACAGGCAGATCAACTGAAATACACTGCTGTGGGGAGCAACAGGCAAGGCAGGAGAGGTCTGTTGAGCCACGTGAGTCACCTCCCTGGCTGGGGATCAGACTCATGCTGCAGTGTCTATGGATGCTTCATAGTGTGGTGCTTAACTCCTTGCACCACCAGAGAAACCCCTGTCATATACTTTTATACTTATTTTCATTTGCTAATTTTGTCTAGCCCACTCCAGCCCCACTTTGTCTGCTTGAAACCACTGATCATCAGTTAGGGTAAAACTCAGAAAACTCTTTAAACAGACCTCTCCATTGCCTCAACAGCCAGGACAAAGAATCTCTCCCTTCTACCTGACCTCTCTGCACATATGCAATTACTTATATTGCAAGTAGTTAGGTTAATTGGGTATATAACTCCACTCTCACTGATTGACTGTGATTTTCTTGGGTACATGGGACTTTATTCATATTTCTTTCCCAAAAGTCGAATTTGCTTAATTTGAATTTACCTCTAATTTGCTTTCATGCAATTTAAAGGGAAAGAGATATGGATCGACCACATTTATTGTTTAAATCTATTTCTCTTCATTTATGCTGCCTTCATCCTTTCTTTATTGAAGAAGAGCGTGTATCAAATGGATAACTGCATATAATTTCCAAACACTGCAGTCATTTGGAAATAATTTATTTATTATTAATAAATAAATCACTGGGCCTCCCCTGGTGGCGCAGTGGGTTGGGCAGCGCACTATGAGGCAAACCGCAGCCACTTGCAACATGAGTTCGATCCCTGCTGCCGGCCAGGGAGGGGGACCCACATGGTGCGGCAGACCTCTCCTGCTGTGCCCGCTGCTCCCCTCAGCAGTGTACTTCTGTTATCTGCCTGTTCTGTTCCCTGCTCTCTGTGGTGAATCCTCTCGCCCCCCGACACCTCCGGTCTGTGCCCCAGTGCTTGTATGCATAGATGGATAAATCTTTAAAAAAAAAATAAATCACTTAGAATAGTTTATTTATGAGTTAATTCATGATCCCAAAATATAGCTTTTCCATTATTTTATTTTCAAGCTGTTTAGTTCTTCCTGTAATATGAGTTTTATATGTGGACAAGACATTGATCTCAAGCAGCTGTGTTATCTCTGCTTTGGTTTTCTTATTTTCATCTGCGAACACAGATGACTTGAAGTCACACACACAGCAAAACCAACCCTGAAAGTCTCCTATGTCTACAGAAATTTTCACTTTATTCAGGAAAGCTTCTACACTAGCTTTCCTGGGCTAGTGTAGAAGATGCTGTTGATTGCATGTTCCCCTCCACATCCTATTGACTTGGGCTCATGCATGTTGCACTGGACAGTGTCTCACATGCTGACAGTCAGCTCAAATGATTACAGCTTTCTGTTTCCCTCTCAGTTTCCCCCACCATTATAACGATCTTGTTCTGCCCAGGATCTAAGTGGTTCCAGAATGCTACACATTTAATTTCCCCCGTGAAAACTTTTAAATAACAGTAGACCAACCTGAGTGGAAAAATCCTCAGCTTCCCAGTCTTTCAGGGAGACAATCCTGAAGTATGTTCTACAGATTCCCCACTGGAATTGAACCTCAGTTGGTCGCAGCAGTCACCCATTAAGTAACACAATTTTTAGTGACTATTCTGTCTCAATTTCCCTTTTTCTTCTCTTGCTAAAACTCAGTATCACCAGTTTCTTTTCCTAACTTTTGCTTATTTTGTGAAAAACTAAATATTTTACCTCTAATTGGCTTTCATGCAATTTAAAGGGAAAGAGATATGGATCGACCACATTTATTGTTTAAATCTATTTCTCTTCATTTATGCTGCCTGGTTAAAGTTCTAACACATTTTATATTAACTTTTGGATTTTAGAATTTGTTAGCTATATGTTTGTGAGTTATTTTGTAGTTTATTTCTTTTTCATTTTTCTTTTTTAGATTCTATTGTTTTACATTTTTACATAATATATTCTAGCACCGAGAACATAATAAAGTTAGGAATTAGGCATTTTTCCCAAGTGAAGAATTAAGTGCCCTCAAATAATCTTTTGCTTGATTTAATAAATATATGTAATTTTATGTCCAAATTCTCTAATTTTTTTTTGTTTTTTTTTTCTATCTACATGGGGCAAACCATTTGTATTATTAAAGCTTTAAGTGTCTTTGATATCTGTAGTGTAAATATTCACTATTAGTCCTTACCTGCCAAAATGCTCTTAGCTATTTTCCTGCATTTTTTCTTCTATGTAAACTTTACAACCATTTTATCAAATTCCATTTTCATTTTGACTAGAATTGCTTTCTATGTGTAGATTAATTTGTTTGAGAGACAGTCTTTTCCCTGACTAAATTTCCTTCTCAAAATTCAACTGACCATAAAGTTAGCTGGTCTGTTCATTAGACTGTCAGACAATCTTGATAACTCTAGCCTTATAGTAAACCAAAATATAAAAGTATAAGTCTTCCAACTTTGTACAGTTTTACAAAAGTGTTTAGATTCTTCTAGACCATTTCCATGTAAGTTTATAAGTTTATAATTTCCATGCAATTAATAAGAAGCTTATTAATTGAGTCTTTTTAATAGTTTGAGAGTGCATTAAATCAATCAAATTGGAAATAATTGCTACTTTAGGAATATTGATTTCCAATCCACAAATATAAAGCTTATTTGGGTGCTTGTTTTGTTCATTAGCAATGGCCTCCTAGGCAATGTTGAATAGTACCTTTGTGTTGTTCCTATTTTGAGGATGAAACTGTCAAATATTTAACCATTTTATGTAATAATATCTGTAGGATTTTTTAGACATTTACTTTATAATATTGAAGACATTCCCTTCTAAATTTTCTGAGAGATTTTGTTTTTGTGTTGTACGCAGGTTTTGAATATTTTCCTATTTCTTTGAGACAAAATAAAATCTATGTGCTCTTCAGTTGAATTACATTTACTAAATTTTTGAATAATACATCAATTTTGTTTTCATGACATACATCCCCCTTAATATGCTGTATTTTAGGCTTTTAAAAATAACTAATATGCTTTAGTTAAAGTTAAATATTTTAGCTTCCTATTATAAATTTTAATACTTAAGATACTTTAAACAATATGTTTAAATTATACTTTATATTATTAATATATTTCATCAAATATATAATTTATATTTTATTTTAAATATGTTCTGTACATTTATATATTGCTAAATGTGTTCAGGATTTTGCATGTATGGTCTTAAGATATATTGGTCTGTTTTTTTCTCTCTTTTTTTTTAAATGTTTTTGGTTGACTCATAGGACAAACAGAAAAAAATTTTCCATGTCTCCTATATCTAATAGAATTTGCATAAGATTGGAAATATTTCCTTTTTTTTTAGAGTTCCTTAGAATTTATATGTAAAGCCATCCTTTGTAGATAATTTAATTGTATTTTCAATTTTTAATAGATATAAGGGTATTAAAATTTTCTATTTCTTTTTGTGTTCTTCCTGTGTAAGCTGATAAATCATCTTTTTCAGGGAATTTTTCAGTTTTATCTAAGTTGTTTAAATGTATTGCCATATGGTAGTTCATCAAATTTCCTTGTTATCATTTTAATGCGTGTGGAATCTGCTTGTTCGTTCTTGATGTTGGTCATTTGCCTCTTGCCTCTTTTTATTTTCCTTTGATTAATATTACAGGGCTATTAAAGTCTGTAAAAACCAGCTTTAATTTTGTGTATTTTTCATTATTATTTGTTTTCATTTTGACATATTTATGCTTTCATTACTTTTAAATCTATTAATTTTGGCCCATTTCAACTATCTCTAGTTTCCTGGCTTCCCTTTTGACTCCTGCTTCTATTAGCAACAGAGATGTCGCAATAACTTTGTTAATATAAAAGTCATATCCTGTTCCTCCAATACTCATTATTTTTCTATAATTATCTTCTCTTGCTGGCTCTCACCTTCCATCTTATTTCTTTATTCTCATAGATTGAAAACAATTGTTATTGTAGAGTTGTTCCCAAGTTAAACTATAGATCCACTGCAATACAAATAAAAATCTCAGAGGAGTTTTAGTGCAAGTTATAAGGTTATTCTAAAATTTATACGAAAAGGTAAAGAATATCCAAAATCATAACCCATTATTTAAACTTACATTATCAGATATCAAAGCTTTTTATATAAGTATGGGTGGTTATTGAGAGCAGAAAGCATGGAGATGGTGCATGTATAAACAAAGGAAGCAATAAGCCAGAAGAGCATCCAGAAATAAACCCACACATTTGGACATGTGCTGCATTGTGAGGATGTCTATGAAGAACTGTGGGAAAAGAATGTATTTTAACATATGGTGCCAACTCAATTAGCTAACTGTAGAGAAAATATGTATGAATATATATCTATAGAAAAAAATACATAGATATAGCTATGTAAATATAGATAGATTTATACTCCATTGTATCTCATTCTCAAAAATTAAAATCTATTTTTGTGGTTTTTAGCCTAACTTTGAAAGGTAAAACAGCAAGGTTTATATAAGTTTATGGAAGACTACCCCATGAGTACAGAATTAAGTGAAGATTTCTAAGCTGGGAAAAATATAGAAACCATAAGGCAAAGATTACCATTAAAATAGGCCATTAAAGTAAAGAAAACTTTCATCAAAACACATAATCCAAGAATGAAAATTATTCATATCCAAAATATATAAAGAATTCCTAAATCTATAGGAAAATAAGCAAATTGAGCAGACATTTCATTAAAGAAGATATCCAATAGACAAAACTTGCTCAGCCTTCTCAGTCATAAGAGAAATAGAAATGAAAACCTATTTACAACCATTAATATCAGTAAAATGAAAAACACCAAGTGTTAATTAGACTGCAAAGCACTTTGAGCTCTATGGAATACTGGTGAGAGGGTAATTTGGTATCACTATTTTTTTAAAATTATGTTCATTGAGGTAACATTAATTAAGTTTAAGTGCTACAAGTTCATACCATGACAAGTGTTTATCATATCATGCCCTATTTTGAAACTATTTATTACAATAAACTGAATCTAGGCATAGTTTATGACCTATCTATGATCTTAGGTATTTAATCAACAGCACTACAAATAGAAACACAGAATTTTGTATACAAGAAGATTTTTGCAGTTTTAGTCATAGAATTCAAATGCTGGAAACAAACAAAATGTCTGTCAATAGAATAAGCAAATAAATTGTGAAGCATACATATGATGAAATACTATACAGCAATGAAAATGGAAAAACTGCCTCATGCAACAAAGTGCATGTCACAATCATAAGGATGAGCAAAGGAAACCAGACCTAAAAAGATATGTTTTCTATAATTGCATGTAAATTTTTCAAATATAAGAAAAACACATTAATGGTAGGAAATCATTTTTATCTTTAAAAAAAAAAAGATACAATGACTAAAAGTGATCCAGGAGATACTGAAATGTAATATTTTTTGATCAAGGATACTGTTAGTGCCCTATTCTTGACCTCATCAAACTATTTCAATTTCATAGAAATTCATAAACTTAGGATTTTTCATTTGATTTTTTTGTTATAATTTAATAAAAGGTTAATTTTTTAAAAAGTTGATCTTTTTCTTTATTATATTCTGTTTTATTTGATTTGCCCCTGAAGAAGACAAATATTTGAGTGTTGGCAGTTTATTTGGGAGGGGATATAGGAAATACAAGGAGGAAGGTGTGGAAGTGAGACATGAAGGCAGAGAAGCAATAAAGCAAGATAGTCTTTGGAATTACTGAAATCCAAACTGCTCTTGGTTTCTAGGGAGACTTCTGGGACATCTTTGCAAAGCACACCATTTAGAGTTACTTCATCTGAGAGTCAAGACTCCAGGAATGTTTTACAAGTAAATGTCTATTGGTCACTAGTTGAGGTCTGCTCCCAGAAATTTATGTGATTAGTATTTTAGCTAACATTGAAAAATGAGTCATTAGACAGAATTTTCTCTAAAGAAAGTAGATTTGTAAATATATATATACATATTATATTTAAGGTATTTCTATATAATATGTTTACATGTATTACATGGTTGTGTGTTTGTATGTGTATATATGTACACACTATAAGTATAATGATATAACACATCTAATACATACAAAGCATAGTATTTTAAGTGCTTTCAGAAATAGTTTTGAATATATATACTGCTTTTAATATCCTTAAATCATTTATCTGCCATTTAAATTATTAAAAATTGTGAATAACTGTATTAAATGTCTTAAGCAGTTCTAAGCGCAACTTTAGTTCTTGAAATTTTCTTTAGCCAAGCCATTGCTTCTTATGATCTTTTCCTCTCCTTGTCAATCACAAGGAGCACATAATTGTTGGAAAGACCACAGTAATCTTTTAAATAAATAAAGACCATAAAAATTAAAATCTCCTGACTTTTTTAAAAAAATCATCTTTTTTTTCTTCCACCTTTCGACCTTTTCATGACTTTTATTACACCCAGAAAGCTGCTTATTGCCTCTTCTGAAAGTGGGCTCTGTATCCTTGCATAGCTTTGAGAGTTAAGGCAAAATCTCCTTTCCTTTGCCTCTATTTTTATAATTTGATTAATATTATAATGATTTTGGCTATCAAAACTCTAATTGCTATTTATAAAATACAAGAAGTATCTATTTGTCGTGGTGTGAATTAATGTACTTCCTTTCATAATATATTATTGTTTTCTTGACTGAGTAGCTCTTTGGTTGTAAATGTAAACTTCCCTATAGAGATAATAAATTCAAGATTTGTTGAAGTAGGTAAGTGGAGGTGATAAATGGCATTGAGTTTTTTAAAAGGAATAAGGTATTTATTTGTGTCGTGCAGTCAACAAATATTTTTAAAGGCTGGCTTGTATCAGAACTTGAACTAAATGTTGGAAATAAAAGTTAAATAAAACATGTTTCTGCCATCAAGGAACTTAAGAGTATAAAGAACGGTGGAAATAAGCACATGAGTGAGTATATTTAACTTCGGTGAAAGCTAGCTATGCAGAAGTTGCTATGAGATCATAAAGAAGGTATAAACATTTAGGATGGGGATCACTAGGGAAGACTACAGAGGAGGATGGAAGAACAGAGGATCTCAAACAGAAAGAATAGTTCTCAAAAGCCAGAGGATTGGTGCAGTCTTCATAGACACATGTAGAAATAAGATGATGATTTTGTCCTAGGAAAGGTAAATGATTTTATCCTAAAACATCCTACTAAAGGATGTTAAACATGAAATGTTTCTTACTTTAGCAAATTCCTTTGCTATCAGAGAAACATGGATTGAAAGGGGACCTGACTGCAAGTAAAGAGATTACATGAAAAGATCCATGTGAGCCTAGTAAGAGCTAATCCTCTAGCTCTGAGACTGCAGCGGGGGATGAAAAGCAGAGACCGCAAAATAGAAGTCACAGGAGGTTAGTACAGGCTTGGGCTAGTTAACTCTAAAACACTCTTGGGTTTTGTTTGAGGCAACTGGATTGATGTTAGTGCCACTTGCTAACATGAAGAAATTGCTAGTGTCTATTGCTAAGGTTGGAATTGGGGCTGGGACTCATCAGTTCTGCTTTATACAGGATGAATTTGGAATAAGCATAAGACAATTAAGTGGGAGTAGATTTTTGGAATTTCCATACATTGTTCAATAATTGAAATTATTGTTGCTGATTATGTCAACCAAAAGAATGTGAAAAGTAGATCATAAAATCAAGATGGTCCAGAGAGATTCCGTTTTAAGGTATGAACTATAAAAAAGGGAGCCCCAGAAGTTATGCAATGGAGCAACCAGAGGTATGAGAGAAATCTAAGAAATTGTTATATCATGGAGATAGAAAGGGAAAGAGTAATTCGAAGATACTATACAGATCAAAACTGTATCTTACTTTCAAACAAAATTGTGGACCCAAACAATGGGAGATTTCGATTTGGGGCTTTCAACAATGCTGAAAAGAATAAAATGATGGTGAGAAGAAGCAATGGATGAAAAACAAGAAATTAAAAAAAAAACTGTTAAATATATGATAATATGAAACCAACGCAGTTGTTCATTCTTAATCATTTGGTGAATTAGATAAAGACCTATACTTTTTTATAACTATGTGGGCTCTCTGGGACTTTGTTGGTTCCTGTCCTTTGTCTTTTAAGCAAATCAAGTATTTTCATATGTATTTATAGATCTGCTAATTTAGGCTCCCTGTGATTTATCTGATACTCAGTTAGGAGGGAAAAATATTATTCTCTTCACCAACACCAACAACAAAAAAAAAAATCACCCCTGTGCTTTCTTCTATCTTTTGCCTTTCCCATCAGAAATGTTGTTGACTAGCAATTAACTTGGGAGTAGTGCCATCTTGTTTATTAAATTTCATACCTTTCTTTTTGGATGCAGGCTTTCATTGTGTATTGTGGAGAATTTTGAAAAAGAATGATCACATGTGACAAGGGTCATACATGCATTGTCAGGTATATCATTTCTAGTCTGTATTAGAGACTAAGTTAACAATAACATGCTTTCAAGTTTCTTTAAAAAGCATAAACAATTCTCTCTTATTGCTAAATAATATGCAGGAGCCAATAATAGAATAACACAATATTTTATTAATATATACTTTATGTTTATTTTATATTGTATGATTTTAACATATTTAACTTACAGAATATATAATGATAAATATACTCTGCATTTTTAAAGTCATTTAAAAATAGTATTTTGATAAATACAGACAATTCAAAATTGACATTATGCCAGCAAATTGAAGATGAGTCTGCAACTAATTATCTGTCATAGCTTTTGCTTACTTAACTTGGAGAATGCCCGTATTCATGAAGATAACCAGTTATAAATGATAATAGTTCCTTCAAAGCAATTTACCTCCATTATCATAATACTTATTAATTAAATAGAGGTTGCCAAAAGTTTATTCTGAGCATTCACAAAAGTGATTTAACTTGGAATTCAGTGTTAAAATTTGCTATATCATGTACTTTTAAATGCATGTTGACTTTATCCTTGATTAAAATACACTTAAAAATAACAGTTAGTGCCATGGGATAAATACCATTTCATTGCTGAGGTGAGAAACTGCATAACTAAAACCTATGTATTAGATGCATACTAATGCTACCAAAATGAAAATAAACAAAATTTATAACAAATTTCTCTCATATCTCTGAATTACATATTTTTGTGGAAAATAGTTTGAAATTATAAACTGTAATAAACATTGAGGGACAGTAGTATCCTTCAGAGTAGAAATATTTGTAAGGTCCTTTTAATTTTTTAATGAACTTTTTGTTTATTATATTCATATTGGGGTACTAATTCATCTCATACTCAGTTTCTTCTGACTGCCTGTGAGGAGGAGACACTAGTGAGACATGGGGCAGAATCCACACACCAGCTAAGTCGGACTGAAGTTCAAGTGAGAAACCTTTTTCTTTTTAAAGATTTATTTATTTATACATACAAGAGCTGGAGTACAGGCCAGAGGTGTGGGAGGTGAGACGATTCACCAGAGACAGAGCGGGGAGCAGAACAGCAGACTGAAACACACTGCTGAGGGGAGCAGCGGGCGAGGCAGGAGCATTCTGTTGCACCATGTAGGTCCCCTCCCAGGCCCCAGCATCTAGGATCCAACTCATGCTGCAGTAGCCGTGGTTTGCTTCATAGTGAGTTGCTTAACCCACTGCGCAACCAGGGAGGCCCCGAAATCTTATTCTTTCTTGCACAACCATTTGCTTTCAGCAAATCAAAAAGGAAAACAAGGATATTATGTGCTCACTTATTATCTGGACAAATTCAGGATGTTTTTTCTGAATCAAGAGTTTAAAGCTAGCTTTGCTGCCAAGGTGATTTCTGTAACCAGACAGCAAACACACCTAACCTTAAGCAAAGATCAGTTTCTCACTGCAGAAATCTTCAGCCTCTGCTCTCTTATTATCTGGGACACGTGGGACACATTGCTTCTAGCAATCCCTTATCTCTGCACTCAGAGCACACAGTGTGTGGAGCAGAACTAAATGCAGATCTCAAATTCCAAGACCGTTCTACTGCAGAGACACCCAGAGGTGTATCTTTTATGATCTCCCATTGGGATATAAAACTAAAAAAAAAAAGTTAGCAAATGGCTTTTGAATCTAAGTAGTAGGCCCTGGGAAATGCATAACTACTACCTTCCCTCTTACGATCTCCCATTGAGCTACCTAAATGCTTCTTCAGGCCTCACTTTTACTGGGCACACCATACTACCTGTTCCACCTCTAACCAGCTTTGGTTAGGAAAATTAAGTAGACCAGGATCTGTTCGATGGCTTCAGTGAAGACAGTCCTACATTTCTCCCATGCTATACTGTGCCATTTTCATCTCTCAGATGGAGAATTCAAATGCTACCTATTCCAGTAACATATGACCAAATATCTCCTTTAAGAGGTTTTCTTTGGTTCCCAATTCCATAAAAATTTTCAATTTTCTAACTCATGTATCACTTGCAGTTTAACCATTACTACAGTGTATGACATGGACACCCACACACACAGTTTCTTTTATGTTATCCTTGTTTTTTGTGTGAGACATTAGGAGCTTATGGCCCTTTCAGGACAAAAAGAAAAAAAAAATTTGCTATTTTCCATATTATCCCTCAAAACTGAGATGAACTTTATTCATAAGAGCTACTAAATGAGGTCCTTCCTGGTGGCTCAGTGGGTTGAGCACCACACTATGGAACTTCCATGGCCACTGCAGTGTGAGTTTGATCCTGCCAAGGAGGGGACCTACATGGCGCAGCAGACCTCTCCTGCCTCGCCACTGCTCCCCTCAGCAGTGTAATTCAGTCAGACTGCCTGAGCTGTTCCCTGCTCTGTCTCTGGTGAATCCTCTCACCCTCTGCCTCTGGCCTGTACCCCAGCTCTTGTATGCATAAATAAATACTTTTTTTAAAAAAAAGCTACTAAATGAGTAATTTTAAGTGAACTGATTTCTTTGTACATACTCTAGAAATGTTGTCTTTCTTATGCCCTTATGCAAGGTCAGCACGGTAAAGTCTCTTCAACATTTCTACTTTCATTTTTTTACTATATACACATTTATCAAGTTTCTAATATGAGAGTGCACTATCATATAGACACTGGAGATGAAACAATTTATGGCATGTGGTTCCTGCCCTCAAAAAGTTTAAAGTATAAATTTATTGTGCCAACATGTGACACTAAGCAGAATGAATGGTGCCAGAATTCAGGTTGTTTTATTTTTTTTGGTTTTTGGTGTGTTATTTTTTTTTTTCCATGAATTGTGTAAGTACAGGATCTGGTATTCATTTGGAGTAGCATTGTTATTTTTTTTTTCAAGCATCTGGTAGATTCAAGCAGAAATGGAGGTTTCCCTTCTCTTTCTTCTAAAATGAAATTATTGGGTAAAATACAACAAAAATATATCACTTAAGTTCATAGCAAGAGGGAAAAATATTCAGTTACTAAAAATGAAAAGGGATCTCAGATCTGGGAGGATTAGAGTTAAACAAATATCTCCCTTATATTTGAGAGCTGGACATACATTCTAGACAGCTGAGTTTCAATATCCTCATGGGGATAAGTGAAGTCTGTGAGCCCAATTCTAAATGACGAGATGCAACTGGACTCTGCATAAATAAGGGGCCCCAAAGGGACTGTCTTAAAAAATAAATGACATTTTTTTCATATCACCTTGAGGATTTTGTGGGGAAAAATATAATTCATAGACTAAATTGATAGTTAATTGCATTAGACTTTAAAATGTTTGCCTGCTATATTATAGGACATCCAGTACTAAAATACTTATCATCTGGCCCTTGACAGATTTTTATTTGCTGACTCTCTCTATGGAACAATTGAAAAGAAACGTTTCTATATGAACAGATTCAAAAGCAATGTGGAATGAACTTTGCAAGTTGCAGAGTGCTGCATACTATTTATCCTATTCCTATTAAATTGTAAAACAAGCAGAATAGTACTATAAGATGGTTATGGATATTTCTGGAGTAGCAATTTTATGAGAATGCAAAGGTAAAATGTTTTAATCAAATCCATGATGGTGATTTAAATTCTAAGTAGAGGAGGAAAAAGGACTGAGAAAATCACAAAGTGGAGTTCGTGAAGATTTTTTGAAATTTGAATCTTTCCAGTGTGCTGTACTGTTTGAAAAATCATTCATGGCCCTCCCTGTCTGCTATGTAAATGAAGTTGAATTATAAGTGCTCAAGTCTGTAACAAACAAAACACTCCAATTTTATTGTAATTCCTGGAGATGGTCACTCATGTGTTATGAAGGAATTTTGTGTCATGTGCTTCAAAGAGGACATTGGGATTTGCCAGTTCATGAAAATGTTTAACTGGATTACTCTTTGCAAGTTACTAAGAAGGATAGAAAACCTTTCAGTCTGTAGGAAAGTGGCGGTTAAAACAGACATTCTAACAGCAAATTATTTCTCCATTTTCCAAAGTTCACCTTTAAAGAGTGGCTTGTCAAGCTTCATGAACTAATTGCTTCAGCTTGGAGGTGCTGCAGCTAGTTAAAAATTCTCACTCCCTATTGATTCCCTATAGCTTTTCAAAAAGAAGGACACTTTTAATGCATCACATGCAGAACTCTCTGTGATACGATATCATCAGGAGTTGAAGGCAATCAAAGTCCAGATTTCAAATCCCATTGCTGCAAAATATTTACTTGTCAGATCTCATTTGTTGACAGTGCTCAAATGTGTATAATTTCTCGCTAGGCAGACTTTTAGAATGCGAAGACAAGGCAGTAATGAAGGAAATTTGTGTCGTGAGTGAACTATAAGCCTGGGTGTTCGAACTTGACTTAGTAAAACCAACACAATACTGGCATTAGTATTCAGTTTAAATTTCAGTTCCTATGAACAAGCTGCCATGCTGCCCAATTTGTCAAGATAAAATTTCAGAATCTTTTCTATGCCTCTTTGTTCTAATAACCAAATCTTCTAGACAATGTTAAAGGCAATTTCAAGGATATTGAGGACAATCCTCCTGGCTGAGAGGGTTGCACAAAGCATGGAGGCAAAATGTAGTCAAACATTTTAATATTTAAAGAATATTATCTCTTCATTTTCCGGGTTTGCTCATCACAATCATTTTGTGAATTTGAGAACATTTCATTGAAAACGTTGAATATTCTACTCATTATTAAGTATCCTATGCATGGAAGGCACTTAGAAAACTTAGTTTTGACTAAAGACAAGGCAATCTAAACTTTGGACAAATTTTTGCTGTCCATTCTGGAACTTACTCCTTGGTTATTCAGATAGCTAGTGCATATTTTCTTGACCACATTTGAAAAGATGAAATATCTGACTCATTAATAATGACTTTATAGAGGTAAAGTATTGGCCCTACACAATGGATAGGAAGCATAGCCAAGAGTAAAAGTTATACAGTTGCCTTATAATTAAATTTTTATTCCCCTTATCATTACCCTAATACAGAATTCCTCCATCTTTATTCAGGATGACAGTAGGTATGACTTATTAAAAAGAATGTTTTTGCTCATATAAGTTTGAGAAGTGCTTACTCACGGTTTTAAATCACTGATTTAAACTTAATTGAGTTCATAAAGGCACTACGGGGCATTAAGTTTGCTAAGTCATATGCATCATACTCTTCAAGGAGGTTATCAATAGCAGTTTACTCATTCAGGCCTTTCTCATGGGTCATCTCAAAGGAGTGATGCTCAGCAGAATACAATAGTGGAAATAATATCAATGTATTTGAAAGTAATGAAATTTAATTTGCTTATCTTGAATTGTTCTCATCAACATGTCAATGAAATTGGTATTTTGATTCATTCATAATGTCTTCTATTTCCAATTAAACTGTCATGGGAAAATGTTTAATTGCACATTGGCTCATCAGTAAGCTAAGGTCTTATGTCTTTGCTGCTACAGATATTCATACTAACCCTGCAGGGTTACAAAATTACCCAAAAGAAAGACTGAGGGTGGTCATTCTGAATGTAATGTTTTTCATTGAGTTCAGTAAATCCTTTTCTTTTAGTCAAATATAATATACATGATATATATGTGTGTGTGTGTATCCCTGACAAACCAATGTGCAGAGAAAAGAAAAATATCTGTGAGAAAGTAGCAGACCAAAGCTAAAGAAGAGAAAGTAGCAATATTTTTTGTATTATGTAATGACACAAGGAGGCATAAGTCTATCTAATCCCTGACAAAAATCCTAGGTGCTGAGAGTATGCAGGTGAGAGTAAACATTTTTGGTCCCAATTCAGGGAATTTATTATCTTATGGGAAGACATAAATTAAACAAATCATTACAGGTGAGATGGGTGTTTTGAAAATGTATTTTGTGACTATGACTAGCAACTAGATTTTTCTAAGGAAATGAGACTCAGAAGCCTGACATAAGAGCAAGAGTCAGTACCTTCCAAGCAAAATGGGAGCTAACTTCACATGCCAGAAGATAAGAGAGAAATCAGGTCAATGACAGGCCATTCTTAAGGAAGCCTCAGTGTTTCACAGAATTTTGGTTCCTCCTAGAGACAGTAGTTTTCTCTTCATTTGTTTATTATAGACCCCTCCCTATGTATGAGATTCTATAGAGAACACAAAAGATATGCAGTACACTCCGAAATAGCTTCTATTTCAGTAGCTAGCAATGAATGAAGAAAATGAGGTCAAGACAAATAAATATTCAATACCATTAGTGCCCAGAACACAAGATCATGATGAAACTAGGTCAGTTATCTCGCTGTGTCACTTTGAGGCCATAGGCCAAGAGGAACACCTGCAAAGCCCTGTCCAAGGTGCTCAGGTAAAACACAGACTGGGGAATATTTGACAATGCTTTGGCTTGTAACTGAAGAAAGTTGACACTTACATGCTGAAGGTAACTTCTATCTGGTATGAAGTGGTGATTCTATAACATCTTTAGAGTCTCTCATTGTTCAGTTAAAGTTCCTTTACTGATCTTTTAATTATATAGATGTAATAGTAATAATGTACAGACAACTTATTTAATTCACATAAGGGTCCAGTGAAGGACATACTATTATCATCTTTATTTTACAGATGAGAACTATACAGAGGTTTTTCAATTTGTCCAGAGTCAAAGCAGATCCAGAACCAGAACGCTGATCTGTTAAATCTAGAACCTGCTTATTTTAGCTTCCTGACAAATTACTTCAAGCAAAGGGACTTAAAAGAACAGGATTTACTCTCTTATAGCTCCAGAAGCCAGAAGTCCAAAATCAAGGTTTCACCAGCCTACACTATCTCCAGAGCCTTCCATCCATCCACCTCCCGGCTGCTGTTGGCATTGCTTGGCTTGTAGCCACACCACTCCATCTCTGTCTCTGCGGTCACGGTCTCCTCTTCTGTCTTCTTCTACTGTAAGAATACTTGTCACTGAACATAGGCCCTCTGATTAATACAGGACAATCTTCTCTCAAAATCATTAACTAAATTACATACATAACAGTACCGTTTCCAGTAAAGGGACATTTACAGTTTCTAGAGAATAGGAATATGAACACCACGTTTCAAACCACTACAATTCTACTAACCAAAACATCAAACTGTTGTTTTGGCCACATTATTTGGGCACAAAAATTGCTTTGAGGTAAGAACATAAAAAACTATGTTGTAGTTAACAACCCAATTAACATTTTGGGAAAATGTGCTTTGTTTTCAGAGAAGAGGAGGATGGGGAAGTTATGTTTCAATTCCTGTAATTCTGATGGTTAGAGCTAGGGAGAGGTTTTTTTTTTTTTTTTTTTTTTTTTTTTTTTTTTTTTTTTTANTGTTTGTTTTTTTTTTTTTTTTTTTTTTTTTTTTTTTTTTTTTTTTTCAAAATTGCCCATGTAAAAGTGAACAAAACAAGAGTGGTTTTGGTGTTCAAGGTATAATATAAGAGGCAGGTTTAAGGGATGTATCTTTCCCCCATCTCAATGGAATGAACTCACCCACAGAATCACAGAAGAAGCAGTGTTGTAAATCACGTCCTTTTCATTTGAATTTATAAATGATCTTTGCTTAAACAGTAGTTCTAACCTGTGGAATGAACATTTTTTTTCTCTTCCACTCTCATGATTTCTCAGGGCATACAGTCATCTCCTCTAAAAACAATGATGGCATGGCCTCTTTTCAATACACATTCCACTTAGTGTTCCCAGAATTATCACATTATCTAAATTATAAATTACAACTTAGGTTAACAAACATGTAACATAGTCCAGCAGAAGCTGATTTGATACAGAGAAGCTAGCAAAACAAAATCTAGAGAGATGCAGTGGTTTCACAATCTGACAAACTATGATTATGTTCAGACCAGTGCAGAGGGCTGAAGGAAGCCGCATGTCAGAAAGTGTTTCAGAGCTCATTTTTACTAGTTATAGAATTGGTAAAAGAGACCAGACACGCTGTAAAGATATTGATTTCTAGACTGAAAACTCCATCATGTCATCACACCAGAATCTGACATAGTTCATCATGAATAAAGTAGTAATATTTGTCACATCGAACAAAATTGCCTTTGTTTGGGGACTTTTCCTATTTGATAAGGTTTAAGCTGCTACTGCTACTGTGAATTCCCTCCTCAATCTCCATGTTGTTTGTGATACCACATTTGTTTTCTTATTATTAACTGTCACTCCACAGAGAGAAATGAAAGTAGAACAGATACAAGTCAATCAAGCCCAGAAATCCAGAATAGCAATAGGAGATAGAGGAAATTTCAACACCAAACTAAAACTGTCCCTGAATAAATATGGGCAATTCTATAAAGGTTTTTAATCAGGCATGTGACCAGTGAAGATTTATCTTGCCTGCATTACTAAATATCATTCCCACTAACACAGTTCTTCATCAAGACATAATTAATTTGTTGTCCTCGCTGCAGAGTTTAATTTTCAGATGGCCCACTATCTCGCTCTTTAGGTAGTATTAATTAAATTTTACAAGTATAACACATACATAGTACTTACAGACTTTTTGAATTAAGATTTTGCTGCAGTAAATAAGATCCATCTTAAGCTTTCATGTTCTGCCATAAAGTACTGGATTATACAGTATCCTATTTGGTCTTGGTGCATTATTAGACTTTTTAAATCTTGCCTCTAATGATCAAAACATACAATTTATTAGTGGAAAAAAAGGTCTTAGCTGTTGTCAACAATTCAATTCTAATTACATTCTTATGTATAATCTTACAATGAAAAAGCATGGAGAACTTTAAAAGGTGTGATAGCGCTACCATGTTATTATTCTGATGAGCCTATTTTGGTGATAAAATTTTGGATTTTTATAAATATATGAATAAACACTATATTGTAATCTTGTTATGTGCTAGCACTATTGTAAGCATTTGAAAAATGCTTTTTAAAAGATTTTTATTTATGCATACAAGAGCTGGGGTATAGGTCAGAGACTCAGGGACAGGGAGAGTGAGAGGATTCACCAGAGATAGCGAGGGAGGCAGAACAGGCAGATCAACTGAAATACACTGCTGAGGGGAAAAGCAGGTGAGACAGCAGAGGTCTGCTGCGCCATGTGGGTCATCTCCCTGATCAGGGATCAAACTTTCACTGTAGTGACTACAGAAGGCCCACAGTGCGGCGCTCAACCCCTTGTGCCACCGGGGAGGCCCTGAAAAATGATTTCTGATGTAAATCTTCACAATAACTTTATAAGACAAGCATAATTATTCTTGTTTTACAATGACATTTTAAGGTCCAAGGAATTCCCAAAATCTCAACCAAAAAGCAATAAGCCTAAATCTTTCCAATTATACGCCTAATGCTTCTAAGTTCCTGTTCTACTGTTTCTCATCACATTATAAATATATGTATACACATATGGACACACATGTTATAGAGTAATATATGTGTTACACTAGTTAGAACATAGATCCTTTTATTCAGACTTGCATGAAAGCAATCACAATTCTGTCCCTCTGCTACTAAACATTCCTAGAAAATATTATTTTAATGAATGCATCATATTCAATGCATGCATATCTCAGATTTGTTTATTATAACAATATTGTAATAAGCATCCTTAAACATAAATCTTTAGCCTGTGATTATTTCCTTAGGATAATTCCTAGAAGAATGCCATGAGAGCTACAAATATTTTTTAAGTTCTACACATTTATTCTGAATGTGTAGGGCAGTGGTTTATATATTATTAAAGATCTACTATGCCAAAGCCATTCACTTCAGAAGTGGGACTGAGGGTTAGAACACTAATGAGAAGAAAAAGAAGAGAAAAGAACCGAACAAAGGAGGAAAACTTCTGATTAAAAAAATGAGTTAAACAAAGAAACAGCTGACTTCAAAGACACTGATAATGTTGACAGTCCACATTTTTTCTTTCTTTTCTTTGGGAAGTTCATCAAAATCTCACCTTACATGCCTCTCCTCCCAGCTCTAGCTAGTGCATGAATCAGCAACATTGCCTTTTAAGCCCTTGCTCCTCCCATGGGGCAAGCACTTCACACCCATCATCCAGGCAGCACATGGGCTTACCATCATGGAGCGACAAAGGCTATGCTATGGCTTATGAGTGAAACATTTTATCCGGACAGGTGTAGTCAGGTTGTCCCATTCCCTCTTCCGTGCTAAAGCTCTTAGAGAAAAGGTTTCATGGAATAGCTTGTGTTTAGTTATCAGGCAGTTGATCAACCTTTCTTACTGTTGAGTTCTCATATACTAAGACTTATTCTTTGGCAGGGTCACTTACATCAAAACTTCCAAAGGACTATTCCTTGCCTCTGGTCTTACCTCTGTGTTCTCAATATCCAATGAGGTGCCATGACCTTTCTGTGTCTTCCTAGAATGTCCCTCTGGTTGTTTTTTGGAGTCGGCAGCTTCATTACAGTCATTGAAATGCCTTGCCAGGGTGGCCTTTTGGATACTAGCACCTTTGATGTCTGGTACCCTCTTCTTCAACCTGAAAACTTAAGCTTCTGCCCCAATTGTTTTTCTCTCAATGACTTAAAAACAGTGTTTTCTCTCTATGGTTTAAAAAAATGGTGTTAAATGATACCATTTATGATCCTGACTCAAAGTGGCAGAAATATTAGACCGAGGATGCTTAAACCTTGAGAGTAGAAGAAAGGAGATTTATGTTTGTCAGATGGTCCTCAAGGTACAAATGGATTTTTATACCTGCATATCTAGACAAGAAACTACAGAGAATCTGGACTTGGACTTAACTCTTCATAAACCATATCTTATAAAATGATTGCAAGGCCACCTGACAATTCAGGGTCCATGAATCTCCTGAACACCAGAACTTCTGACTAATTTATGCTTTTTCAAAGGTCAGTTATTTTTCCCATTATCCTACATTAGTGAAACAATAGTGAACTTGGTGTGAAGTCTGAAGACAGACACCAGGAAGCCACCGGGAGAGGACCAGGGTGGTTTATTAGGGAATGAACTCAGTATATTTCCAGCTTTTGAAGCACTCACTGTCTGGAGGGAAGTCTAAAATGGACACAGCTAACAATAGTTCAATCTTGTAAGGAATAAATACTCTAAGTGTAAGCAAACTGCCATGAGAGGAGAGATTCATTTGTAATAAACAGATTGAGTAGAACTTCATAGGAGGAATTGACAATGGGTTGATAACAAAGAACTAAAAAGGAGAAAGGAGCCATGACAGTTGCTATGTTGAAGGTACTTCAGTGTGTTTGAGTTGCATACCTCATGTGGGAGTGGTAAGAATGACAGGTGTTAACAAAGGAGTAAGTGACAGTTTGCAAGACTTGACAGCTCTAAAGGAGTTTGACCTGTATTCTGCAGACATGAAAAACTATCAGTTTATAAGTTTATAAGCCAGAAATTAACCTTATTACATCTATGTTTTTGAAAGATAGATAAAGTAGCAAGGTGCATATAACTTAGAGATGGGAGGAATTTAAGATAAGAAGACAAAATCACTAAAAGAAATCAGGAATGTTTCCTAAAGTTTATTCCATGGACCTCTGGGCCCATAGCTTCTACTTGCAGGAAGGGGCAGGAGGAGTAACTGTCAAGCATTTCTGGAGATAATTGACTTGGATTTCTTTCTCTTATATCTGTAGGCTATTCAGACACAGACATTTTTTTCCTCATCATCTATGGATGAAATACAAATGATATTCAAAATAGTTAACAACCCACAATGAATAAACACTAATCAGAAAGAAACTAACAAGTTACTATACTGCATGCATATAATTATACTTATATGCTAAGTTTTAAAAAGGAAATGAATAGACAGTCGAGAGAACAAATGGAAAGAGTGACTTTTTGTATAAAGTGATCAGGATGGGCCTCTCTGAGGTGGTGAGACTGAAAAAGAGACACCGTGATAGATCTTAGATGAATGTCAGGGCTTCTAGGTTTTGGCTTCTAGCTTTTTGACTTGATGGAGACCTCCACCACCTACGCATGTTCTGGGACCTGCATACCACTGCAGAAGGCCCATAGTAACTCTACTTATAGAGTATCAGTAGCCCTCTCTATAAGTAGTTACTAGTGTCAACTTTATAATGTATGCTTAGCATTAAGAATCTACACCCTATGTTCATTGAAGCATTATTCATAGTAGTTAAGATATGAAAACAGCTTAACCAGCAACAGATAAGTGCTTCTGGGCCACTGGTCTCCATCAAGTCAAAAGCTACACCTGTATTCTTTGCACCAGATATCTGCCATCATAACTCAAAAGGTCCACCCATTTCCAAACTCAGGGCCTTGGAATATGCTATTTCCTTTATTTCTTTTAATTGCAGTCTTCAACCACCACTATCATCATCTTCTTCCAGTCAAAACATTCATCTAAGCCCTGACATTCATCTAAGATCTATCACGGTGTCTCTATTTCAGTCTCACCACCTCAGAGAGGCCCATCCTGATCACTTTATACAAAAAGCCACTCTTCCTATTTGTTCTCTCGACTGTCTATTCATTTCCTTTTTAAAACCTGGCATATAAGTATAATTATATGCAAGCAGTATAGTATGTTTTGTTAGTATGACATTATTTTACTCCCATCTATTATAATACAATATTTACAAATATGAGACAGTACCTGGAAGGTTATCACTGTAAGGTAGCAAATTATGTAGTACAAATTATATAGTAGCTGAACACTGTATGTTCAGCAAATCTGTGCAAGGAAGAGAAGCAGTCAGGCCAGTAGCCATACAGTAAACCTGGAAAATTGATAACCCATGAAGGAGCACCCAAGTCTTCAGGAGCTGTTCTCCTTCCTTGTAGGGCAGGACCACTTCACCCCACCCCCTGTCTACTCTGTGCAGAAGACCTTCACATTGGACTTCAGCAAGCTGGCACTGATAAATATGGCGGGTTTGGCCCATATGTGCTAAAGTCAAGCATTCCCATTACAATAGATCTACCCAAGATAACTCAGACCTTCTTGGTCTCACACTACGCATTTTACTTGAAAAGAACTGTTGTTCCTTCAGAGCAGCAGCAGAACTGGCAGAACTGGGCTTTGTTCATACAGATTATTTCAGAACAAATGCTCTACGTTACTGTGCACAGTTGTGGGGTATCGAGTGGTTGTATGCAGTTTCAGACCAGGCAAAGTGCATACCAACCATGTGGCTCTGCAACTTAATTAACTTTATCCAGTGTTTGGTTTTCTGTTGCCACAACTGTATTTGTTCTATTATAAAGTTAACTAACATTATAAAATAAAAGCCCTAAATAATCTCATTATATATTTCTCCTCGCTGGCATAACTTGTACTTTACACAATAAAGAAGAAAAGAGATGTAGGCTTGATCAGCCAATGGGACTCTGGGAAACTGATAAAAATATGTTATACTTTTCAGCTTTTCACCATAATTATTTTATAATATCTTATGAATCTGCATATATTAAAAGAAAGAATGACATCTCTTACTCATTTATAGTCATTTTCCAAAGCAGGAAAAGAGTTACTAATAAACTTTATACTTGTTGACATATAAAGGCATAGCAATAAAAGGACAATTAGAGAGAGGGAGAGAGAGAGAGAGAGAATGAATAGGTATATAAAAACATAAACAATAGATCTGCAAGGCTCTATACATATAAATAATTACATATAGAGGACAAAAACCAGGGTACAAGTTAATCCTTTTAGTAACTAACATATATGAAGAATTTTAGGTAGATTTATACTATGCCATGAATTTTATGATTTTATAGTCAAGACATACCTATAGATGGTTAAGGCAGGAGAATTTTCCCATTTTACTTCACAGTCACCTAAAGGCTCTCTGTCCATGACTCCACAGTCATTTATATGTTCTGGATGCAGAACATATATAAGACATATATTAGGAAATAAATTCTCTTAACTTTATACTATTAGTCATTTAAGATTTGGGCATCTGAAATATTTTTGATCTGATAAAATGTATCTGCAAGTTAGAAATGTTTCTCAGATGCTGGTTCAGCAGAGTTCAGGGAAATGTATTAGTTTTGGCTTCAGCAGTTTGAAGACAATTTGCTGTGTCATCTGTATTCACAAGCTGCTATCAGGCAATATCTTATACCACTTGAGCCCAGAAATCACTACCACATTTTATTTCTGAAATTGAACAAATACTTGGAGCTTTTTACCTACTCTTCCCAGAAATCCAAGCACTAATTTCCATGCCAATATTCTTATTTTTATATTTCAATATTCCTGGTATATTTACCCCAGTCCAAGGGGAGAGAAAATACTCAATTTCTTCTCCTTTTGGTTTCTTCAGTGTGTCTTCCCATAAGAAGGAAGGCAAGAAGGAAATTTTTTGCCCATTGATAGAAACAAGCAAAGTAATTCTCATTTGCTAAGGATTTGAGGGAAAATAAAAAGGTCAACAATAAGAGAAGAAATAGATCATTGATGAATGAATGATACAGATGTTAAATGGTGTTGCTTTTTCTAGTTGAGGAGTGTTGTAAACACTTAATTTTTGAAAGATTCATCATGCATCAAAATTAAGTAGGATATGATCTTCAGTAAGGTCTTTGAAAACTGGGAATTTGTTGTGTGCTCTGTCACCTTGGGAGAGGTAACCATGTGTGAGAACCTTCTAAAATCTCTGAAACATCACATGGAGGAGATATGAGAACAATCATATTAACTGGAGAATATTCAATTGTAATCAAATAATGTACATTAAGTAATAATGTATTCTTGTTTAATTTCTATCATTAAGTTTGAATTATGCAGTTTATTTTACAATTAAAAAATCTAGATTATTATTATATAGAGCAAAGTCAATGTTTCTGTGAGGCAGGGTAGTTAAGAGAAAGTGGGAATAGTATCAGGTTTTTATTCAAGGCAATAAAAGAATTATTTCCTTAGCAACTGTCCCCTAGGCAAGCATGTGCTTAAGATACAGATCAAGTAGTTGTTTTTTTAGCTATTCATTCTGATCCTACCTTGTAGCTCATACTAATAATACAAAAAATGCCCCTACAACATAACATCCATGTTAAACAGAGCTACACCTTTTTTTCAGAAGTCCTCTTCATTTGTCTCTGATCACTGTTTCATAATCTTGGTTTTATCTGTAGAATTTCACACACCTATCTTCCTTGTAATTACTCCTGAGAAGTCATTATTTCAACTTCTTCATCCTCTGTTATTACTAGTACTTCACCTGTCTAAGTAGCTAGTGAAGTAACCATTCCTTCAAAGACCATTTGCAGATACTTGAAGGGAAACTGAATGCTTTCAAGAGATTTTGTGTCCCTGTAATCCACAAGACTATGTAGAGAAAATACATGAAGAATATTAAATCAAATTGTTGGATTTTTTCAGTTGTTTCATGTCTTAATTGGAATGTTTGCCACAGAAAAATCAATCTTAAGCTTAATGGTGAATTTTGAAAATGGATGACAGCAGCGATGACAAATTCATGAACCTGAAAGTAGATTGGGATGATTTAGCCCTACTCTCAACTTTTGCAAACAATGACCTGATTAACCTCAAATTTTCCTAACTTGAGGTATTATGATTCCCTCTGGCACCTGAAACACAAATTTCACAGGAATCTGATGAAATGGTCAGCACTGAGAGCTCTTCTTTATCCCTGAAATGATAAGAATCTGTACTTGTGAATTGTGATTCTCTTTCTTAATTACATTCATGAAACTCTTCTTAATAATTATGCTTTCTATTGATTGCACATAAAGACATTTTCTACTGTTCTCCAGCAAATCTGTCTTCTAAAAATATCTTTTACTTAAGAGATAGAGACAATAAGGTCATTTTACTCTCTCAACCCTTTATAGTATTTTAATCATTTTTGTTCAGTTATATTGGAAGCCAGGTGAAAGGGATATAGAATACCAAATCACTCTCTTTGTATCATGTTTTGTATTCCTTTAAATGCATTGATTTTAAATACTCCTGAGCTCTCCTGGTCATCACAGGTTTCCACAGAGTTATGTATCAGCTATCTTTCAGATGTTTAAGGGAATCAATATAAATACTCAAATTAAAAATTTTGTTTGGGCCTCCCTGGTGGCGCTGCAGGTCGAGCGCCACTCTGTGAAGTATCTGGGACATAGCAGTGCGGGTTCGATCCCTAGGTCAGGGAAGGGCGCCTACATGGCGAAGCAGACCTTTCCTGCCTCACTCACTGCTCCCCTCAGTAGTGTACTTTTGTGGTGGGATAGCTATAATGAACACAGCTGAGGGGAGAAGTCCTACATTGTCAAAATATTAACAAGAATGTAAAACAATGATACATTAATAATAAATACATATTTTTTTAAATAATGAAATAAATTTATGAAAAAGAGCAAGAATAAAGAAGAAAAAAGAGGCATTTGAAAATTCAGGGAGCCAGGCAATTCAGAAATGTTTAGGAATAAAACAGTCTCACTGTAAGAATTTGTTTTCTATGATTAGGGCTTACTGAGTACTGGGGATTCCAGATTCCTTCAAGAATGATATCATCATTTAAGTTAGAATACCACAGAGGTCACACAAGAAGGGTGTAAAACACTTATCACCTACACTGAGCACAATATGCTTTGAATCAGTCAAACATTCCTGTGAGACAGGTATTATACCATTTACTGATGAAAACCTGAGGTTCAAGACTAAGTCATGGCAGAATAAATTTGAACTCCAGATTCCAAACTTCACCTTACTTCCATACAATTGATTCTTTATCCTTTCTCTGTAATTACTACAATTATCAGCTGTCTTCAAGACTAATTTTAGAAAGATTTAGAGAGAACTTTTTCCAACTGATTTTTCAATAAAAGATGCATCCTCAAGGCATATTTGCTTAATCTTCTAGGGAGCTTGTTTCTGTGTTATCATGAGGATTGTGCATGATATATATTCAAGCCTATTGATAGCTTGCAGGGCAAACCACCCTCCCAACATAACCAATAAACACCACTAAATCAAGAGCTTCTTTTTTATTTAACAATCTCATGTGGCACGAAGTACAGTGCTTTCTACTATTAGTACTCAACAAATAAATGTTCAGTTGAATCTAATATTATCCTTGGGAGTGTTTACAACATAAGTTAATGGACTAATTACATGAATTAAAGTCAATGACTTAGTAATTCTGAATGCCCCACTTGTAAACTATGTGACTTTTTAATCTCTCTGAAGCTAATTCCCCATGTATAAGATTAATCGTAATATCTAGTTTACTTATATTAAGTGTCCAGGCTATTGTTTATCACATAGAAGGCACTTAGTAAACAGTAACCATTTTAATCCTTGATTTATCAGTTTCTTATAATAAACTTTGAAACTATAGAAATATTTTGCCAATAATTTAACTATTAGATGATCAAGTATAGATGATCAAGTATAGATCAAGTATAGTAATATACTTGATTTTTCTTCCAGAAGACTGACTGCAGATAACTTTCTAAAGATACTTATTTTCCAAAAATATGTTATTTGTGTGCCTTGACAATAGTTGGTCATGAGGACACGTCTTTAGTAGTAGTGTGTGAAAGGGAAAAGCAGTAATTTGACTTAACAGCCCCACCTCCTTGACATGCAGAATGTTATTAAGAGAATAGGGGAGAAGTGCAGCTGAACAGAAAAGCACAGCAATTGTACCCTATACACAGGGGTTGTAAAGTTGGTCCTTTTAGAAATATTCCCAGTCAGCTCTACACAGATTCTTTCAGTAGAGAGAACCACTGTCAGAAGTACTTCCTAGAAGACTGGGACAACACTCTAAACATAAGATACCAAATATCTGGACTGAAGTTATAATAGTGATACTGGAAAGCAAGAGACATTTCAAAAAAGAGGTGGATGATAAATTTCTCCATCCAGATGGATATGGGATAAAAGTAAAGAAGAGGACAAGATGAATCCAAGATTCCCAGGCTTGGAAAGGCATACAGACAAGGTGTATTTGCTGATGAAAAGAGGAAGGCATCCCTATGGCAGGAAGCCAAGGACATGCCATTTCCTCAGGCTTCTCTGTCCTTTCTATGCATAACAGATTCAACTGAGCATGGCCTGTGTAGAAATCACATAGTTTTTTTGAGGCAACTCTGATAACCTCTGCATCGAAGAGATCAGATAGAGTCTATGGGTCTATTTCAGTGTTTCCTAAGAAATTAAAACCTTGTCTCAATGACTCACCTTTGTGGTGAAGAGGAATGTACAGACATCATCATCAGAGTAAAGGGAACAGAGACCAGCATTTGCTATTGACTGAAGTTTCCTGAGGCCATGTGCTCAAATCAAGTCAAGGACTTTCTGCTGCCAAAAGTTATTCCCATCATATTAGCATTTTTTTCTTTACTTCGTTTTCTAATTCACAAATTAGATCTAAGAATCCCTTACAGGGATATTTTGAAGTCTCATTAGTTAACATTTATGAAGTGCTAAGTATTATATGAATATGGAAAATGATAAGGATAATTTTCCAATGGCTTTATTCTTATGTCACATCTTTCTTGCTATTTCTCCAATTAGAATAAAATAAATAAAAATAGAAATAAGACTATGGAAGGATAGAAAACAAAGGCCATGCAGGTGAGATAGATTTTCTGATGGCATTTGAAAACCGAATTTGATCAACATTAACACTAATCAACAGAGAAATAAAAGGAATCTGATCGTGGCAGGAGTTGACAAGGCTGTGTGACTGAACTGGTGTATAAGGAGGAAAGTTGTCTTAGAATCACTTGATGACAAGAAGGAAGACTCACAAAAACAAAATATGGTATGCCCACAGATCTCATGACTCATTAACAATACTTTGATAATTCTGAGGTTGAGTTAAATATGGTAGTGGGTTCTGAGGGGTTAATCTGGAGTTGTATTATAAAAATCACAGTCTATTGTCATGGTTGCATTGCTTACTTCCTCGGGATTTAGAACAGCATCTTCTGCATTCTTGGTGTGTGGAAATTTGAGGATGTGTGAGTGTGTGGGGAGTGTGTGTATGTGTATGTGTAAGCTGAGCAATAGCAGACAATGCAATTCCATTTTCAAGTGCTATTGTTATTACATAAATGGAGGATTCCTGCACCCTGAACTTGAACAAACTCTATCTTTAAATTATCTGATTGTGGATATTTTGAGGAAGTCAGTCTGAGTGAGTTACTTTCCAGAATCACTGAACATAAGAATTTTCATCTTATGTTTAAATAAGCAAATTGTAGGATGATGATGGATTTAGTGAACCAGTTTCTAGGGCATAAACAAACAATTAACTAAATAGGCTCACTCATCCTTTCTTTACCTAAAATTAGATGCCCTTTTAGCTTTATCAACAGCTTTTACAGTGTTATAATTTACTGATCAAATATTTAAATTTTATACATGTAATCAACTTTATGAAGGAATTGCTATATAAATTGTATTGCTTCTACTTATGTGCCAGTATTACAAATGAGTGGTTTCCAAACAAGTAAAATGTATAATCTGTCACTAAAATGTAGAGGAATAGTTTATTATATAAAGGGAAGATATAATTCTCTATATACCAAGTAGATAGATAACATAAACATGCAAAATACATGGTTTCAAATGCTGGTGACCAATTCATATCAATCCTTTTTCAGGCTAAAACTTTTTTGCTTACTTGAAGTAGTAAGCAATAAAACAATTAGATTATAGGGCCAAATATCTTTGGTTCAAATTTTGTCTCTATCACCAAGTGCAGATATATTAATGAACTTTTAAAGACTTTGTAAAAGGCAAACCCTAACATGATCTATAATGAGTCACAGTCTTAAATCATCCCCTTCCTACTGGTGATTGATCCTAACCATAAACCTGTGGATTTGCTTCTAACCAATAGAATGTAGCAATGGTCAAGAAATTTTGCATGTGCAGTCAAAGTTCCTAATCAATTGACATTAATTTCATCAAAAGAATCTCTACTACTCGTCTTGAAAAAGACACACACTCCCAGTTACAGGACGACTGATTCTAACACCAACCAGATGAAGGAGATGAGGACAGCCCTACCTCAGACAAGGCTTCAGACCCAGTTGACACAGTGACAATGGCTTGTGTCCCTGAGACAAGGACTGAACTAAGCCACATAGAAACTGCTGATCATGGAAATATGATGATAAATGTATAAGATGTTCTAAGCCAATAAGGACATCTGATCAATTGTTCAGCAGAAATAGAAAACTACTAATGAGGTGGCTTCCATTTCCTCAGGTGTACTTTGTAAAATAGGAGCAAAATCTAATAGTCATGCACAATGAGGATACATTCTGAGAACTGTGCCAGTGGGTGATTTCAATATTTGTGACCATGGCAATCCTAAAAGTTATAACAAACAGCACACCTAGATCTATATAGGGACTACCATTATATATGCTGTTTGTCACTGGCAGAAATAGCATTACACAGTACATGACTACACTTTAAAAAAATAACTAAACATTAACAAATGTTTATATGTTCCTTTGGAGATTTTCTGCTATGTATTTTAAAAGGCATGTACCATAGATGTGGTAATTATCCTTCCAGAAATAAATGTATTATCAACATACACAAAATAATATATCAAACTAGATCCATCTTTGTCAGCAAATATTAAAGGATACACAATAAATTTGCTGAAGAAACATGATTAGGACTAATTACAAACTGAGAGAAGTTTGCCGGGGTGATATATGCATGACTCAGTTCAGAATCATCAGGTAGACTTACCCAAACCACTCACTCAGCAACTTAAACTGTGAAATGATGCTTCACCCAACACATCTCTCCCTACCCCTCTATTCTAGTATGATTTTGTAGATTCAGGCAATGGGGTTAAGTTTTTAGTAGATTCAGGCAATGGGTTTTGTCTAGTATTTCTAAGACATTGTTTTGTTTTGTTTTTCCTTCCTTACATACCAGGAACAATGATGACTGTTGTCTTCCTGCAAGGTAAATCAGAACATGCTCATGAGTGACAGGATGCACAAGGTAAGGAAAGTTTCGGAAGCAAATTGGAAACACTTAACATCCTTTAAACTTCATCACAGTAAAATTCTAAATCTTCTTTTTCCACTACCTTCCACATAAATTTGGAACAAAGAAAAATACTATAATCAATAGTTACTGTAAAAAAAATTACAAAGCAGTAGGCTGAATATAAAAGAAAAATCTTATTTTGAACTGGGAAGGAAATTTAATTGGCCCTAGCTTTTCATTTGTGCTTACAAATTGGAAGTGGGACAACTTCAGTTCATAAGCTATTTATTTCAATTCAATCGCTATCAAGGAGATATTACTTTCAAGTAAAACTTTTATGTATTTTGGAATGAGTGAGGCCTAATTTCTCAAATAAGGCTAAAGTATCTTGGTATCCTTTGCATGTCAAACTAGGAAGTTGATGGAATCTTTATGTGTTTTCAGTTACATATATGAAGTCCAAGTTCTTTCATCATGATCACCATTTCCAAAATCCCATGGAGAAGTCTACTTAAAACTTGATTCTTTTTTTATCCCCTTTTGACTTTTGTTTAAAATAAAAAGACCTCAAGGCAGTAAAAAAATAACATTGCAAAGAAGGATTGGCATATTTTAGGACATTGCCATGACCCAGTTATCTGGTAACCAAAAGAAGGCAATCCAAAAAGGAAGTTAGTAAAAATATACAAAATGTAGAGGGTAGACAGTCTTCAAGAAGAGGCTGTGCAGGTGTCCTGCCAGTAGCATACAGTCAGGAATGGTGGCGTCTGATCTCAGAACCTGGCCATGCTTCACATTAGCGTTTTGGTTCAGGGTGTAAGCAAGGACTCCAGGTGCTTATAGCAGGAGGGCAACATCCCACATATAGAGAAAACCTAGCATTAGAGATATGACCAAGGACAGGTACCCTGGTATAGGAGGAACCCATTTAGGAGACCCATTTAGGAGAAATGGAACACTGTGTGAACTGAGGCTGCTAACAGTCAGTGTGGTGAGATGGGCCACTACTCTTAAGAATGAGTAGCTGGGGGTCAAGGGGCACCAGTCATTGAAAAAAGAGATCTCACATGCTGGGCTGTCAGAGGATTTGGTGGTTATTGTTCTGATGTCCAAGAAAACAATAGAAGGACCCAAATCAGACACACATCTCAGATTCCAAGATGTTCTTTAGTTTTTCTATCTTCATCTCCTCTTCCTGCCTCTCATAATGTTTCCTTCTTATTTTTGGTCTCGCTGATCCACTTTTAAATATTTTATTTCTCTATTCTGTTGTGCTACTCGCATTTATCTTCTCCCCCACCCACACATACCCTCTCAACTCTCTTTTACTTCCCCTTTGCTCTGTCTGCTGGCATCTCTCACCCTCTCCCTCACACTTCCCTCATCTTTCCCTCTGTTATCCTTCCCCAGCCCTAGTGGCTCCACTTACCCATCATATTAAATGACATATTTATTAAAAATTTAATGTAAATAATCAATGAAATTTTAAATCCCTGGTTTTTAAATTTAGATGTATTTCCTTTTACATATTTCTTTCTTTAAAAAGATCAAATCAAGTTATTTTCCTTTTCCTGTACCTATTGGGAGATGGTTTCCCAAGTGGATCAGTGACTCTTAAGGGTAAAAAAAAGGTTCTCCTCCATGTCTTCAAATTTCCTAACTCATCATTTAAAAAAACATGAAATTGAGAACAATAGCATCCTTTGTACTTTATTAAATTCTATCATTTCATTGATTACTATCTCTTTGTTACACTTGAGATAGAGAAGATGAGCATCTGAACCACTGATATAAATTCTAACAATTATATTCACCATAAGTATGTTTCTTTGAAAATCACAGTTAAAGGAGATGAGCATCTAGTTCAATAATAGTGGTGGCTGTAGATACCATGGTAATAAAAAAACAATCACTAAAGCAATAAGCTCTCAGCATATAGTGCTTCCAGGCAATGACCAGCAGTTCATTTTAACACAATGAGGCCTCATTCCCAAATGATATAGGACAAGTAGAATGTGATTATTGCACATTCTTTATCTGTTCATCCAGATCTCCATGCATTTTCTGACCTCTAATACTAAAATTGTTATTGAGACTTATATTCTCTATTATCAGCCAGCATTAGCAAACTGGAAAAGAAAAAGGTAACAACCACAGACCTGAAGAATTTATTGTCTGCCATAGGGTTTGCCTCAATAAGGCTGAGCAGCTGGCTCAAAGCTCTTATGATACCACATTCTGCAACTTAAAAGGGAAAATGGGAATCTTCAATTTTTCAAAGGGTTTAGAGAATACAATTGTATTTATTAGGTGTTCAAAAGCTCTGACAAGAGAGGCCTGTCAGACATTATCAGTATGTGCCAGTTGGCATGCAGATTGAAGCTGTCAGTCTAAAGTCTCAACCAATGTTTGCAAATCTGCACAGTAAAAGTCAGTCATTGCTGTATGATCCCAAGAATATTGCTAAAGGATCACTGTCCCCTCTGCTTAAAACTTGCATTGTACTGTTCTTTGCAGGAAAAAAAAAAACAGTATGCACTTGTTTGTGTATTTTTTGTATATATCAGTGTTTGAAACTTATTCATACATGGCAGGCCACAGGCACATTATTTTACAGGGTTATCTTGATGATATAAAAATTTTCTGACTGTCCTTGCTCTCAGGCATCATTTCTATGCATTATTCCTTATCCCTTTAGAATTTCATCGTAATCCCTTCCTCCGGTCAGGCATAGTTCTAATGTTTCTTGGAATCTCTGTGTCACGAATTCAATAAATACATTTTATAAAGTAAGCCTAACACACATGTTAGTACTTACATGTTATAACAAAAGAAATATGATAGAAGACCCTAACAATAGGGAAGAAAAATATTATTGGAAGGAAAGACTATTTATAAAAGATTATCAGTTCTTCCCAAATAAATATATGCCATGAGATAGTTCCAATCTAAGTCATAAAAAGTCCTCTTCCCCAATTTGAAAATTTACAGAAAGATTCTAAGATATCTAGAAGAAGAAACAAAGATCATTAAGATTTCTTTTCAAATGACAACAAAGAGGAAATTTCTCTACTACCCAATTAACATGGATTCTACAGCCCCAGCAATTAAAGTCAGTGTGATATCTGTGCGAGAACAGACAGATGGACAATGGGACAGATTATTGATATGGAAAATTCTGTGCAGACTGAGCCAAATGTATTTTGTTCATGACTGTTCCATTATTCTGATATCATCACAGTGCCTGACACATTTGTAAACATTTGTAGAATTAGCACAGTAAAAGCAATATTAATAGTATCAGAATATAAATGCACACACAACATAAGATAAAGTGAGAGTCATCCATCCATGAAAAACAAATGTTTTATTCAAAAAGCATTATTTTTTTAATAATGATTTTTGAAGACTTCAAAAAGTCTCCATTTAGGTGAATAGTATACTGATTTAATCATCAACTCACAGAATGCATGACAGAAGTTGACTTCATTTATAATTAAAGATAAATAAAGGATTCATTAAAAAAGGGAAGGAAACATAGATAACTGTAAATTAGATCTTTTGATAGGAAAGATAGAAATTCATAGAGAGAGGAGAAGAACTTTCAATGTTTAGTATCAATTCAGATATTAACAAGAAAATAATTGTTAACCACTGTCAGTATTCAGGGCTAATGCCTGTGACCACATAAGCTTCCAAAGCACAAGTTGGGGAGCAGTCACTTACATGGCAATGGTGCCCTGGAGGAAGGTAATGTGTTCCCTCTTGCAGCCACCACACTCTCTCAGCAATGTTCAAATATATTAAATATAACAATAAAACACCAGAAAGTATCTACTTTCATTAGCAAAATCTCAGGAAAGTTTTAAATTTCCTTTATGTATCAGCACCACAGAAAGCTCAAGCTTAGCACTCAGAGAGCTTTAATCAGTGGTTTTCAACACATGATTCCCAGGCCAGCAGCATTAGCATCACCTGACCCACCAAAAGACCTACTAAATCAGAAATTCTGGATAGAATCCAGTATCCAGGCTGGGTATAAATGATGTTTGATAAAGTCTGAGAATTACTAGGGAAAATGAAACAAAATACTATCCACATTATCACTGAATCCACAGCCTCTTCTCAATTCAATTCTACTGTCTTTGCTATTATGAGTAGCAAGTATAATTTTTATACACAGTAGTCTGTTTTTCTGCCTTAGGCCCTTCAGTCAATCAGATCTTGAAAAAAATAAATTTGATCAGCATGGAACTCAATATTTTTTTTTTCAGTTCAATATGTCCAAGATTGAAGATTTATAAATCAAAGATGAAGAAAATATCAACAGCACTAGGTTCTACAAAGTGAATAAAAATAAGCTGAAATAGTCAGAGATACAGTTGCCCCAATCATAAATGACCCCTTGAAAACATTCTAATAAAAAAATACAATGCCAGATACCACTTGATAGCATTAGCAAAACATAAAAAAATAAAATGATACATGATGCTGAAGGATGGAGGCTAATTTCCAGAAGAACTAGGAAGAAAGGAAGGTAATGGTCATGGTTGGAAGGCAGGTTTGGAATATCCATGTGTACACCCTTTACCCAAAGATGTTTCTTTGATCTCTGTGAATACTCCCATGAAAAGAGATGATTAATCAGAAAATCATCAAGTCTAAGAAGCTTAGATAGTTGATGAACCAACAAATCATAGGAAGAAAATTCAAAGAGTTCATTATGTGAAATAATTAAATATCTTTATTATTGAAAGACAGAAAAACTCAAGTCATACAATTAATTTTTATTTTTTAACTTGTCAAAGATTAGAAGAAATCTCACATGCTAATAGAAATATTAACTTATCACAAATAGTCTAGAAAGTAACGTGACAAGTTACATTGAGAACTTTAAAATGCTGAATCTTTCTGGCTCGGATATTTCTTTATAATATTTATAAGAAACTGTAAAGAACAAAAGGATTGAAGTAGTCTATTGTCTGCAGTCAGCAGCTCCCTGACTCACATGCTTCTGAGGTCATCATTCCATCATTCCACAAATCCATGCATCTGTTGAGTTGTTACTATAGTCCCTCTCTCCAGCCTCCCAAGCATCTGCCCTATTTAATAAGTCCTCCACCGGGCAATCATGTCATTCCACTTATCCTAGTTCCACTGGCTATTGAGTTAGTATCCTGGTTCCCAACAACACACCAGTTATCCTCAAGCCATGAGCAAGGATGCCCTGCAATTTACCAGTCAAGGTCTCAGGCCTCTCACAACCGTCCATGGCATTTTTCACACTTAGTTGCAGATAACTGATTTTTTTTTCTCTGTGGCAATAAACTCAAGGAAAGAAGAGTCTTATGACTTCTGCTTAGGAGCCTTAATTCTAGCAAGATCTACTTTTCTCTGACATCCCTTCTCTCCTCTCTTCATAGTTAAATTACAAAATCAAATTACAGTACAAATAGTTCTATCTCTAAGCCACAGAGAATGTACACTGACATTTATCTTAGTTTAGTTCTTGAAGACCATGATCTCCTAATCTGAAAGGACCTTCTTCCCCTACAGTTCTACCTTTTCTAATAGGAATTCACTCTTGTCTCCTTAAACTTAATAAAGTGACTAAGAATCTACAACTCAATAAAATTCCAGCAGTCATTTTTTTAACGACATGCTAGGAATGGTACTAATTTATATCTTATAAATTAATTCCCACAACCCTATTATACCTCTATTTAGGAATTGTGGTCTAGAAAGTTGAGGAACTTGGTTTAACATCCCAAAATTAATAACTTGTAGGATTGTGATTTTATATATATAATAAATATATGCTGATTTTCCATCATGCAAACCTGAAACTTTCATAATCTTATAATGCAATGCCATTTTATTACAGTGGAGTTTTTAAAAGAAAGTAAGTATACAGGCATTTTAAAGCAAGCCCATTTTTTTAATCACCTTGGTTTTATATAAATATTTTAGTAATAAAAATAAATCAACTAGTTTTAATTGTTCTTGGTGATCAGTTTACATGTCAAACAAACTAATTTTCACAGTCACAGTACAAAATATAATTGGTGTAAAAAACTTATCAAGCCTCTTGACTTAACGCAAGCGTCTTATGGGCATATGTACAACAGCTTTCTAGAGGAGGAATTTCAATATCATTCAAAGAAATAATCACAGAGAGGAAAAATGGACTGGGCAATTTGTTTAAGTATGACAATGTTACCATGACAACCATAATTAGTTCCATTTAACAGGAAAACAATGGATTTGTGAACTCAGAATAGTAGTCAGATACATGTATTCTCATTTATTTCTACAATTAGAAATACAAAGAGATAATTGAGTACAGTACTGTGACTGCCCTTGCATTGGCTTTTCAGATGGTAATTGATTGTGTGGGCTGGTGGGGGAACTAAGATAAATGTTCTCTAGAAATCCTATCTGAACACTAACCACTACCTGAAATCAATTACTCTCTATAGGATAAATAAAACTGACAAGTTCTTTGTTCCAAAATGACCTAAAAGACAAGAGGGATTCCCCTGCTCTACCTCCATTTTTAATAGGGGGAATCACTTCAAATTATAGAGGTTAACTAAAAGCAAATCAATAGATGAAACTGTCAGTATTTTATGATTAGGCTCATAAAAACTTTCACATATATCCCCCCTCTTTTTTTTTTTTTTTTAACCTTGCTTTTGAGAAAGTAAAAATATGGCCACATCAATTCTGGAACATATAAACTTGGCTGTGATTATTGCCTCCCTTTGGCTGAGTCAGCACAGAGTTACAGCTATGAACTAACAGGGTGTGACAGCCTCAGCCTTCCAGTCTGTGCATGTTTTGGTGCAATGCCCTCCACCACTGACAAATTTCATACATTGGTCTTCTCTGTTGATACTATTACTGGAGTTTTTAATCAATTCACAAATTAACTTGCTCTAAAAACTTTCCCCTGTTTAAAAAAATATATACTTCTCCTATATACAGGGTAGGGAAAAATAGAACAGTTATAAGCAATTTTGGTACTACAATAGCTACATTGTATTGATTGCCTGAAAGAAATTTGCAAACCTTTTCTCATTTAAATCTCACAAGCATATGAGGAAAGTATTTGCATTTTCATTTTACAACTCAAGAAACCTAACCCCAGCAAAGGAGCTCCAATTCACACAGCTAGCCAGTGGCCACATACTAAGTAAGTACAAAGGTTTGAACGCTAGCTGACTAGCTCAGTGTTGCTTCAGTAATAATGCTATTCCAAATGCTGAAGTTTGAAATCACCAGGAGTTCTCCAATCCAAATAGATATCATTAATGGAATGTATTCACACAACTAATGTGTTTGCAGCACATCTACCTGGCATATTCTTTTTGAGCAGTTATTTATCTGAAAAGCAGAGCAGTGGAAAGAACGGAACCACAGGGTCCAGAATTAAATCCTAGCTCTGCAACTCACCTGCTACATGACCTTGGAAAACTTCTGGACTTTTCTGAATCCAAGTGTTCTTCACTATAATGTGTATCCTGCAGAGCTATTGGGAGTATTAGCAATGGCATAAGTTAAATGCTTTACAAGTAATGGACTCTTTGAAAATGGAGTGTATGACTATTCTGAGCTTCTTAAAATCAGAGTTACTTTAGCTCCATCTCTGACCCCAGTGCTATCAGCTACCCCAATGAGCAAAGGTTTCCCAGTAAAATCAAAATGGATTCTCTGTATGCTCTGAATCTCGCAGCAGTGCCCTCCCATTTTTAAATGAGTGATATGTCATCCAAATACCTTTATATACAGCTTTATTTCATTAGGCTGCTAATCCCAGAGAATCTGTCATTCTAGTGAGGAAATTTTAGAGGCACGAAAAGGTCCACGTATATAAAACAAGATGGCTCTGGAAGGAAATTAAACAGTGTCTGCATCTTGTCCGCTGCTTTGTGTTTGGCTGAGACTGGAGGTTGTGGAAAGGACCCTATGTGGGGTGCAGTGACCACTAAATTAGCTAACTTGGGACTATTGGCTGCATTTACTTAACTTAAAGGGAGTAGGAGGGCTCTTTTGATCCTAATCCATTCAAACAGATCCTGAAGAGGCCCTAGAAACAGCGGAATGTGCTGCAGTACTTAAAGGATGCTGCTGAAGACATTCACAGTCCTAAAATTAGGTCTGCAGACTGCTTCCTGCACTTCAAGCTAAGCTTTCTTTCCATGTCTGTGATGATCTTTCTGGAAATTAAGGTTCTGGTTGGCTTGAAAATCTACTATGTTTACATTAACAAGGCTGACATGAAACCTGAGCTCTTTTGCTTGCTTATAAACTTACCGACTCAGGACAACTCTGGCATGTGATAAAATATAGGTATCTGATGACAGAGGGAAGGTGTGCAAAAAACGTGGGCCCGGTGTGACCTGTAAATCCATTCATATCATAGCACCTGAAAACAGGAACTGACGTTTTGGATATTATTCTTCTGTTCTGAGTTTTAAGATTTTAAGACCTTGAAATTAAACAGATAAATGTAATTAAAGTTCCCTTTACTTATCCAGTATTTACACTTTTAATTTGAAAAACTATCCAAAGAACTTTGACTTTTGTTGTTAAATTATGTCAGTAATCTCAGTAATGTAAGAAGTAATGTAAATCAAAAGTGCATTTGGCAAATAAAATTAAAAACATTTACATATACACACCCATATTCCTATACACATATGCACATCCACATCCACATAAATGTAGTTACTCCCTGGGACTGGTCGTGAAATTGTCTTTGGGATGATTAGCTAAGCCTCCGAAGGGACTGTGAGTCAATATTTTACATTATCACATTCATCTAGTCAAAACCCAGATGGCTGTCAATGAAGAATACAAGAAGTCTTTCCCCTCTAGGCAGATTCTGACTTTGTGTGATCCATTCCTGTTTCAGGCATCTGAAACAGATGTCACCAAAAAACTACAGTGATGTAGTCTAGAGTGAAGTTTGACTACAGTATTATAATGGAAGATCATTGCTTGCCAGGTTTTAAATGATTTTTCATTCTATCACTAAGAGATTTTCAAATAATGGTCTTCAGTTCTGAATTTGTTAAAGAACAGTTTGAAATTAGATCTTTAAATTTGTAGCAGACAGCTGGCGTGGAGTGCTAGCAAATTGACTTACCTTCCACAGCATGTGAATAGGAGACTCTTGCCCCCCTCAAGTGTCTCCAGCAAAACACTTTTCTTACAACTTTTTAACCTGAATACAGCTCTATCTTTAGAAATATGGTTCTGTTCTCTAATTTTTTTAAAGAAATCATTATGAGTAATTTTAGTCATTGTTTTACTTAGTCATACAAAAATAATATAAGTGATACCACATTTGTGAAAGTAACCAATGAAACTTTTTATCTTTTCTACCCTACATTGACTGGGAAACTATACTGAGTGATTGAAAATTAGTGTCTTGGAAGTTGAAAGAAACAAAACTCTGGCAAGGACGTGAGGAAAACTATGGCAATCTATTCTAGCATATTCCCTCTTCATTGTTAGCAGATATACTGATTAGTAAATAAACTACATTTATTTTATTGTATAATAGTATAGAATGGAGATAATGCTACAATAAATATCTGTTGAATTATTTTCCTCAGATAAATTTCCAAGGAGGTGAGATTGGCAATAATGGATGACATATTTTTGTACTCAACTTATAGAATTTTGCTGTTGTTTCAATGTGCCCATTCAGGATAAACTTTACAGACCCTACCCTGTACAAGGTTAGAGTTTAATAGGAATATGTTCAGAAAAGAGGGGAGAGGAAGACTGTGCATTGGCATTTTAAAAACCCCTTCATTTTAGCTCTAAGTTCTCTTTTGGCAGCATTATAATTCCTGTGGTAACAACTATGACAGTCAAACAAAGGATTAAGGCTGTTTGTGAAAAAGCCATAGGAGTTGAATTCATAAGCAAGAAAAATTCAATATACTTGTAAATGCCTCTCACAATAGAAAACAAGAGAGATAAAACACCAAGCAACAGAACTATATATTTCTCTAAGATTGCTTGAATTCTAAAAGTAGTGAAGTCTTGTTTTTTGCTGCTTGCTAGGGCATTTTGGATTTGACCAAATATAGAGAACAATTCTTTGTGGTATTCATTTTTAATATATTATAAAATAATATCAAAATATAATTTTAAATATTGTGAAAATAATTTTACTTTCCTAATGTATTATTTTCATTTCTTGCTTCCTCTTTTCCAGTCATTCTTATATTACATGTTTACCTCTCATAATAGCTCTAAACATATAACAGGTGAATACTTGTGAACAACTTCATCTGAGATCATAAATTTCATTAGATTTTACAGAAAATTTGAAAATATATGAAAAACTACATAATTTTATGTAGACTGCATATAGCATTTTAATTCCTAATTATTATTAAGTATTATATATTTATTTCATTATTTTATTGTTATAGATAATGCTACAATAAATATCTGTTGAATTATTTTCCTCAGATAAATTTCCAGGGAGGTGAGATTGGCAATAATGGATGACATATTTTTGTACTCAACTTATAGAATGTTGCTGTTTTCTTAAAAGGTTGTTTCAATGTGCCCATTTCTAAATTTTTGTGGTAGTTTGGAGTATATGAGGGCAAAGGGGAGGAAGTAGGTAGAGGAGAAGGAAGCAGGGAGGTAGATTAAAACATAATAGTGGATGTTCAATAAATGCTGGGTGAATGAATAAATGGATAATCAGAATTTTCAAATGCTCAACTCCTTCACTAGAAGAAAACAGGGCCTAGAATAAAGCATTTATTTAGCACAATGAATAGTTCCATTTTCTTCCAAAGTTTGACCCAATAATAGAGCAAGCAATAGCTTCCTATCAGCTTAAAAGTAGAAAGAAGATGCTTTTTATAATCTGATTTTTTCATTATAGTTGTCTATCAGCTACCTTAACACGGCTATTATAAGTATAATAAACTTTATCATCATTGCCAACCTTTAACTAAACCCATTTCTAAGGCAATAACCTACCTACTATTGACTGGCCATCTGTTTCCTCAGTAATTATATGAAGATATCACATAGCAACAAATGCACTTTTCTTCAATAAATCCATAGAACAACATGGTTATGGTTTTAAAGAAAAAAATAGCAGCATCTTCCATTATTACAAATAAATGTGAAGTCACTTGTTCTGTGCATATCTATGTAAATAGGTATGGCTGTGCATGCCATGGAGCCCTGGTTGCTGTAATGGGAAATGCGCACTTGCCTTCCCTGGCTGTCTCTCTTACAAAAGCAAGAACAGCAATTACAGTGACTAAGAGAGACTATTTGCCAAACAGTGCAACTTGCTAAAACTTACAATATAATATTTCACTTAACCTTTATAACAATCTGTTAAACTAAGTAATTTTGTACTTAAATAGTTTTATCCCATTTTACAGATAAATTAAGGCTTAGATTTATTTTGATAAGTCATAGAGTGATAAAACTAGAATTCTAAACCAGAACTATCTATTGAAGCCTCTATGTTTTTAACTGCTATGTCCTTTGAATTAATCACAAAATTAATTCATTTACTATTTGGGCGACTTGGTGCTTTCAGAACATTTTAGATACATAAATAACTAAGAAGAGATTTAAACTATTTCTGGTTTTCTCATTGGGCTCCTCCAGATGTATCTTTGTTCTTCTGCCAGCATCTGACTCAATGCTTTGAGTTCAGTCTGTGGCCTCTCTGGACTGCTTGGGTGCTGAAAAATCCTGAGACTTTAGCGCCCAGATAGCAAATGTTTTCGTTCAGGGAGCTTTATCAACTTCGCTAAGGAGTGTCTAGTAAAATAACAAGTTATTAAGTGTATGTGCATAAACTGACAGAATCACCTGCTTTATGTTGGAGAGCCTTGCAAACTCAAAACATGAAATACTAAACTTATTTTTTTTTCTTTTTTGACTCTCCCTTTACACCCAAACTGTCCCCATCCCCATGTTCTCTGCTTCCATAGGCTCTAGTGCATACGATTTATCTATGATTCTGCTCCCTCATCCACCCACACATTCAATCAATTACCAATCCAGTTATCATTCCCATTCTTGACTTATATACACCGTTAGGTCACCATATCTTCCCCTAGATATTTATCACTAAAGTCCCCAAACTCAGCAAATGACCAAATGGACTACATCAAGCTTAAAATCTTTTGCACAACAAAACTAACAATTAACAAAATGAAAAGGCAACCTTCAGAATGGAAGAAATTTTGTAAACCAAATATTGAATAAGTGGTTATCAAATACTAAATTTAAGAAGAACTACAGCTCAACAACAGCAACAAAACCCAATTAAAAAAGAATGAAGGAACTGAATAGATATTTTTCCAAAGGGCATTCAACTGATTGACAGGTAAAAAAATATGCTCAGCATCACTACACACAGGGAAATGTAAATCAAAACCACAATCAGATATAATCTCAAATCTGTTAGAATAACTATTACCAAAAAGAGAATAGCAAGTGTTAGCAGCATTTGGAAGGAAGGGAATCCTTATACACTGTTGCAGGGAATATAAATTAGGTCAACCACTATGAAAACAATATGGAGGTTCCTCGAAAAATTAAAAATAGATATCCATGTGATCCTGCAGTTTATTTTCTGGGTATATTTCCAAGAGACATTAAAACAGGATTTTTGGGCATCCCTGGTGGCGTAAGTGGTTAAATCTCAGCACTATGATGTTATCTGCAGCCACTGAAGCATGAGTTCCATCCCTGGCCAGGAAGCTGACCCACATGGTGCAACAGACCTCTCTGTCCCACCCACTGTCTTGCCTGCTGCTCCCCTCAGCACTGTATTTCAGTAGATCCATCTGTTCTGCTCCCCACTGTCTCTGGTGAGTCCTCTCAGTCCCTGCACCTCTGGTCTACAACTCAGTTCTTATATACAAAAACAAATAAAATAAATCTCTAAAAATATAAAGAAAAGACTCATACTAAGCAATAACCATATTTCAATATAAATTAACATATTGGACAACTTAAACAAACACAGTGTTATATGCCAAATATATTTCATTTTTTTAAAAATCCCCAAACTGGCATTCCTGACTCCAAATCTTAGCATGGGCTATTTGTTCAGCACTACAACTGGAAGAATATTTCCAAAATGTACTTCTACGCTATTCACTCCCATGGTAAATAGTATATAATCCCACATTGCCTTTGAACTTCTAATTCCTTTCTCGGGTTCACATGGTCCTTCATATTTGGATTCTAAATCACTTTTTAGCCTTCTCTCTGGAGATGAATGACTCTCCTCTATTCTAGTCACTCCAATTCACTTCTGAGTCGCAAAAGTATTCTCTTTCTTCCAGATTATTGCTCTGGCCTTTCCCCAGGTGTCCAATCTTTGACCTTTCTTAGCTCAGTAACTTCTCAGTCTAAAACTCAGTGCTGAAACTACTTCTTCCAGAAAGCCTTCCTTGACACTCTGGTCAGAATAGATACTTTCCAAGGAGCCCTCATCACAGCTTCTCTGGAGATAGATTTTCCTACCTGATTCTGGAGCTCTGACAACAGCCACAAGAACTAGGATTCAAGTCACAGGAAGCTTTCTAGCATGGAGTCACCTTGGAAACCACAGATAATCAGAGCTCTTCTGGCACTCAAGTAAGAATTTCCTAAATCTCCAGGGCTCTTAGTCAGAAATAATTATTCTATGGTCCCATAATGCAATGGAGCAATTTATAAATGTGAACCCCTAAGTCTGCATTTTTTTGTCTCTCTTTAAATAGTCAATTCAACAGACACTCAGCCTCTTACTAAACATATGCCAGACTGTACAGTTTAACATTGTTTTTCCAGATAAATGCAATGCAAATCATTAATCTTCTTAATGGAAAGACTTTCAAGAGTTCTTTCAGTAGTTTAATACTTGATACATTTTTCCCTTTCTGACTTTCAGTATATCCTTCAAAAGAGAATGAAATTTCATTGTGTTGAATTCTTTATTCCAAGCACATTGAAGACTGTCTATTATAAGAACTGTCAGGGAGCTAGTGACACATAATGTGTATATGCCATGAGAAAGAGAAAAAAATAAGTAGTGATGTTCTGATTCTCAAATACTTTTCAAAGGTTCATGTTAATATAAGACATTCATATTATATGTTTTCTAGCATTTTAACAAGTTTTTAAATTGGATTACTAATCTGGAATATTCATTTTGAAAATTACTTTATAAAAAATAAGAAGATTAAATAGTTGATGCTTTCAACTGTGGTCTTTAGAGACAGCTAAATAATATTAAAGCTTGTTCTTCATTGTCTATTTGTTCTGAATAATCTCTATTAGGAAAGATTATTGCTATATTTTAATTAACCAAAGAAGCAATTAATTCTATTCTTATTAAATTAGAATGCATTAAATCTATATGAACTTGAACTTTTTCATTCTAAAATTTTACATGACAATTAAATTATATTTCCTTCATAAAGAAAAGTATTTTCAACTGTGGATTTAAGTGTAATTTTTAAAATTAGTTGCATTCACATAACTTTTTCTCTACTTCGTGTACTTGGGAAGACTTAATTTTTTATATGTAATTACTTGGGGCAATGAATTATGCCCCAGGAGCTATCATTTCTTAAGACCAAATAGCAAATGAAGCATAAAGACATGTGAAGAAACTGTGCTTGCTTTTTGGTCCTGGACTGGCTGAATGTGGGTGAGAGACCCATGGAGAGGTTAGCAATGGCAGCTTTCATCTTGATTTTGATTTTGCACTTTTCCTCCCAGATTTGTCTTACCTTTTCTGACCCTTTTCTATGGGTCTCCACAGAAAGATGCTTTAGACTTGTGGCAGGCTTTGGGGCCTTGCTTTGGGACAATTCTGTTTGGCTGGACTTTTATCCACAAACAATTCTGTTTGGCTGGGTAACTTTGGGTACTTGATTGGAAAACAATATTCTTTGTCTTTTCTGTATTGTTCACTAAATGTATTAAAGTTCCTTTCCATTAAAGGTCTTATATGTTTTCTCTTGATGCAGTGGATGGACCCCTTATTTAGAGCAGGCAGGTTTGGAGTTCGGGGTGCCCCTCTCCCTTCCCTGTAACAATATGATTATAAAACCTAAGTCACAATCCCTTAAAAACATTATGATTTTTATATTGAGAACATCAGTAAATAGTGTCATATACAGCTAAGCACAGCAGTATTTAAGAGAAAGGTAAGGTCAAATTTAGTTTAAGATTCCTAGTAGCCTTTTCCCATTAGCACATAAATTCATATTGTCTTACTAGGTCAGACATTTATCAAAAGTATTGCTCTTTTTTTTTTTAAGAAAAGGCCAGATTTGATGGATAATATAAATGAGTCATTAGAGTTGAATATTAACAGTCACTGTAATTCCAATAACAATGTGTAGTATGTACCCAGTACTTAGAAGACACTGTTTTAGTAGTGATAACTAATCTTTATTTCTTCATTGACCAAAATGAGGGGACAAGTAATGCAAATCTGCTTCAGTCATAAAGATGCTTGAACTACCATCAAATCTGTATGGGGATTTCACTGCAATACTCACTGACGAATTTTTTTTTTCTTGTCACTTGGAACGAAAGTGAAAGAAATTGGTTAAGGTGTTCCTAAGGTGAAGATAGCTATAACACAGTAGTCATGTGACCATCAGTGATTGTAAGAGTATCCTGATTTCAAAAATGTTAAAATATGAATTGTCAGCAACAATAAAAACATGCATCCATGTACCCACTACCTTGCTTAAGACAGAGGACAACTCCCAACATCATCAAAATCCCTTGAATACACCTCCCTTGTCACACCTCCTTCCTTTTCACACAAAATAACTAGTCTGAATTTTCATTCATCAGTCTCATGTTTTTCTCTACAGACATAAAAAACTTGTACTCAAAACGAATGCATCTCTGGATCATATTTTCAACACAAGTAGGGGTGAGAAGTGTCCTACCAAGACCTGTTTTGGCCAGAATTGTCATCCCAACTTATTTAGCCACAGGAAATGTGTTCAGTGTAACATTGACTAATATCTGAGGAATTATTACTGAGAAATTTACATGGAAAACTTCAGTATGTCAAATGTGGAAGGAATTGCTGAAAGAAAAGGATATATAAGCAGATTGCAGCCAGATTGTGGAAGATTTTGAATGACACAAGAAGGAATTTGGATTGTATCCTGATGGAGAGAGCCATCTGGTCTGCCTTAAAGGACATGGAATGGTCTGACCTGTGCTTCAGTAGGATTCCTCTGGAACCAGGAAGATGAATTAATGTGAAGACAGACCAGAGGTAGGAAAAAAGTAATTAGAAGACAATTAACAGTAGCCTAGTGAAATACAACAAAGTATGAGCTAGGGCAGAGGCAGCAATTATAAAATACATGAACAGGTAGTTGAGGGACACATTTAACTATGCTTACAAAAATTGATAAAGAGCAGGAGTGAAAAGATTGATATTTTCGAGATAATTCAGAGGGTTTGAACATAGGTGACCCAAAAAATTCAGGGATGACTTTAAAAGAAAATTAGAAAGAAGAAATAACTTTTAAGAAAAACATATATAGTTTGACCATAAAATAAGATACATTATTCATTCAGCCAATATTTTTAAGTATCAAGGATCATGGTTGAGTAAGTTGTTAAGTTGTAACTCTTTGGGTCCCCTTCAACAACAATTTGGTTTCCATACAAAGACAAAAGTGCATTTGTGGAAGCTCTAGGATCCAGTAACACATGCCAAGAGAACAGGAAGGAGCCTCACCTATCCATGCATTGGATTGTAGGTATATAGACTACTTCTGGCTTTTGAATCTACAGTGACTTATTAAATAGCTCCACACTCTCACCTATGGTCTAGGAGCCCCTGGAAAGTGCTGTCTTAGACAATCACCCATGAAGGACAGAACCTCTGTGGAAGTACAGGTTTCCAGCAGAGAATGTCTTGCACATTGTTGAAGCAAAACAAAATCAAAAATAAAAATGAGTCTGGACATGTTGTCGAGAGCAGTTATTAAAGACTGGAGGAGGTGATTACCACTTCAAATGTCAAGACCACAATGCAAACTTCAAGGAAGATGAAAAATCTTGACACCACTAGAGAATCACAATATTCTCCTAGTAGCTGAAACCATAGTCATGGTGATCTGCAATTTAGTGAACAAAGAATAAAAAGTACTAGCATTAAGGTCACTCTATGGAAAGCGCTATATGGAAACATAAGTCAAAGAAAATCAGCAGCACATTACAAATGAGAAGTTTCACAAATGGCAAAAATCATTTAAAAAGCAGATTCTGCAACTGAAGGAAACAATGAATGAAATTAAAAATGCAAAAGAGAATGCCAACAGATGACTCAATCAAACAGAATGAATAATCTGTAAGTTGGGAGACAGGAACCTTGAAATTTGAGTTGAGGGACACAAAGAATAAGAGTGAAAACAAGTGAGAAAGCCTGCGTGATTTATGGGATATCATTAAATAACCAATTTTTCTGTGTTTTATGTAAGCTTCACAAGGCAAGAACCCACAGTAGAGTCACAAAAGGTAAAAGAAGCAAAGCATTTTATTAGGAAATCCTTAACTCACAAAGGAAGACAGCAAAAAGAGAAAGAACTATGAAAACGAAAAAGAACTATGAAAAGAACTATGAAACAGGAAAAAAAGATGATGTTAATAAATCTTTACTTGTCAATAATGACTTTAAATGAAAATGGATTAAATTCTCCAATCAAAAGGCAAATATCAAGGCCCAATTATATGCTGTCTATACAACACTCACTATAGCTTAAAGGCACATATATGCTCAAAATGAAGGGATGGGAAAAGGTATCCCATGCTTATGGAAACCAATAGAAGCAGAGATAACTATATTCATACCACACAAAATAGACTCAAATACAAAACCTGTAACAAAAGAAGGAGATCATTAATATGAGACTGATGAATGAAAATTCAGACTAGTTATTTTGTGTGAAAAGGAAGGAGGTGTGACAAGGGAGGTGTATTCAAGGGATTTTGACGATGTTGGGAGTTGTCAATTCATCAAGAAGATATCACGATCATATAGGTACGCTCAACCCATCTGAGCACCTAACTATATTAAATACCATTAAAGGGAAAAAGAGGCAACTTTATAATAATAGTAGAGGACTTCAATATCCCACTTTAGACAATGAACAAATCATCCAGAAAAACCAATAAGGAAATATTAAACTTGAATTATACTTTAGATCAAATACACCTGAAGAGGCATATATAGAACATTCTATCTGACAGTACAAATTCTTCTTACATGCACAGGACTGATGTTCAGGATTGATCAGGTATTTAGATCACAAAGTAAGCATCAGTCACACTATTTAAGTCTTACCTGTAATTCAAATATTTACTGATAGATGCATCAATAGGCATACAACAGAATATTATTCATCCTTTCAAAAGAAATTTTGACATATGCCACACCATGAATAAACCTTGAAGGTATTATGTTACGGAAAATAAGCCAGTCACTAAAAATCATAGAGAATGAAAATAGGGATGTGATAGCCAGTGTGTGGAGGAGGGGGAGGTTAGGGAATGTTATTAGATGGCTATAGAGTGTCACTTTTGCAAGATCAAAAGTGTTCTAGAGATGGATGGTGGTGATGGTTGCACAACAATATCAATGTACTTAACAATAAAAAAATTAGGATAGTAAGTTTAAGTATATTTTACTACAGATTAATATAAAATTAAATATATGCCTCATTACCTACATACATCGTTCCTTTTTTAAAAAAAAAATCACTCCTTCCTATTTTCTTACTTGGAGGAGTTAAACACAAAGGAAACCAAGTTTGGGAACTTTTGAAGGTCAGAAATGTCCTGCAGAGGTGGTATAGTCAAACTGCCAATCTTGCCAGCACCCTCTCAAAGTATATCCTCACAAAATATTTTACTAATTAGTGAAGGAAGAAAATAACTTTACATGGATAAACCTGGCAGGCACCATCTTAACTAAATAATTTATGTTCACACCACAGGCCATAAAATATACACTGTGAGTCACCTGATAAGACACTCTCACTGAGAAGAACACGTGCCATTTCTGTGGCAGTCAGTCATATTCATAACAGCTTCACCTGAGGAAAAATCAGACAAACTCAAATTGAGGGACACCTATAAAAATGGCTCCATGTTTCTATATATAAATTCAGTCTGCCCTTTCAGTCAGTTGCTTTAGGTCTCCGTTTAAAGGGGGAGGGTTGAGGGAAGATGGGAACACGACATCTGAGGTGATGGTGCACTGGTGAGATGGTAATGGGGAATACATGGGGATTACAATTAATGGCAAGTATATGTAAATTTTAAAATATTTTAATAAAAAAAACTAAAAAAATAAAAATAACCACATAAAAAAACATCAGGTGATTCAAACAACTCTGTAAGATGTAATAAAAAATGATAAGATTTTGAAAAAAAAATAAAAATAAACCCACCAGAAAAAAAAAAATAAAGATGTTACTACCCTCAAGAGGCTTTTCCTCACTGATCTATTCATATGCAGTATGCCTAACTCAATTACTTTTCTGCTTAAGCACTATGTGTGTTTCCTTCATCGCAACGGTCGTGATTCATAGATATTTAACTTGACTATTTAATGTATTCACATTATGTCTAAACAGTGCCAATGAATTTGTGATCTTGGGGAAGAAACTCTTTTATGTATTACTGTTAGGATACCTTCAGATGTAAGGAAACTGGATATTACAGAAGGTGGCTGAGAGAGAAGATTTTATTTTTCCAAAATAAAAACGAACCTAGTCCTAGTGGTTCAGTTGCATGATCATGCCAGCCAGGATGTTCCATCATTTAAGTCTGTTGTCCTCAGGATGTTGGCATCCGTCCTTGAGTCTATCACTCTGTGGTCCTAAGATGGTTTCTGAAGTTATAGAATCCATCCAAGAAGAAAAAAAGGGGGGAGGGGGATGGAAAATAGAGCAGGTAAGAAAGTTCTTCTTAAATATCTCTTTTTAATTTTTAAAATAGAAAAAAATCCTTCACAGATTTCAGCTAGAAGACTAACCCTTATGTTTTGTTGTCCAGAATTTATCATATGACCATTACTAGTGACAAAGGAGATTGAGAAGCAAGGAAGTAGTATTTTTAACCAATATTATGTGAATCACTCTACTGGAAGGATAAAGGAGGGAAGCTCTTGGGTAAGCCAAAAATTGTGTCCCCAACCTATTCTCAGGTAAAGAGTTTAGACTTTTTGGTTTTCAGATCAAGACATTTTGACAACTATTAAGATTTTTCTTGTCAGTGTTAGTTAGAACTTTATAAAAGCTTTAAAAACTTTCATTATGTCTTTCTTCAAGAGTAGTACACTTCTGCTAAACATTTGTGTCTTATACTACCAAGATACCCATTATTGCCAATTTCTATCTGAAGAAGAGAATATTGGGACAAGGAGAGATTACACAACATAGCTAGTGAATAATTTAATAATGAAGCCCAGAATAGACTCTGGTTTTCTGATTTGTATATCAACTTTTTTCTTATTATGTCTCAATGTTTATAAATTTATAGCATAGTATTATACTATGACATGATAGCCTATGTTACATGATAGCCCATGTGAGATTAATCAGTCTCATAGGAATCATGCATTGTAGGTTTACAGAAAACTCTGTTCAATATGCACTCTGTTCCAGTGTCTACCATCTTCCCAACACAATCTGAGAGGAATAAATTGGCTCTCATTCTAAAGGTAGAGGCATTCACATTTCACTTGCTACAACATGGATGGAGCTGGAGGGGATTTTGCTAGTTGAAGTAAATCAGAAAGGAAAAGATAAATATCAGATGGTCTCACATGTGGAATATAGAGTAACTGAACAAAACGTCAAGAAAAAGTTAAAATTTGCAAGCTGACCATAGAACGAAGCATACAGCAAGGGAAAGGGAAGGAGGGTAGTCAAAACAGCAGAGGGAATGTTACAGGACAGTGTGAAAGGCATAACCAGAACCCCCAAAAGTGCCTGCTCTAATAGGATCTTCCATTCACTGCATCAAGACATACATACTCTGATGCATAAGGGCTTTAATGGAAAATCATTTTAATATCAACTAGTGTGCAACAAAGAAATGACAAAGAATAGAGTTTTGAAATCAAGTGCCTAAAGTTACCCAGTCCCTCATGAGTGAGTGTCCAGTCAAACAGTGTTGGTCCAAGCAGGACCACTAAGGCCGGAAAGTGCCACATCTAAGCACATCCTGGTGGGGACCCATAGGAAAGGGGCAAAAGGGGCCCACCACATCTGGGACAGAAGGAGCAAATTCAAAGTCAAGATAAAAACTGTTAATCTCCCCATTCAGCTCACACCCACATCTGTTTCAACAAGTCCAAGACCAAAAAGCGAGTGTAGATTTTTCACGTGTCTATCTATGCATGGGAAGCAATAAGGTGTTAACAAAATAAAAAAAATAAAATAAAATAAAAAAAGCTTTAGAAATACACAGAAAGCAAAATGAACTTCATCCTTGGTAGAAGAGATTACATGGAACATTTAAAATATCTCTAAGATATATATTCTATATTTAAGATCAATAAATTCAATAGTTGATAGCAGCAGCCATGGTCACCATGGTGAGCAAGGATCTGGCTTTAATTACAAGGTTCAGCTGGATGGATTACAAGAAGAAGACAGGCATGGTACCCTTATGCTCATCTCCAGCATATTTCTGACAGTCATAGACAATTCAAAAGATGATACTTTTGAAGATACAGGAAAAAACAGAGCAACTAGGTCATTTCATTCTGGAGTTTTCAAACACAGCTCTTCTAAATCAAGCTAGTTTTTAAACAGCTTCCAGTGTCTTGAGCTTTAATTCAGAACTGTAGCTCAGTGTTTACTTGGCCTCATTTTCCAACATGAAGAATTAGCATTAGACAAGTAAAAATATAATTTCCTCAAATTTATCACACTTTGGCTACAGCACAACCCAATCAAGCATATAACTAAAGAATAGGAGAGGTCAATGACAACATTTCCCTAAGATGTCATCATATATTTTTTTTACAATGAGATTAATAGTTATTTTTAATAAGATTATCTAATGTTAAGTTCATGTATTTGAGAAAATAGAGGCAGTATATTTTAAAAGATTGAAAAAGTAAAATTATAAATTAAGTTACAAAATCATATATATTTTATTAAAGATATAAGTCAGAAGAAGCAACAGAATGTCATATTGCTGAGTTACAATATCAAAGTATGTTTTGATCATGAAAACTAATGTGACATAGCTCTTAAAAATAAAAGTGTTTCGGGATAGGCAGTTAACCTTTTTGACTAAGCCATATGCACTCTGAAATTCAATTACACAGAGGCTATCATTAGTGGCAAACCCCAGAAACAGAGAAATGGTTGATGAAGGTCTATTAATTAAACTTTTTATTCTTGAAATGAGTGTAGCTTCTTATGAAATGTAAGAAATAATTCAGAGAGATCCAGGAACTCTACCTATTTCCTCCAAAGGAACATCTTTCTTAACTACAGTATAGTATCATAACCAAGTATTTGACAGTGATACAAACCTTTAAATTTCTTCAAATCTGTCCCCAATTTTAAAAGCTTGTGTGCGTGTGTAGTTTTATAAGTGAATGGGAAATAGGTAAAATTTTCTATTATTAACTTAAAACTCTAACTCTCAGTGACTCCAGCCATGTTTCAGGAGGTTAATTATAATACGTCACTAATGGCTACCATAGAGTACATACAGAGAACATTTCATTACCTTGGAAATTCTGATGTAGAGAAATGCCTAGAGTCACACACAAAATGACTCACTAATTTGCCTTCCCTGACTCTTACTGCTTCTCTCACATAATCAATCCTGTCCAGCACTCCAGGTCTTAGGTGGGCTCCTGAGATCCAAAATGAAGACAGCAGCATTGTTATTTTCAAAACAACTTTATGGAATTCAAATATATTATAATACTGATTTCTTTTATAAAAACATATGAAATTTTATGATTGTTATTCATATACCAGATTATGCATTTATTATGGTTTAGGAATACAGTAGGGAAAATAACCCCAGTTGCACCCAACCCCCAAAATGTCTATAGCCTAATCCCCAGACTGTGACTGCTATATGCAAATACCAGATGGAATGTAAGTTTTCTAACCAGTTGACCCTGAGATTGGAAGATTATTTTGGATCATCCATGTAGGACCACTGTAATCATAAAGTCCCTAAAAATGGAAGGAGAGTGAAGAGTCAGTTCCATGGGAGAAAGATTCTGAAGATGGAAGGGGGCCAAAAGTGAAGGAATCCAGGCTTCTAGAAGTTCAAAAAGATAGAAAAAAATCTCCCAAAAAGGAATTCATCCTTTCTAATACCTTGATTTTAATCTGTCAGAGTACTTTTAGACTTTTAACTTCTAGAACTATAAGATAATAAATGTGTGTTTGGGGTAATTTATTACAGTAGTAATAAGGAGTCCTAAAATTCAATATAACTGATTTAACTTTTACTTTTTATTTTTAATTCTGTTTATTTTTTGGTAGTTGTGGGGAAGCAGATTCTAAAAATCTTCATGATACTTTAGCTCTCAGCAGTTATATTTTTCTAAGACATTGAGGTTTCATAATTGGCTACTTATAATTTTTCAGGACGGGATGGAAAATTGGGCAGAGGAGGAGAAAAGGCCTTGAACAAAACCTCCAAGAACAGAGTTGTTATTGTGGTGTGATTATTTGCCTAAAAATGACACCAAATTTCTCAACACTGAAAATAAAGTTCGCTAATCTATTTTGCTTCTTGAAAAGGACAAGTAAATGATGTAATTGTTAAGAACATTAGAAAAGAATGCACAATTCTACTTGTAACAGTAAGAAAGTAATTGTTCTATTGTGTCAAAATTACTGAGATTATATGTTATCATATGAAATTTCTATTTTCCAGTTTTAAAATATTCAATGTGCTTCTAAAGACAATAAGACTAATGAAACATTGAGTATTAATATCAAATAGTAAGGCGGATCTAGTGCATTTGAGGTGGGAGGAGATGTGTTAGAACCTATGTTACAACAGGCTATAATTCTCATATTGCCTACCAAAAAAATTATGATTTAATGAGTGCTAAGAAACTACTATAAATTTTCCATAAATTTATACAACTTTCCCCTTCTATAACTCCATGAAATGTCCATGTTATTCACTTATTTTCTCTGAAGCTTTAAAGACAAATGTTAAAATGCAATATGGAATTCCTAAAAATACAGGAACCAAAAAAAAAAAAATAAAGAAGAAAGAAAGAAAAGGAGTTTGATAGACAACAGAAGAGAGCAGAGAGCAGATAATCACTGAAATGAATATGGAAATTTTAGCCAGTAAGGAAAGACTGTCAATAAAACTTGGAAAATAAAAACTTTAAGACCCTGAATCAGGTATGTTTTCTGTCTTCAGGGAAATCCCATTTCCTGATAGTATTGCTCAAAAAGGAGTTTCACTATGCATAGTTTTCAATTGCATTACCTTGGAATTAATGATTTTATGTGTGAAATGGGTTCATTTTAAGTAATATAATGAATATCCTCATTCACTGGATAACTATTGAATAAGTACTTCATTTTCTCCAGGATTGATAGTGGAGCTGGGGATGTAGCAGTGAAATAAGTTATAATCCCTATCTTCAAAAATCTTAGGAGATGATAAGAGAAATAGATGAACAATTAAAAAACTACAATTCGGGATAATGGACATCAAGAGCTAACATTGGGATAATTGCCACCAATAGCTAATCTTTATTCAACACACATTATGAGTCAGGCAATAGACTAAGCAATTGCAACCCTAGTAGGTGACTGCTATCATTAGCATCATTTTCCAAGTCAAGGATCTGGGACCAAGAACGCACTAGAAAACAGGGAGATATGTCTCAAATGCTAGTCTGCTAAATTCAAACCCTGTCTGTTAACAATGACAACCACGAGGAGTGTTTGATGGAGAACAGATAATGTGCAATGATGCTCAGAAGTGAGGCTCTGAACCTAGTCTTGGTGGATCCAGTGATTATAGACATGGAGAACTGATTAGGTTCATGCCAGTTTTTAAAGGAGAAGAAAAGCTTTCCAGATGGATAAACCAGCATAAGAGGAAACCACTTTCCTATTGCCCTAAAAACTCTGGGTGGCCTTCAAGTCATTTCTGGTACAGCTCATACTCTTACTGTTCTCCAATCTAATTCTAATTTAATATTTTCCAGTTGATTCAAAGAATCAAGTTCACCTTACTTGATAGGCCCTTGGCTATGTCATTGTTCCTAAGAAATGCTTAGTCATTCTACAGAAATCATCATAGATATTGTTTCTCTAGGAACATTTTGAGAGAATGTTCTTCTCAAGTTGCTTTTAGGGTTCCTAACATGCATGTCTAAAATCCACTGTATTTTGGTCAGCACAACATTAAGTAGACACTAAATCTCATTTAAATCTACTTTCTTCACGAGACTAAAAATGCCCTTGAGTGAGGTCTATTTTATTCATCACTGTAATCTCATGCCTGGAACAATGTCAGGCACATAGTAGGCACTCAATTATTATTTGTAAAATGAATGAAAAGATCTAAGTTTGTGGAGTAACATCCCCATCTTGTGGCCTTTTAGAAGAATCTGGTAAAGTCATAATACCCTGCTGTGTTTCTAATACCAAAAGCACAGGTGGGTGCTCATAATCTTTGCTCCATGCACAGGAGAGAATAAAAGTAAAGTGAGATCCCACCAGGAGGTCAATATTTCCTACCTTCAGTTGGCACAAAGCAGAAATATTGGGAATGAAATAATTCTGAGAACACAGTAAACAACAGTGAAAGAACACTCAACCCAGACAAATCAGTTGTCTACCTCCATTTTTTGAGGTATTTTATTAAGGAAGGACATCTTCAAGCACATATTACCTCAGGGACAGAGTCATCTGTCAGATTTACAACCTCAAACCATAGTACCTTGGATGGAAAGGAAAGCAAATATTTTAGATAGTAAAGTGCCAAACTGGTGTTGGCAATGCAAGGCCAAAACTCAGAACAGCTGCCTGTTGCTACCACCCCCAAGTCATGCTGCCTCTGCTAATGCTCAAGTGGGCTTGTTAATAACTAACCCCATCTAAAAGTGAGGAGACAGAGCTAATGAGGGTGAGGGTCTTGTCAAAATTTATAGTATATAAACAATCAGATTCTACACCCTCTAAAACTGGTAATGACCCCTCCTATGTGGATGGAAGAACAAGGCACTGAGACAATGAATTGACAGAAGAACTTCTTTGCAACTATTTTCAAACACTCTTGAAGGCCCTGTTGAGTCCAGCAGACATTTTCCTTCAATTTTGTCTCTTAAGCAAATCAAATTTGGCATGTTTCTGACCACAAGCTCAGCTTTGTTTAGCTCAATATTAAAAGTAAAATGGCTCCTAGACTATCAATGAATGTACAGAAAGCAAACAAGCCTGAATGAAAACATTCTTTATTTTTTTTTTTCGGCAGGGTCAATCAACCATTCATGGAATTCATTCTTTCAACACTCTAAACATGTATTGAGTGTCCACTAGGTTTTTAATAAAATATAATGTCAGGTCTTCAGAATATTTGGAGATTGGTAAAGTTCATATAAATTATAAATATTGTTATTGTCTCTCCAATCACTCCCCAAGAAAGAAAGTCAGAGTAACAAATTTAACCAGTAAATAGCACTGAAATGACTAAATGCTCCAAGGTGACAACCTTCCTTTGATAAGGAGGTTTCTTTCTCTACCAATTCTTCTTCACTCCATTGCCTTTGGTAACAGTTATGTCCCTGTTCTGATTCAGCCATTTATATACTATGTTCAGGTTTATGAGTACGTTGTCTTTACCACACTCTTTTCCAACAGGCACAAGCTTACATGAGTCAAACAAACAAACAGATATTAAGGAAAAGTTCTTTGATCTTCTGCTATAGATCACTTAATTAGTAAAAAACGGGGCTGGGGGAGTGACTGAAGAAACAAATTAAGCCACTTGCTCTGAATCTTAACAACAACCGCACACACACACACACACTCACAGAGAGAGAGAGAGAGAGAGAGAGAGAGAGATTAGGAATCTAAGGACAATGAATAGTCTTATAAATGCTGAATTATTTTCTTTTCAACATTGCTTGGTACATGGAGATATGCCTGATGAACCAATTTTTGATATAATAGAGTCCTTATCTTTCTCTGTTACTGTTCTGTAAAATAAGGGTAATATTCATGGAACTGTAGCACAAAGCAAAGGAGGTGCGGGAAGGGGGCAAAACAGGCGAGGCAAGAACAAAAGGGAATATAGTAATGGTTTACGGGTGACAAGGTGGTAGGAGAACTATGGGGACTACAATGATGTAAGAAAGAAATTTGAATTAATAAAAAATTAATTAAAGGAAAGAAAATAGGGGTAATTACACTCATCAGGGGGCTCAGGAAAACTGATAGAGGCAAACACGTTTCAAATGAAGAGAACTACCCCACTATTCCATGAGCTTCACTGCATAATTTTTGCCCCAGAATCTCTTCTGCTTGTATAATGTCTAGACTCACAAGACTAGAGAGGGGACAATGAAAGTTTGGATGGGGTAGTGGGCACAACTGTGTGTCCCAGAGGGGTTGGTCCACAACTTAGTCCCAGGAACCAGGGAATATGGTACTTTACCTGGTAAAGTACATGCAGATATGATTAAGCATCAGAAAATGGGAGATTAGCCTCGGTCACCTGACTGTTGTCAATGAAATGGCAAGTATCCACATAAGAGAAGGGCAGGAGGGTCAGAGTCAGTAGTGGAAGATGGGATGATGAAAGAACTTGGAGTGAGTCAAGGAAGAGCCCCTGATTCAAGAATGCAGCATCCTTGACAAGTTGGAAGAGGTGCAGAAACAGATTCTCCCTCAGAATCTCCATCAGGACTCAGATTTGCTGACACCTTGACTTTAGTCCAATGAGACAGGTTTTGGACTTCTAACTTCCAAAAGAATAAGATATTGTTTGGCTTCAAGCTACTACATTTGTGGTAATTTGTTATGGCAGTCATATAAAAATAATTAGTGGAAATCCAGCTCCATTGTCCAATAAAAATAGCAAAGAACAGAGAGCCTTAAGACTGGTTGTGTTTTTAGGCTTGCCACTACTAGCTGTGGACTTAAGTCACATCACATCTCAGGACCCTAATTTACATATAGCTAGAGGGTTTAATTCCTTATTCCTTCTAGTTCTGTGAGTCTTTGATGGACACAGTGCTAAGTGCACACAGACACTCAAATGAACATCCCCCCACCCTCCTGATGATATTCTAAAATTTAGTTTACATTCTCCCTTCTGTACCATACCTCAAGTGACTATGTAGCTATATTGTAAACCCCAGACACTGGCAATGAATACACAGTATCATATAAAATGTACTTCCAAATCCTGGGATGTATTTGCCTAGCACACAATAATTTTTTTAAAAAACATGGTGCCTGCCCTAGGTAGGTTTATTTTGGAGGAGCTTTTCCGAGCCGGCCAAACATATGGCCTGGCAGTTCTACTACACCCACTGAGTGTTTATTTTCTCCACTCCTGTGCAGTAATTTTAATAAAAGCCATGTACCAGCCTTCACCCCAGGTGGTAAGCCAGCCCCACCTGTCTCTTCCTGACAGACTGTTGAACATGGATGCCTTCCAGCAAGTAAAAGTCATTATTTTGCCTTCTCAACCTTTCTGCGTCTGCTCTAGCTAACTGTTGCACAAGCTTATATATTTAGAAACATGATGTCAGCTATTTCTTATTTTGCCATCTTTGAGCTGTCATGTGATTTGGATTTTTAACAAAGTAGATCTCTTTTCATACCACTCCCCATTCTAAAAACACAAAAGAAGATTAAATGGATTAAAGGAATGCTACTATTTTATCTGTGTCTTGTTTTCTTCAGAATAAATAAGCCCACCCAGCCACAAGGCACTGAAAAAAGCTGAAGAGGACAGCCAGGAGATGCTTTGCCCTTCACCAGTCCATTGAAAATGTGTTTTTTAATTTTTTTTAATTAAAATATTTTAAAATTTACATATACTTGCCATTAATTGTAATCCCCATGTATTCCCCATCACCATCTCACCAGTGCACCATCATCTCAGTCTCTCGTGTTCCCATCTTCCCTGAAAATGTGTTTTGTTTGTTTCTTTTTGTCTGAAACTGAATTGCTAATTGCTTTTAATATGCCAGATTCTCTAAGGAAATTTTCACCAAAATCAAAGTAGAAAACAAAATATTCTGACTACACATTTAAGAACCAGATTCCAGAAACTTAGCAACCCTGACATGGTAACATTCACTGTATTTTGTCAACTTAACAAAGAATTGTTCCCTCCCTTGTGACTCTAACAAACATAAGAGTTAGATTGTTGGGCTTCTTTGTAGAGGTAAGTTTTCTATACTGACAATCTCGGGAAATCTTAAGACTCTTAAAGCTTGAATAGCAAAAAGGGAATCTCAAAATATGACTTTAAGAGGGTGATAGAAATATTTTAGCATAGTAAAATAGAAGAGATATGCTAGGCAGAGATTAACCTTCACAATGTAAAAACAACTTTATTTCCACATTGTGAATTATGACTCCTCCTGACAACCAGACAATAAAGGAGCCCTTTTTTTTCTCCCATCTTTACATATAGGAATTAAAGCACTAACTTCACTCGCTCCTGGTCCCCTTCAGGCAGGCTCCATATTGCAGTGGAACTAGATGAAGATGGGAAGGGCAAAGAGAGGCACAAAGGCAGAATTTTGAGGTTATCAGACATAGGAAAATTCAATAACCTACTTTATAAAAAACATTTATCTCCCTGAGAAGGGCTTGATTTTCTATTAGTGGAAATCATTCTTTTTTATTTTTATGCTATTAAGAGAAAAAGATGAATTTTTTTAAAAGCAACATAAAAAATAACAAATCTGCAGTGTTTTACATGTAGTTTTCTTTTGTGTGTGTGTGACTCACTGTCCCTTGATAGAAATCAAGCATTATCTATGAATCAATCTTACAAAGGTCCAGGTTCCCGGCAGTGGAAACCAAATATCACTAACTTAATGAAACACAAAGGCATTTCTGAAAGGATATTTGTTGCTAACTCATTCAACAAGAAGGCAAAAGAAAATGGCCGCAGCTGAGAAAATGGCCTGGGCCAGCATAGAATGAAAGCAGCAAGGCAGATCACCCTGTCAGGACGCGCTACTGATTACCACCGCCAGCAACTCACTGTTGCCATCACCAGACCTTTCATGGTGTTGCCACTAGAATTTTGATACCAACCACCATCAGTGCTGAGTTCAGCAAATTTCCCAAACCAACTCCAGGATACATATCTCATTTTATGTCCTTCTCCCAGGCACGTTAGAATGGTCAAGTATAGGTAGAGGAGACGCTGTACCTCCAGAAGCTAATAGGAGTACCTGGCCATTTCAGCATCCATAACAGGAGGAGAGGCATCCCTTCCACAAGAATCACAGTTTGGAGGATTTCCACAATAGAAGTGTGTTTGGATGCCAAACAATAGATGTCTAGTACAGTCCCGGCCTCTTCCTACCTTGTATCTGTCTATAATCTTCACTTGAAAATATTCCAATCCTGTATAATACAGTGTTTCTCAAACAATCAGGACATTTCAATCCCTCCTAAAAAAGGAAGACAACCCTCAGCATCACCAGTTCCTGACACAATATTAAAGTCTAAGATCTCTGAATAATGTTCTATTTCCCCCCATTTCTGTTGAATGCCTGCTTAATATGCTGAAGAACATAAACTGAAATACATGTTAGCCAACAAAACTTACTTTAAAAAGGTCAGAGGAGAACTCAAATACTGTCCAAAAGTTAACAATGATGTAAGAAAATAAATAAATAAATACACCAACAAGAACCATAATGAGCTTCTGATTTGGGATCCCATAATCAATTATCTACCTCCAGAATCTACCAAGTTACATTTCCAATTGATTATTATCCCAGCTGCTCATGAAATAACCACATTTAGCCTCTGCCTATTAAAAAACACTGTTTGTCTTGGGTATTTGGGTGCTTCATTCCCCCCTTCTCCAATGAGTTTTATGAGACTGTTTCTCCTGCATCGCTTTCCATTGTCACCTTACCCTACAGTAAAGAAGCCCTCAACTATCGAACTTCCCAAAGGTGCTCACTTCATCAATGTATTCGGCAAAACCTTTGTGAAGACAAGACAGTTTCTTCTCAGATCTCTTGGAGGGCATAGTTATGATACTTGATGAAATTGCTCAAGCTCCTCTTGGGTAGATAGGCTACATTATACTAAGTATTTTGGGATAAACCAAGTTTATATACTCTAGACCTCTGTGAAGCCATTTTATATTCAACTAACTAACTCAATATTTAGAGTGAGTTCCAGTCACTGCTCTAGCACATGGATGGGATTCATAAAATATTAGAATATGAGGCAGCACTGATAAATTTAGTCTAATCTGAAATTATTCTCTCGCCTCCTCAGTAGAGATTCCTCAGAACTCACTTCCCTGCAGTATGCTGATAGAATTAGCAAGCACGACAGTTCAATTTTTGTGTTAACTTTTCCTTCTAGGCTTTCCGTTGTAACTTCTCAAGTGTCACATCCCATCATAAACATTCACAACACATACTCTGGTCCCTGACCTAGTGACATTACTTCAACAGGTGAGCACAGACAGAATAACTGCTTTTTACAAGGCAGCTGCCTCAAGCAAAGCTATAATAAAATAAAAGTTCCCTTACTTTCTGATATTCAACAATAGTTAGGAAATACTTTTGCCTTTTTTTTTTTTGTACAACTCTTTCAGGTTTTCTGAATTGACAGGATTACTCTGAAGAGCAAAATGACCCTATTCTAGGAAAATTCTCCTGCAACATTTGCTGCCTGTGATTACTTTCCAATTTGGAAACCTTTCTCACTCTATGCTTCTCATTTTCATTGTTCTAATTTTCCTTGCCTTTATCAGTTTCTGACCATTACAAAATTATATTTCCTTTATTTTCTTCTCTCATCTTCCCAAAATTTCAACAATAACCCATTAGTGATTTTTTTCATCTATATCAGCATCACTAGACTTTCTCTCTTCTAAAGTCCAATTCCACATTCCCAAGAGTGCCAAATGTTTCATACTAGCTTCTGCAACATAATAACCTCTAAGACTGAATTCCCCTTCTGCCTGCAAAACAAAGTCACCATCACCCAGTACTTAGAATTATATTTGAATTGTTCTCCCTCATTCATACAACCCATATACACCAGTTCCTTTCAAATACTTCCATAGAGTTTCTAGAATCTATCCCTTTTATTTGATTACATTTTCTGCTTAAAAAATTTTCAGACTTCCTATTACCCAGAGAAAAAAATCACTAGAGTTTAAAACTTCAAACTAACAATGATCTACTCTTAATCCAACCTCACCATTCTCCAAACAGATCTTGAGTTTACTTCTTGACCTCCAATCTGGGAATCTGAAATGTCTGTTTCTTATATTTGCTCTGCACATATTTACTCTGTCATCACTGGTCATGCTATTCCCTCCATCTTCCAACTCTCAAGCCTCCCATCTTAGCTAGACAAATGTCAAATTGGAGGACAGATAAAATAATTAAGAGGAAGAGTAACAACAATTAAGTGTTGGTGATGTCCTTGAAAGGATACCTTAGGTTCAGTCTTCTTCGCTGGCTAAGACATAGGGGTGTAAAGGGGAGAAAATGACAAAAATCCCCAAGTAAAGGTTAGGGAGATTTAAAACAAATGAATCTGTGCTCAGTAGCACCCTCAAAATTGGCAAGGATTTAGTGTCCCTAATCTCAGCATACAGAGAACAGACACAGTGATAAATTGGGAGAACTGGAACAAGGCCCTTAGTTGATCTCATAAAGAGTCTAGGTGCACATCCAGTGTCCAAGAGATTTTTTTCATTGTACCAGAGAGCACCAAACAGAACAAAATGTAACCTGGCACTAGTTATCTCTCAGTGATTGAGAATTAAGGTTGGATCTAGGAAAATACAGCAATACATAGGTGACTGACCCTAGCCCAATGGGAGTGAGAATGTCTCCGCTGATACCAAAGTATCTCCATGACAAAGACTCACACAGACTACGATCTTTTTCAACCCTGAATATCATAAAGCCATTATACCTTTTTTTCAACATCTTCCCTCCTTCCATGAACATGATCTGGGCAGGTGACAGAAAGGATGATAAATTTATGAAGCTAATGTCTGCTACCTAGCAGATTGGAGATATCAAACAGTAACAAAAGAAAAAAATAAAAGTAGAGATTTTTTAACCACCTGGCTTGAGTTCAGAGTCATTACTGCATGTGTGTTAGTGCGTGTGTGTACATATTTATAGATATGCATGTATGTATAATCAAAGTTTGACCTAGTGTGTTTGGCTGCCATAACAAAATAGAAAAGACTCGGTGGTCTATAAAGAAGAGAAGTTTACTTTCCACAATTCTGAAGGCTAGGCAGTCCAAGATCAAGGCACAAATTGTCTGGTGAGGGTACCCTTCCTGATTCCTGGATGGTTATCTTCTCACCTGTCCTCACCTGGCAGCGTGGACATGGGGCCCTCTAGGTCTCTTTTAAAAGGCCACAATCCCGTTTGTGAGGATTCAACCCTGGAGACCTAATCACCTCCAAACATTATTGCACTGGAGATTAGGTTTCAACACACAAGTTTAGGGGGACTAATTTCAGTCCATAGCAATTTGTGGTTATAAATACAAAAAAAAAAATCTGTCAGTAAAAAATGTTTATAACTGCAGGGAACATCATTCTAAATATTCCTACATAGAAATTCAAGCAAATCAACCTACAAAACAAATGAAAGTTCTCTGTGGGAACACTATTCTTAAGGACCTTAGGGAAGCATGATCACAACATTTCTTAAAAATTCATGTAAGAATTTATTATAAAATAATAGAATGTGACAGCATTGGGAGTCAATTTGTAAACCCCATTCTACGATGAAACCCTGCAGCTGAAAACTTAGAAGCAGACTAAATAAGGTGGACTTAGAGGTGACTTCAAAACAGCAACCTTAATTATATTTCTGAATCCTGATTTTTCTATTCCCTATATAATTCCAGGACATTTAAATTGTTAGTTGCAAGAAGATATTAGATCAAAACACTCAGAAACTTAAGATACAAATATAGGAGACAAATAAAGTTGGATTTTTAGTGGTGGATTTAATGTATTGTTACTTTCATAAAACATTTAAAAATTATTTTTAGAAAAGATACATGTATCAAAATATAGTCTGTTAAAAATACATGACTAGTGTGTGTTAAATAGTTATAAGTACAATTTTAAACTGTTTATACTCGTGTGTTATGTTTAAAATTTTCACATGTGTGTATGTATGTACATATGTGTGAATCACTGGGAGACATACTAATGTATATAGAATCATTGACAAAAGCATTTTAGTGATGTAGAAAAACAACAGAAAAAATGGGAGTAAATCTCACTATATACGATGGAAGCCAAAAATGGAAAAAGTGGCATAAAGACATTGAAACTAAGTCAAGTCAAGGGGAAGTCTGTAAGCTCCTCTTTGAAAAATAAATATATTTCATTGCAATTATACTTCACATGTTAACCCTCTGTTCTAAGGGATTCCATTTTGCATAGAACCTAAGTAAACTACCTGAAAAACAAGTTTGCTGAAATTGGATTTAATCATCAGATCTAATTCTCTAGTGGAAGTAAGCCAAATAATGGAGAAAATGCTAACTGAATGGAGACCTCACTAACCTAGCTAACTGGAAAAAAAACAAAAACCAAAACATTTGATTAATTGAAAGGACAAACACTTCATCTTAAAATGTCTAGAGGTGTGACTGGTAGAACTAAATAAATCTATAATGCTATTTGACTGAACTTTCCAATTATCCTGGAAAGTAACCTTTCATATTGTAACACATAAAATAACAAGACGTATATTTTTGCAGGTGCCTTTCTATTACCTAAAGGAAAATTTAAAGTTTTCAGAGACTTTAAAATAGACATTTCTACTACTGATGAAAACAGGTCCATACATTGTCAGGGTGAGTTTAACTGCAAAGGTTATCAACTGTAATTGGTTACAGGACTTTGTTACTGCACAGTTGGAGCAGGCAAGAAACTAGTGAAAAATCATTTTTGGAATTTCTAAGTGGAGTTGGGTTTGTCTCATCAAGATGAATTGCCACAATATTACTGAACTGCAACAATTCTACAACATGAATCTTTCCAACGTGAAAATATCTTAACAGCAACAATTAGTATATATGTTAATCACTATACTGCGATTAAGATTAAATCAATGCCACTTAAAATCAAGTTTATTATTCTTAAATATTGAAATTAACATGCATTGTTTAACTGGAATATTGTAGTTGTATGGTGATATATTTAAAATATTAAATGATCTGTTTGAATGTGTCTTAAATAATGAGATATAAAAAGGCTGTGGCTACTTCAAGAAGTTACTGCAGGACTTGTTTATTTTATAAAAGTGAAATACCACTAGCCAGGGAGAGGCTTTTTAAAGGGACATAAAATGTTACCTTCCCAATGGAGGAAAATCACATCAGTGGAATCATGCTGCAGGCCCTAATATATCATTTCTTTCTTCTCTCCTTGCTTTGGTTTAGAAGGAAAGACCAACTGTTTGGATTCCATGATCTGTTTACTTAAGCCAAACCAGAAAAATTCTCCAAGCAAGAAGTTATTTTCAGACTATTCATTTAGCATTTTCATTTACATTACTTTACATTTATTTCTTTATGAGAAAAAAAAATCTATCCTTCCTCTTTTCTTATGCAGAATGTCATTTGAGACACTTGGACTCCTACAAACTAAGAAACAGCAGTTGGGTAAATTTCAGCCATGGAAATTGGAGTCAGGACTCAATGTTAAATGAAGTGTCTTCCTTTCTCACCCAGCATATTTAAGACCTCTTAATTTCATTTCCTATTGTGCTTCGGGCCCCTAATGCTGTTCTGAGGACCTGCTCTCTCTGGTGACATAGCTGCACCATCTCTCAGGAACAGGCATTTCCATTTCTCTTGCCACAGTGGTTGTTTCATTACCTCAAACTCTGGGATTACATGGGCTGTGAAACTTGACCCCTTGGGAAGAGTTCTTCATTCCCAATATGATTTAGTTGAAGAATCACCCTCAACAGAGTCTTGTACTAAGTGATTTTGATGCTTCTGAAGCGTGTGTCCTTCGGAAAACCAGTTTTAAATGTCCTAGAATTTGAAGCGGTTTTCTTCTTGCTACATCTTTTTCTGAAGGACTGGGACATACCACTACTATTTAATTTCCCTCTGCTATTTCCCTGTTCCTTTCAGGAAAACTATTCAAAGTTCTTAACAATTTAATCTATGTCTTAAAATTGCCTCATTCTTTTTCCAACCCATCTGAGGCTTAATGTTGCTAGTACTGAGTCTCTCCCTTCTGGATACTTTAACCTTTACTTATTGGTCCAGATGGATATTTTATAACTACCCTGGATTCATCATCATCTGCTGCAGCAGCAAGAAGAAACTGATTAAGTTCTGAGATCATTGCTCAAATTTTGGCTATCTCACTCTGGATGAAATAATCCCCCTCAGAGATATTCTCCCATTAAACATTTAACCAAGTTCTGGACTTATTAGTTCATGGTCATATGTAAATTTCTTCATGTTTTCCTATATTTTTAAGATCCTGTTTTCATAAGACTGAAGTCAATAAGTTCCCTCGAGGCAAGGGCAATGTGTTTCTCCACATAGAATGATTATGTTACACCCGAACTCAGCTTAAAAAAAAATGTTTTTAATGTTTCACATGCATTTTATCTCTCAATTCAGCACACTCCTGGTTCTCCATTTGCTCCAAGTGAGGACCTGTGATTTCAGAATTCATCCCTCAGTGACTTTCTTGGGAGACTCACTCTAGCTTGTGCTCTTAGCTTCATCTCGGTCCCAGACACCATTTCTAATGTGGTAACTGGAAACTAGTTTTCCTTCTTTTAAGGGCCCCCACAAGAGGATACTTCTTTTTTTCCCTTCTATATTGATCTAACCGCATTTTCAAAATGTACTTTTCTACTTATTCAAAATGAATGAATAAAAAGCTCTTACTCCAGTTTAATTAACCAATGTTCACTCATTTTCTTAACCATCCACTCCTCCTCAGTTTGATAGTAAAACTTAACAATGCTTTTCAAACCACTCTAGTTACTCCTTGTTTTCCTAAGCAAATAAGACTATTTGGGGCATATTTTTGTTTCCTTCTAATATTTTAGGTTTACAATAATGTCATTTAGTTGATTTTCTATGTTAAGGGGATGACAGTTTCTTTCTCATAAGTGGTCAAAGGGTACAAACTTCCAGCTATAACGTGAGTTAACTTCTGGGGACTAAACACATAGCATGGCAATGATACTTAACAGTGTATTGTACACTTGAAAGTTACTAATAGACCTTAAATTTTCTCACTACAAAAAAAAATGCAGTTAAGAGAAGTGATGGATTTGTAACTAACTTTACTGTTATCATTTCAATGTGCCAAATCATCACACTGTACATCTTAAACTTGAACAACGTTGTGTGTCAAATATATCTCAATGAAGCTGGAGGAAGGGTGGAGCCAGAGAAGAAAGTAGAATAAAAGTAAGAAAGAAATTTGAAGATGCTACACTGATGGCTTTGAAGTCAAATGAGGGAGTCATGACCTAAGTCCTATGATCCAGAAAGTCAAAGCATATTTGTCCTCTAGAGTCTACAGAAATAATATTGTCCTATAAACACCTTGATTTTAGCCTAGTAAAACCCATTTTGAGTTTCTAACATCCAAAACTGTAAGATAATAGATTTATTTTATTTTTAAAGATTTTATTTATTTATGCATAAAAGAGCTAGGCCAAAGGCACGGGGGTAAGAGGGTTCACCAGCAACAGAGTAGGGAGCAGAACAGGTAGACTGACTGAAATACACGGCTGAGGGGAGCAGCAGGTGAGGCAGAAGAGGTCCTCATCTGCAAAACAAGACAATAACACTTACAGATTTTTAGAATAAGCAATGGCTATAAGGAACCTAGGGTATTGTCTCACATGAAGGTACTTATTGTTATCTCATAATGGTAAGCAGTATGAAATTCTTTCCCTGTCTACCACTAGCGACTGTTTTACACAGCAACTTTTCAGTAAATTGCTGAAGTTTCTTATGCTTCTATTAAAGAAACAGCAACTTTAGTGGGCAATCAGCTAATCAAAAGAGCTGCAACAGGCACAGATGGTACCAAGCCACAAAGGAACCATATAGCATTTTTAATCAGCAGTAGGCTGTAATTTAGACATGAGCTAAGGTTTACAGGGACCACTATTTTTGCAAAGTTATGGAGTGGAAAGTAATTTATTGAAAGTCTTGTACACCACAATCAATTTGATAAAGAACATCTCATGGTAATGTTCCAAATATCTGAATTGTAAACAGGAAAGGAACCAGGGGAGAATAGCTAGTGAAATTTAGTTCAATTTGAAAAATATGAAACAATTATCTTTTTCTTAAGAACTAGGTACAAGGAAAACTGCTGCCAAGTGTTGATTTTTTATTTTTTAAGGAATGTGTTTCATGATTTGAAGTGCTATAATTTGGAAATAACATCTAAATTCCCATCACAGAGTTCTGATAGAACTCAGAACAACACTTAAAAAAAAAAAAAAGAAAAACCTGTAAGAATTTTATTGTGATATATATGTTGTACAATTTCAAATCTTAAAAACAAATTTTAACTTATATTATGAAAACATAAAATTGAGGCAGAATGGTATCTGTATCAAGGCAGTTTAAGCTGTCATATTCTTCTCTTCCCAACCACAAAAATTCAGTATCTACCCATGGACAAATGCCTTTGAGGAGCTGTAGGATATGGCACCGTATGACAAGGAATCCAGGGCAGTGTCTTACCCAACTGTGCATCAGACAAACAGACTTTGATCCTAGCTGTAGAACTTGTTGTGGTCTGTGAACTCCAGTTACTTTTACTCATGGTCTGGGAGTTACTGCAGAATAATGACTTAGAGAATCACTTATGGGAAGTAAGACTTTGTGAAGTTCAGATATCCAAAGGAAATGTTCCAACAGTCTACTGGAACAAAAACATGTGCATTTAGATGCACTGGAGTGGGTAAAAGAAACAGTTTGATTTTACCTGTACTACCGCTCCCTTGTTCAGTTTATGATGAAGAGGGCTCTTCCTCAGCCTGTGGTATGTCCCTCAAGGAGACAAGAGCTTGTGAGAAAACACTTGGCTTCCCCAGCTCTGCAGGATCTTAAACAGAGAACTCATTTCTCTTTTATCCCATCCAGAGTACCAAATCAAGGGCTACATGATGGGGTGAAGAGGTGGCAACAGGAGCAGAACTCTAAGTGCAAGCAGGAAATTGGATCACACAGGTCCATATAGAAACTTGCTATCTCCAGAGAACTATTCACGTGAGGATTCCCCTAACTGGCCCAAGGAACCCCTAGTCGTCTGTGTGCCTCCTTACATAGCTCCCCTCAACTCCCCAAACTGTGTCTAATGCCTGTGTGCTTTCCATGCTGGGAGCAAGAACAAGCTTTGGAAAATGGGTAATCTATGATGCTCCTAGGTTGGAAAGCTGAAGATTAGGAGCTCACAAACTTGAGCTTTAACATGACTTGTGAAAAAAAAAAAAAGAAGCTGCCCATATGCTGTCACATCCTGTGCAGGGTAAAGAAAATGTAAGTTTAATTCTGTTACAAGAGGAGCAAGAAGTCTGGTGCATGTACAGCCAAGAATGTATGATATAGCCTTAAAAACAAGCAGGAAAAGGATCAGACTGATAATCAATTAACTACCCTACAAAAGAAGGGTCACTATTAAGCTTTGAAAAAAATTCATTCAATAATGGGATGTTACAATGTAATAATCAAAATAGCCAGCATATAGTTGAAAACAATGCATAAATAAGAAAACAATAAATGTGACCCACAATCAGGAAAAATAAAGATTAGTCAACAGAGGACAAATCTAGGTATAACAGAGGTGAGGTAATTGGAAAATAAAGGTTTCGAAAGCCCTATATAAAAACACTCAAAATATTTAAGAAAAATCAGGAAATAAGAAATATAAATTATTAAAAGGACCAAGTGAAATTTCCAGAGTTTAAAAATTCAATCTTTAACATGAAAATTTCACTGGATTTTCTTAAAAGCAGACTGGACTGTGCAAGATACAAAGGAAATATAAGGCAACATAAACTATTCAAACTGAAAAAGTGAGGGGGAAAAATAAAGACTTTGTGACTTATAGGACACTATCAAGAAGTTAAACACTATGTACACTCACGCATTGTGTAACAGCACTTCAGTGACTGTTTGTATACATCGCTGTGTTTCTTGTACAGCTTAGGTGTATAGAAGACTTACACCAGGCTTGTGTGATTACACTGTGACATCTGAAATAACCTAAGGATGCTATCCTCAGAAAACATCCTCATCCTTAAGTCTCAGAGGAAGGAGCAGAAATATATTTTAAGGAAATGGTCCAATTTTCCCATTTGACAAACGACATAAACCCACAACTTCAAGAATCCAACAAAAGCAAATCAGTGTAAGAAAGAATGAAAAGATGTTAATCAAACAGATGAAAACTAGGCATAAAGACAAGTTTTAAATCCTACAAGCTGTCATAAAAAATACAATAAAACAAGACACAAGAATATTAATTCCTGTTCAAAATCAATGCAAACCAAATGACAAAACAATATTTTCTCAAATAAATATGCACAATTGTTTTCATTTTTCACAATTCATGCAGAAGCATAATTTAAGCCATCTTAAAGATTTTTTCTTTTATTACAAAACTAGCAGGCCAATTATAAATCAGGAGACATTCAGAAAGGGAGGAAGAGGGAGAGGGATCAAAACAGGAGAGAAAAGCACAAGAGTCTATGGTAACAGTTCACAGGTGTCTTAGTGGTGGTAATTTTATGGGGATAACACCGACCTGAGAGAAATCAAATATTGTACAAAAATGAGCAATGTAAAAATATATAAAAAATGAAAAAAATCACCCACAAAATTGACTAATGCATCACAATTATGCTATGTCCTCTAAGAAACAGTGTAAGACAATTATGATTCTAGAATATATTTTGAGAAATGTGACATTAGATGAGTTTGCTATCATGTGAAAAGAGTGCAAGTACATACCTGGATGTTAAAATCTACACACCCCTAAGCTACTACAGCACAGTCTGATGGGACCACAGGTGGTCTGTCATTGACCAAACCATCATAACCATCTAACATATACATGACTGTACTACTCAAAATGATCTAATTTGAAAAACTCAACAAAGTCAAGGTAGAATAAACAAGAGAACTACAACTAGATACTTGATAGTCACATTGCTGAAAGACAAAAATACTGAAAACCTCAAATGATGCATAATGTGAAAGGGAACAGAACAAGATTTCTGGTGTTAGTGAATTCCTATAGCCAATTTCCTAATGCTGTGTGAATGCTGGGGCTTCCCCACATCAACAGCCAATTCTAGGGCTCCAGCAGGCTATCTAGAGTTCAAAGTAATTCTGACACTGTCAATGAGATAGACTTAGATTTCACAGGTTAAGGGTTGGGTTCCCAACTGTCCACTTCAGATACCAGGCACAAAACCTAAGTAAGCCTATGCTTCTGCCCAACTGGCTATAGATCAGCAACCTCCATGACCCTATTCTCAGGGTTCAGGAGCCTGTTATAAATCAGAGGTGTCCAGAGCACCTCCCCAGGTTTGATTAATTCACCAGAGTCACAGAGAGAACTCAGGAAACCTGTTTACTCACTAGATCACTAATTTATTATAGTAGATACTAAATAATACCAAATTAACAGCTAGATGGAAGACTATATAGGACAAAGTATGGGAAAATGCATGAAATTTCCATATCTTCTCTGGTGCATCATTCTCCAAATTATGTTTACCAACTTGGAAGCTCTCTGAAACCCCTCCCTCTTGGATTTTCATGGAAGATTCATTACATAAGCAGGAGTTATTTAAACATTAGTCACTGGCAAGTGAATCAACCCCTAACCCCTCCCAGGAAATCAGGGAGTGAGGATTGAAAGTCCCCTCTTCTGTTCAAGTTGGGTTCCTTGGCAAATGTCCCCATTCTAAGGTGTTTTCAAACAGATGCCTTCATTAACATACAACCACTAATAACAAGACACCATTAAGCTTTTATGGCTCAGAAACTATAGACAAAAAACAAATATTATGACAGAAAGAAAAAAGATGCTCCTATTATTTTAACGGCTCAAGAAACTCCAATATCCAGGAGCTCTGAGAGGAACTGTGGATAAAGACCAAATACGTATGAGAAATATTATTTTGATCATCTAAAATTTGACATAAATACCAAGAACATTTCAGCAGACATTAAAGAAATGCCTGTGTACACTTTGATCAGAAGAAATTTATGTTGCTAATTAAGTTTAATTTCTAAATAACCTAGATTTTCAAATATGTCTTCTCTATCCTTATTAATCTTCTACTATTGCTAGAAGTCAAGCTCCGCCAACTGTCACTCATAGTCCAAATAGTAAAAACAAGAGCTGGAGATGGGAAAGTTTAGTTTATTAGTAAAAGGTATTCTGTGGAAATGGTAGACTTATCTTGGGACTTGGGGAAGGGTTTTTATAAAGATATCAAGTTTTGACTGGTCAGTGTGAATGTTCAGGTGCTTATTGTCCACCCCCACACACATTTTTGCAAGCTGTTTGTTGTACTGGTCTCTGCACCATGTCTCCATGAGTCATCTGTCAACAAAAAACCTGAGAGTGGGCAGGTAGTGGTGGGAAAGAGGAGTGTGTAGCTGGAGGTGAGCTTAAGGCTTAGGGAAGTTAGTATGCAAGGGGCGTAACTATTGATAAAGTTCTGTCTGTATTGCATCTTTGTTCTTTCACTATCATTTACTGAGAGGAATATTGAAATCTCTAACCATAATTATGACTATCTCATTCAGTCCTTTTGGGCTCAAGCACTTTGAAGCTCATGTTTAGGTGCATACATATTTAGGATTATTACGCTTGATAAATTGACCTCTTTCTTTTTATGAAATACCTCTTGATTTCTGATAATATTACTTGCTCTAAATTTACTTCATTTTTCCATTAATTTATCATTTATTGCTGGTGTTACAGGAAAGGATGAGGGACACCCCTATACCCCCATACCTGCCTGTTCTAAATAGGTTCTGTCATCTGCCTCATGAAGACAAACATCATCTAGTGCATTAAGACCTTCAACAGAAAGGAACTTTAATATAATGAGTGTGTGACAGAGAGGAGAAAGACTATAGTTAAAAGTTTGCAATTAAGAACCTCAAATTACCCATGCCCTCATGAGAAAATGCCCAAATAGGGTTGGCTTAAAACAGGGTTGCCCAAACTGAGATCTGAAAGTCTAAGGTACTTTCTGATGAGGACCCATAGGAAAGGGGCAGAAGGGACCAGACAAGCCTGCAAAGTAAAGAGCAAAATCAAAACCTAAGTCAAGATAGAGGCTAATGTCATCCTCCCAACAGGTCTCTCTTATCGTCTATATATCCCTTCTATATCCCTCAAGTCCCTGGTACAAATCCAAGGGGTACAAGTCCCTCAAGTCCCTGGTACAGAAACACGTGCAGCTTCTCCACATCTCTCTGCTTCATATGCCTCCTCCAAGTCTCTTTCCTGATGTCTTCCTTTCCTTCTCGTCCTCCTCCTCTTCTCTAACTTTCCCTCACTGCTCAGCTCCATCCTTCCTTAGGTGGGGCAGGGAACTTGGAACATCCCCTTTCCCTGGGGAGCATCTTGTTACACTGGTGGGAATTTAAAAAAGTAGGCTCATTTTGGGAAATTGTTCGGCAACTTCTTAAAATTGAAACAGCTTTATCTTATGTCATTTACATTCCTATATATTTACGCGAGAGATAAAAAACACTGTTCACAAAAAGATTTTTTAAAAAATTCATAGAAACTCTAATAACCAAAATCTAGAAACTCTAATAGTCAAACAAAGAATGGGTTGTATAAATTGTATATAATCATGATTGTCTGGGTATCACTTAATAAGGCTGAAAACTAAGGCCCCACTCCTTGTCAGCAGGCAAGTTTAGGATGTTTGAATAGACAAGAGACTCTGTAAGGTTGCCATGGCAATCAGATGGCCGTAAGACAGACCACCATGACCAGAAAAACCAACCCAGCTCCAGGAATGCAGAAGCTGGCCAGGACACATTCTGTGTCAAAAGCCAGCACCACCAGAGACCAGACATCCCAGAAATAACTGGTATAAAATAGCACTCCTAGAGAGCCTGAGAAAGTCTAAAAAGCACTTCAAATCTTTCTTCTTACAGACATCTCCATCTCCGTCTTGTCTCCTGCACTCTCACAGGGTATTTCAGTAACTGCCTTTTCTGTTCTCCACTGTCTCCAGTAAATTCTTTCATCCCCAGGCCTCCAGCCTCACCCCAGTGTTATACCCCCAATGATGATCAATAAAAGCTAGACATAAAGGAAACATTTAGTGATAATGGAGGCTAAGGGTAGAAAATTTAGGATGGAGAAGTCTCAAGACCAGACACTAGAGGTGGGGATATAGAGATCAAGGGTCTTTGTAGAGTATGACCAGTCTTTACAAATCAATCTAGTTACACCCTATTTGTAATTAAACAAGAGGAAAATTCCCAAAAAGAACACTATCAGTACAATTTCTGCACTGGCAAGATGCAGCTCTCCTGCTCACCTATGACTACGGCAGGTGCCTTTTTTTTTCTGATTTTCCTAATAAACCTGCCCTTTTAAAATGTAACCTCTACCTGCCTGTATCTGTGCAAACTTCTTTGTCTCCTGGGTAAACTCTCTATGTGCCACTGAAAAGGGAAATCTCATGAAACTTTTCTCAGGAGTAACCCAAGTATCCCTTTCTCTGAACCCAACACCTCATCCAACAGATGAATCACAATTTGAGAAAATAGAGTCCAACAACAAAAATCAGAATAGTTAACTATTTAATTTCTTAAATAGGCAAAATAAAGTTATAATGACAGCAGATCAGTAGTCACTTGGACCAGAGTACGGACACACTGACAGAAAAGGGATATGAAGGAACTTTTTAGAGACAGAATCTGTATTTTGATTGGGATAGTGGTTACACTGGATACATTTGTCAAAAATTAAAATACTTAAAATGTATCCTTTACTGTATAAATGACAGCTAATTTGTGCTTACTGTAAAGTTATAGTACTCCCTAGAATTTTAAGGTCATAGTAAGTAAAACATATAAATTCCCAGTGCAACGCCTAGCATATGGCAAGCATTTAATTCTCCATCAATTTTCCACAATACTTATTATTTATACGGAGTGCTCAGGTTTTTCACGCTGTTCAGAAAATATCTATTGTTAGAAAGTTCTTTACGTGGAACTAAAATGTCTCTCTAATCTATATGCATTGATCTTGAGTCTACATTCTCTAGAGCCAAGTTTCTCAAACTTTGTTGTGCATCAGAATCATGTGGAGTAGAGATACAAGACTCCTGAGTTCCATTCCTCTAATTTTTGATTCAGTAAATCTGGGATAAAACCTAAAGGTTTGTGTTTCTGAGCTCCAGGTAAAGTTGGTACTACTCCAGGGATTCAACAGCCAAGTACCACTCTAGAGAAGTGCAAATTATAGACCATTCATATTTTCATCATTTTTAAATAGAGACCATTACCATATTTTCCCCCAAATTTCAGTATGCAAATTAGTCTCAGTTCTCTAAAACCTTACCTTTCCAATTCTTTTGTTAAAAATGTCAATCTCTCTTCTACCATATAACCTCCAGACTGAGACTGTCAGCTAGGACCTAATATCCACACCTGCCCAAAATAAAACCATTTCTCTAAACATAAACAATTTCAGTCTAGGCTGTGTTAAGTGTTCATGTACAAACATAGGTAAATTAAACATTTCCTGGTAACTTAAAACTTTTTTTCATTGTTAAACCAGGTAACACTGGTTTACAATGTTGCATGTGCTTTAGGTGTATAGGCTCTCCCTTCAGGTGTTGTTACAACTTACCCACTACCAAGTACCCACAGTCCTTCACCAGAGTCCACTGTACCTCCTCCCCTCTTTGTTTTTGTTCCTCCCCTGTCCATTTGGTAGACTCAGTTTTACAATCATATTTCTGGAGATTCTTACTAGTTTGACTTTATTGGACACTTTGTTTTGTTTCTTTATATTCCACATACAAATGACACCATCAAGTATTTGTCTTCTTCTGACTTATTAGCATAATACACTCCAGTTCCATCTATGTCACGAATAGCAAGAGTTTATTTTTAACAGCTAATATTCCATTGTGTATATCTATATCCTTATATGCATACAGACAGAACACAAGGTTTAACTTTTTTTGAGTCCTGCTTCCACTGCCCAAAATTAGTTGCTGTTGAGTCCATCACACAAATTTGTTGAACAAACCCTCTCTTCCATGAATCAAACTTCTAAATAAAAATTGCCGAAAATAACAGTATACCTGTTAGAAAAATAATTTATATAGTAATATACCTTTGCTTCAGAATTACATCATGCATACTTCTTCAGGTATTTCAAACATGTAATGAAAACATGCTTATTTTGTTAAAAGAGAACTTCTACCAAATCTAGAACATTGAAATAAAGTTGAATCTCCAGTTTCAATACTAAGGGTATCTTCAATTTTCCTCTTCCATACTCATGCTATTCGTGTCAAAGTTAATTCTTCTATTTCCTTCAAAAAATGTAATTCTTGATTGAGGGAAATTATGATCAAAGATAATTATTTGCCAAGCAAAGGTGTATATACCTGTGGCCAGAAATGATCACCTGAAGGAGAGGGAAAAATTATCTTTGCCTTTTTTACACGTAAATTTTCTCTAGCATTTGAAACCAATGGATGGAAAATGGGAAGATAAACATGACAGAATCTTAAAGCAAATTACAATCGTGCTCCTGGACTCTAAAGTTTCTAGCTGTAATTTTTCAATGCTTTAACAGCATAACAGCAAGTATTTAACTTAGAAGATAATGGTTAATAGCTCACAAAGGAATTATCACAAAAACACAAGTAAGACACAGTTAAATAGTGTGTTTATTTTACCTGCAGCTCTTCCAGTATAAACTGATAGTGAATGCTGACACTGAAAAGTATTAGGAAGAATTACTGATATATGTCAGAACATCATGCCTTCCAATCCATCCTCCATGAACTTCTTATAAAGTGCCATAAATTTGGCCACAAATGCTTCCAAGTGATAAATGGCTTTGCTACCAAGCTGCAGACGATGTTCATAGTAGGCTGCCATCTGGGCAACTTCTCCTTTCAACTGTCCATCACAATTATGTAAAAGTTCCAAGAGAAGACCCTGAAGAAAGATAACTAGTAATTAAAAAAGTAGAAAATTTTAAAAATATTAACTGAACAGCCTCTCACTCAAAAACAAAGTAAAAGTAAACATGCTCCTTTTAATTTGTGAAATCCTTAATTCTTTTATGGGGATCAGTAATCTTTATTCTAAAGCAAAAATTATGTACCTTTCCTAGAATGTAAAACTGTAGCAGCTATCAATCACAGCCCATTGTAAATATTTAAATGTACAAAGTTGTTACTATAGCATTATTATTATTATAATAATCTGCAGAAAACCTAAAGTACCAATAGTAATCATCTCAGAAATCAAATGGAATAAATCTTTACAGTAATGAAACAACAATCACATTACAATGAATGAAAACACAGTGCAGGACACTGTGAAGTTTTGTAAAGCATACATACTGAAGATTATTTCTATGTGACTAGAACTAGTTGTTTAAAAGTAGTTACCATCGTGGTATATGTTTTATATATATACTTATATAGTTTTATATATATTTATATATATGCTTATATAAGTATATATACATACTTATATATATACTTAAAATAATCTGAATCTTGCTTCTTGTTTCCCATTTCACTACACTAAAACAACTTCTCCGAGCAGGCTCTGTCTTCTCCAACACTCCCCTAGTGGTACTTGGCACACAGTATAAGTTCAATAAAGCATCTGTTGAATGAAAGAGCTGGAGCATAAGAGGTGACGATGTATCTTAGTATTGCAAATGCCCTGTGATCACACATCCAAAGTTCAAATTTGATGATTATAAATTTCAAGATCTGAAATCATATTACCTTCATTATTATTTCAGGAGGAATACAATGAGTTAGAAGTTCATAGAGTCTTCCACGAACTTCAAGAAGCCTATATAAAACAAAGTAATATTTTGTGATAAAAGAGGTAATTTTACCAAGCACGTATCTTCTGTGCTGTTTTATGAATTAATAATCCAATGAAGACATTTTCTTCAATTTTTTTTATACTTAGGATACACATACAGAAGCTGTTCCCAATTATAGTTCATTTTTCTAAAAGAAAATACTCAAAACTCTTTTATATCACATTTATATTCAGGGTTATATTACACCAAAATACCATAAAAGTACCAGACAGAAATTAAGACTTAATAGTGAGGGTTGAGCATATTACAATATAAATTTGCTATGTCAAGTAATATGTTTTTATAAATTTTCTCCAGATTGTTCATACCTAAAACATCTAGAAAAGGCTCACGAATAAACAAACACTAGTCAATTAAACAAAGAAATAAAATAAGTCTGATGTGTAATATAATGCTACTGCTGCAACTGTAAAGTAAAAATGGTGTATGGCAGGGAATCAGAGCTGTTCTGTCATAGAAGGGGCACTGCAAGAGGTTATAGTTAAGCATGGAACTAGGTTGTCTAAAGAGTAAATGGAATAAACATGCCAACTTTGACTCCATAGTTCTAGGTCCCGCTAATAATATTTTCAGGAAAGAGGGTAGGAGGAATATAAACATATGACATTTTAAAATACCAAGAGGAAAGAAGACAATTAAAATTACAGTTACACATAAAACAAGTATCTTTATATCTTCATCTACTCATATACTCTATAATGGGAGTTATTTTCCTGAATCTTCACTGAAATAGTATCACAGATGCTACATATTTCAGAACAATCAAAAAAGTGATTTTTATGAAAGATTCTTAAAGAGACATTCAGCCCCCTTTCCTGGGGCTCTAAGGTATGAAAAGGCACTTTATTTAAAACTAAATAAAGTAAAAATAAGAACTAGTAGTTCTTGAACACCTGCTCTGAGCAAAACACTATCAAGTAATTTAACATACTTCTCACACCAGCTAAGGGGGAATTTATCTCTATAAGACATGGTGTTAGTAAAGAAATAAATAACCAAAACCACCAATATCTGTTACTATTGCAATGATCAAACTTTGGGGGGGGGGGTGTGGTCATCTTTTCTTCCAATTACCTTTGTGGACTCTGCTGACTGACAATAGCATTGGCAGTCTCTCTCAGATACACCTCCCAATCAGTTTCAGGGATTTCTTGATCTACAGTAAAAGGATATCTATATAACAAAAAAAGAACATGATAAATGAAAGTGTGCTTATGCCCCCAAAATGTTTCCTCTGGTAACTCCCCCTTGCACTCACTGTTGCACTCTGCAGGCTTCACACATGAGTAGGGCTTTTCTGAGATTCCTGCAGGACTTCTCTGCAAGTCTATGAGCCAGTTGTGAAGGAAGATTCAGACCTTCCTTCTTACACACAGTAGTTAACACATGGCAAATCTACAATAAATAACAAAAATGGAAATCTGTCAAACAGCATTTTGAAACATTTCATCCCTTTTTTGGGTACTACTTTACTCCAATGCATATGCTCCTTTAAGCCAAATTGTCAGGAAGAGCTACCCTGCAACTGAAGAAAGACCTGGCTCAAGTTTCGAATCTGTCAGCTTCCTCAGGACAACAGGGATGAGAAGACATTGGGGCCACCATATAAAGCCGCATGGACTTTGGATGATATTTGCATGCACTAAGATAGCAGTAGTACCCATGAGATTCGCACAGTCTGGTGGTCCTGCCTGCTGTACAGACCCCTTTTTACTGTATTACAACCAAAGTTTTTACAAGAGAAACTTAAAGGCACTTTATCTTCTGCAACTAATACAACATTAGAAATTATTTCTATTTTGAATAAAAATCACCTAAAATCTATTAATAGTAGGAAAGCTGCTTTACTGTGAGGTTAGTATTAGTATTTTTACTGATAGATATTAAGGATGATAAAGAAAAAATGCATACAGCATGCTGTTTCAGATTACTCTGAACTAAATACTACATATTCCTACAGTATCTACACGCAAAATCTATTTCCTCCATATTCAAGTCTCCTCCAAAGCCAATTAAATCACGTTGTCAAAGGTACTAAATAACTAGCCTTTTCCTAGTTTAGTAAGATTCATAACAACTGCTTGTTTAAGATAAAAGATGATTTAAAAAGAACACTTTCTATGTATTGGTATCAGCTACTACTACATTTATATACATAGACATATATAAATGTGTGTGCACATATATGTGTACATACATATGTGTGTATGTGTACATACATATATATGTTTATATCTCCACTAATGGTTAGCATTCAGGCAATAGCTATTCTTTCATTACTGATAAACTTCACTATTATTAGAGAAATAAATACACCAGGGATATATACCCAGTACTCACAAAATTTGAACTTAATTATTTCTTAAAACTTTAATTTGACTTACATCTTCAATGCTGGGAGCAGGCACACGAACTGCCAGACACCTACTACGAATAGGAGGTATCACCTTAGATGTAGAATTACAACACAAGATCAGTCTGCAAGTGGACATATACTTTTCCATGGTTCTGCGCAAGGCATGTTGAGCATCTTTGGTAAGTTTGTCAACTTCTGTCAATAATACCACTGAGTCAAGGAAAAACAAAATTAACTTTCATTTTAGTGCCTCTCTTTCTCTTCCTCTTCTTCATTCAGAGTGAAATTATAAATATTCTGACACAGTACTCTTTCATAAACACATATAAATTATAGGTTTGGTGAGAATAATTCATTAAAAAGTCTATAATGAAATAAACCTAAGAAAGAGGTTACTTGGAATGTGGAATTCACGGCAGCCTTTAATATATTTGGGTGCACTAAAAATCACCAACACAGAATGTACTGGTCAGCATTTCCCCAAAATATTTTATCTCAGGAGCTCATTTCTGTTGAAGATAAATCTTAGCAATCTAAGATACATATAATTGGCCCTTAAAATGCACATACAATTTTTTATTTGCCCAAAACTTTACTAATAACCTGATGTTGACTGGAGTCTTATTGATAGCAGAAATAGTCAACTCACAATATTCTATATATTGAAAGATATCTTATATTGCATTCTTATAAAGCTAAAGAAAAGAAAATCACAAGAAAAAATACATATACCATACTATAATGTATCTATTGATACTGTAAGTTTGTACTATCTATTTATAAGACAGTTCATGTATAAGTGGCCTGTCCAGTTTAAATCTATGTTGTTCAAGAATTAACTGTACTTTGGAAAACGCAGATGTAGCCAATGAGGCACAGAAAAATCTGGTCACTTGTATACTAATATTCCACCTTGCTATAATCAAGAAATAGCCTTAAAATGTTCAAGATAAAATAGAGACTGGATCCAACTGTTATATTTTTCATAAATTATTTTTAGAAAATGACAGTGGTAGCAGTGCAGCATTTGAATCTCTTCATAAAAATGGGCAGAATATCTAAAGATTCTAAAATCAAAGTCATGAACTACATTTATATTAAAACTAAGTTAAAAGCTTTATCTAGTAATCTAAAATATGAGAACAAGCAACTATGTATATGAGGAAGTAGCTATGAAATACTAGATTTCGGGTAGTCCTCAAGATAGGAGAACCCCAAATAAACAACAATTAACACTGAAAAATCCATGCATCAATTTAAGAATAGCACCTATAGGGCTCAACTCATGAATGAGAGAAAAGAAATCTTGATGCAATAAGGTTTAACAAAGCAATAGACTGAAAATAACAAAATGAAGCTCCCGTCCAAGAAATTCTTCAAAATGAAGAGAAATTCTGGAAACAAAATTCAAATTGAATAGAATAAGAAAAATGGAGATAAGGGAATTGATCTCAAAATCTATCAAAGATAGCACCCAAGTAACAGATCATCTGACATACATATAAATCATTGCCAGGCAGAAACAACAGCATATTTAGAAAATTAACACATCTTAACAAAGGGAGGTCTACTCCAGAAATGCACAGATGTTTCATGAAAAGATCCAGTAATATCAATTATGATACTAAAATAGACTAGTAAGTATATAAAATTATAAAATGACATAATGAATGAAAAAGCAGCTTTTGAAAAAAATTCAACTCATGCTCATGTTAGAAATTACCAATAAAATAGAAATCAGTGAATATTTTCTTACCACAATATACTCAGGCCAAAATCCAAAGAACTAATAAAAGGTTTTCCATCTCCAGAGTCATGACTACCATCTAAGTAGTAGTTCTACTACTATTAAACGCTACATTGAAGATGTTTTCGAACTTAGAAAACAAAATATTTAAAGCCATACAAATTGGGAAAAGAGAGAAAAGACTAACATTATTTACAGAAGGTATATTTACCTGAAAAACTGAAAACAAACAATAGACAATTGCAAACAATCTGAGAATTAACAAGGTAGGATGTAAAATCAAGATGTAAACATCAGTAGCTGCAATACAGGTAAATAAAAGTTAAAAATTGGACTCCATTATAATAGCAAAAAATGAATTAATATGAATTTATTTTAAAATGCAGACTAAAGAGGAGATATAATAGGCTCAAATATGCAGAAACAACTAAAAAAGCATTAAATGAGCAATGAACAAAAGAAAAAAATATAATATTAAAAGAAAAACAAAACAATTTATTTTCTCCATTCAAACTGACAAAAATTAAAATTATCTGCAGTGTTGAGAAATGCTGGGAAGAAATGGGCACTCTCAAGCATTTCTGGTTGGTCATAGTATAAATTTATTACGCTTCAGATGAAAAATTTCAAAAGCACATTGGTAAACTTATCACAACAAACTATTCCTAAGAATGTATGCATACATATGCATATAAATACTGGACAGTATTAACAAAATAGTAAACATTAATTGTCTCTGGATGATGGGATTATAGCTGATTTTAAAGTTATTTTTAAATCTTATAATTTATTTTGAAAATGGCATTTTTTCAATGTTCATGTAGTTCTAAAACACAAATGTGTAGCAAAAATAGTCCTCTAATCTATTAGTCTACAAAAATTCATGAATACAGAGCTCACACCTACCTCTCTTTCACTTTTATATCCAAAACAAATAAAGCAGCATTATGCTTGGCAGGAAGTTAATAAAATACTTGCTGAATGGAGTTTACATTTCCCACTTAATTTTCTTTTATACCCACCATTTATAACTGGAATCTCTGTTACATAAAAAGAAATCTTTTTATCTCATACCTTTAAAGTCTCTTTGAGTGTTTGTTTCAAGTTGCTGTGACTGTGCCACTGTTTTTAGCATCTCCTGAATTACCACCCGGTCACTATTTCCAGCATCACTTTACAAAATAAAAATAAAGATAAATTTACATGTAAATTATTTAGAAAGTATTTTGCCCTTAGTGTCATTCTGCACTTATGAGAAAATGTTGAAGGTATTAAGTTGTTAAATATTTAGTCAAAATTAACAGTTAATAACACAAAACATAAAGAGCAAAGTATTTTGGGATCATTACAATACTAACAATATGCCAATACTGAATTACAATTTAATTAGCATCACTAGAAAAACCAAACATCTTATATTAAGCTTAGTGTGCCTAAAGAGCAATAAATAATAATTAACAGTTTTGACACTGTGTATACTACAGTTAATAACTAGTTATAGCTAATTTCTTAATTATATGTAATTACTGAAGAGGTAAAAATAACTCTTTGAAACAGAATTTTAATCTCCCTCCCTTAGTATTCCTAACAATAAAGTTCTGAGAGAGAACAAGCCTACACAAATCTGCTTATGCACAGTTAATTCAGGGTCTGAGCAAAAGGATGGGATAAGCAAATGGAGTTTGAATACAAAGTTCAGAACTCGGAAAGATTTTGACTTACTAGAAGCATTACCTATCACTCATCTCCATATTATCACTGTCCTACCTAATTCGTGCACCTCATACACAAACATAAAATCATCTGGTTAATTTACAGCTATAAACACCTGAAAAATAATCAGCTTAATTTCTTGCTATTCTTGCTACAACAGTCTGTTAGTCTCACAATAAGAAAAAGGCAAACCAATCAGTTTTAAATTATTTTCCCAAAGAGCCATTAAGTCTTTCTCTATTCATTATTGTCAGATCAATATCCCTAGTGTTTCTTTTGAAAAGATCATTTCCTAGTCAAAAATACAAAACATTCCTCTTCTGTTTACAGAATTAACAATCTCTCTACTTCTATAATACCCTTTCCCAGAAATCTTAATTATCTTGATTTTTTTTTTTTTGATATATACTATGGAAAATAATACCTGTCTGTTAGGGTTGTTTAAGGATTAAATATAATAACCCAGATAAAGCTTTCACACTCTGCCTGCTACTAACTACACATTAGCTTTTAAGTATTCACCTGCTCTGCCCAGTTTTAAAAAGAAAATTTGTTATTGTTAATACGCTGTTGCCTACAAAGTTGCCTTTGCATGAGGATGTCCTTGATTCTGTTCTCCTTCAAGAATCTATCAGGACCATAGAACACTGAAGCCTTCCCCAACTTTGCTCCAGAAATAATCAATTCTACACAAATTACTTATACAGCTCTTAACTACTATGCATTTAAGCATAACATCTTATAATCTCATCGCAGCTAATAAAGAATCAGTTGAACTATTATTAATATCTTCTAATCAAGAAACTGAAATAGAGCAAGGGGCAAGGAAAGATCTGGAAAACCAATTTCACATTTTCAAATATTCAAAACAGACATAACAAATTTTAGACATGCTTTGTTCATCAGTTCTGAATGACTCAAAGCAATTTAACAAATGTACTGATTGTAAAGACACTGAGCTGTGTGACAGAAAGTTTACTAAAATTATTTGACTCAGACAACTCAAAGAGAAGGGAAAATGTGAAGGTTCTAGGAGCCCAATTTCAGAGGGCAGCTTAACTTTTGTTTTACATACTGTGTTTCCACACATAATCTTATGTCGAAAAAGTATTCTATTCTTTTTTTTAAAAAGTCAGAACATCACTATTCTAAAAATGCTGTATAGTAAAATTTCTGTATAGTAGCAACTTACCTGGGATTAACTTCAAGGTGGTAATTGCTTGCAATTGTGCTAATTTCAATTTTCTTTTTAGATGGAGTCTATGGAAAAGAAAATAGATTTATTGGTTATTCTTTTTTCTGTATTTCATTTTTAATTTATATATTTTTAATTTATATACATCTATGCTTACCAAATATAAAGTTTAGATAACCATGTTTTTATTACATTAAATCCATTATTAATGTGCAGAAACATGTTTTTATATAAATTTACCATCAAATTTGATGTTTTTATTGTGATTATTTTTCCTTTACCTCCAGAAATGTTCAAATGATCCCCAGTTATTAACAGATCCTCATTATAAACAATATACATATATGCACTAACACAACTTTTCCCCAAGAACTCAAAAATATAAACAAAAACATATTTCTATATATATATTTAAAGACTGTCAAGTATTCTTATATAAAAAACAAAAATAAAAATCACATATTTCTGTGTTTTGCTTTTTCTATTTAACACTGTAGCTAGGCAATCCCTCTTGAGCAACTAACTAGTCAAGGGTAACAGAGATATATATCAGCCTACAGGACAACTTCCCAAAGCTAATCAGACTGGGCATTTTTCTTATCTTTTCACTGTCTCAAGCAATTCCACAAATAATTTGCACACACATGAAATCACAAACTTTTCATTTCTAAGAGATTCCCAAAATAAAGGATTTCTCTGGATTAAAAGGGATAAATTTTCCAAGTTACATGTGCATATATCTACATACTTATATACATGAAAATAAGCTTTCTAAAAAATCTTAACTCATTTTTATAGGAACTGACAATTCTTCTCCAACATTCTCCATCTGCAGTAGATTTTAACATGCTTTCAATTTTGACCAACATGATAAGTATGTAAGTCACTTGTTCCAAATTCACTATCAGAGGTCAAACATATTTATATGCACTTATTAGTAGTTTATATGCCTTTCCTGTATTTTTTTTTAAAGATTTATTTATTTATGCATACAAGCACTGGGGTACAGGCCAGAGGTAGATGTAGGGGGGTGAGAGGATTCACCACAGAGAGCGGGGAGCAGAACAGGCAGATCAACAGAAGTACACTGCTGAGGGGAGCAGCGGGCACAGCAGGAGAGGTCTGCCACACCATGTGGGTCCCCCCCTGGCCAGCAGGGATAGAACTCGTGCTGCAGTGGCTGCGATTTGCTTCGTAGTGCGTTGCTTAACCCACTGCGCCACCAGGGGAGGCCCTCCTGTATATTTTTATTCTACTTTTTATCAGGTGATTTGTATTTCCATTGTCACTTTGAAAAATCTTTTATCTAAATGCTTACCTTTCAGATATATGACAATCTTTCATCTTCTATTGATTTTATGTTATCTTCTATAGTACAAACTTTAAAAATCATCTATATAGTCAACTATATTTCTTTCCTACAGCTTTCCACACTTTCTATTAAAAAGGTATTCTTGATATATAAGCTGTAGTAGTGGGTGTGGAGAAAAAGGAACCTTCACACAATGCTGATGGGCATGTAGACTGTTCCACTCCTATGATAAATAATATGGAGGTTCCTCAAAATACTAAACACAGATCTACCACATGATCTAGCAATTCCACTCCTAGGTATCTATCCAAAGAATGCAAAAACACTAGTTTAAAGGAATATACACACTCCTATTATCACTGAAGCACTATTTACAATAGCTGTATTATGTAAACAAACTAAAATACTGATGAATGGATTAAAATGTGAGATATTTACACCATGGAATACTACTCAAGTTATAAGAAAAAGATGAAATCTTGCTATTTTCCCCAACATGGATGAAACTGGAGGGGACTATGCTAAGAAAGTATGTCAAAGGAAGAGAAAAGAGGAGAAAGACAAAATACTGGATGATTTCACTCGTGTGAATCATAAAAACACAAATCAAAGGAACAGACAAAACTAAAACAAAACAAACCCTAGACATCTGCCTACAGAACTGAGGCCACCAGAGGGGGAATGTAGGGTTGGGGAACAAAGAAGGGAGGGGAACAAAGAAATATGAGCACTCTGGTGGTGGGTGTGGTATAATATACATCTGAAAAGATGTGACCCTATACCTCTACATCAAGACTGTAAACATTACCTCAATAAAAATTGTAATTTACAAAAATATGCACTAATTTAAAAATGTTTTAAGATTATAAAAGTGTGTAACATCAAAACTGAAAATATGTCTGCAATTTTATACTTATCTTGATTGATATAAACAGTGGGCAATCTGGCAACAACAACAAAAATTGCAATAGGATATACTACTAGCATGTTAAATTCGATGTGTCCAAACATAAAATCAACGTTATCCTAAAATCCATTATCCTTCTAAAGATTCTATCGCATTATCTACCACCAGTCATTCAGTACACACTTTTTCCAGTGCCTAATATCAGTGCCTGTATCAAAGGGTAGGAAACATATGAAAATGAATATGGCATGTTCTCTATATAACCTGAAAATACTATCTTGTCAGCAAAAGATGTGTAAACTATAATCAAAGTATAATAAATAAGTATAAATTATGGGTTGTAGAAGAAAAATTTAATCTAAGGAGGTCAAGAGGAAATATATCAGCTAGAACTTAAACAATGTCTGTAAAGACAGAGCATACGAATATGCTGTACAATATGAGGCTGGGAGACTCAGCCAGGGCAAGATCACAGCAACTCTCCCATCACAGAGCCTCACGTCTTCTCCTAATCAGTCATCTGCCAATCTTTACCGAGTTACCTGGATCCACATTTAATATGTATTTTTTCAAAATTAGTCCCTTTTTTCCATATCCACTACAGCTCTCAGAGCAATGAACTTTAGAAACTTGAGTTCTACTATCACCTAAGACACTGATTTACTAGGTAACTGAAGGGAATCCTACCACCTACATTTTATCCAGTTTCCTAATGCTTATATATTCTAACAAAACTTAGGTCTGAAAATAACAGGCCAATAGATCAATTATGTCTAAATCCTATGTATTAGAATTACCTGTAAAATTTTTATTTATGTCACACACTGAATAGTAATGACAAGGGCAGGGGGCATATATTATGAGGTTTAAATCCCTGGAGAGTGGGCCTCCCTGTTGGTGCAGCAGGTTGAGTGCTGCACTGTGACACATGTGTCTCACAGCAGCGTGAGTTTGATCCCTGCCCAGGGACAGGACCCACATGGCACAGCAGACCTCTCCTGCCTCACCTGCTGCTCCCCTCAGCAGTGTATTTCAGTCAATCTGCCTGTTCTGCACCCCATTCTGTCTCTGGTGTATCCTCTCACATCTCACGACTCTGGCCTGTACCCCAGCTTTTGTATGCATAAATATATAAATCTTTTTTTAATATGATTTTTTAAAAGATCTATTTATTTATATCATACAAGAGCTGGGGTACAAGCCAGAGTCCAGGGAGGTGAGAGGATTCACCAGAGACAGAGTGGGGAGCAGAACAGGCAGATGGACTGAAATACACTGCTGAGGGGAGCATCGGGCAAGGCAGGAGAGGTATATTGTGCCATGTGGGTCCCCTCCCTGGCCAGGGATCCAACTAGCACTGTTGTGCCGCTGGTGCTTCACAGTGTGGCGTTCAACCCGCTGCACCACCAGGAAGGTCCAAATATATAAATCTTAAAAAAATAAAATCCAAATGGAATGCTTACCGTAATGGTTTGATGTTCAATTCTCAACTTTTCCACTCCAACACCATAAAGTTCACGTAGAATACACATAATTCTTGTCTTTTTCCCAGCACCTGATGGTCCATACACTAATAGATGAGGAAAGTCACCACATTGTACCTGTAGGGAAAAAAAGCATTTTCCCCAAACAACTGCTCTAAGTAAAATTAAACTACTTTTTAAACATCAAATATTTTGTTATTTCTACCTATGAAACTTCAAACATATGTGCACAGTATAAATACATACATACACATATGTATATATGTATGTATTTTAATTTACTTTAAAATGTTGGTTACTCCCTTGGCATTAGTTTTATATAATTTATATACTTGCATACTACAAGTAAGATACTACATTACCTGCTTTTTTATAAGTAACAACAGTGACACCAAAAATGTTTAACAGGCCTGTTAACAGAAAGTCAAATAGGGCCTCTCTGGTGGCAAGGGGTTAAGTCTCAGTACAGCTCCTCTCCACAATGAGATATGACCTCATACTGTGAGAATGGCTACTATTGAAAGGGCAAGAACTACCAAGTGTTGGTGAGAATGTGGAGAAAAAGAAACCCTGTGCACTGTTAGTGGGCATGTAAATAGTTTGTCACTATGGAAAACGTTATGGAGCATCTCTAAAAACTCAAAAAAACTATCAAGTGATCCAGAAATTCCATTTCTTAGTATTTCACTGTGAAAATAAAAAACATGAACATATGCATTCCATATGCATTCCATGTTCATTGCATATGCATTCCATGTTCATTGCAAAATTATTTACAATAGCCAAAATATGGAAATGATCTATCAATGGATGAATAAAGAAAATGCGGTATGCACTGTATGTACAATGGAATATTATTTAGTTATAGAAGGAATAAAATCTGTTCACTTCCCCTTTGTGTATTTTTGGAGCTTTCACTGAAAAGATGAATTTTCATCATCTTTAAATATATTACACTAAGCAAACAGGTCATACAGAGAAGTAAAATACTGTATGATCTTACCTATATGTGGAATCTAAAACACACACACATAAAAATCACAAATATAGAGAGCAGCTTGGTGGTTGCTAGATCTGGAGTTGGGGAGGAGATTTAAAATGAATCAAACGGGTAAAATGTATAAACTTCTCAGGGGCCTTCCTGGTGGCCCAAGGGATTACGTCTCAGCACTATTAAGCTATGGCAAACACTGCAACATGAGTTCCATCCCTGGCCAGGGAGCTGACCCACACGGCACAGCAGACATCTCCTGTCTTGTCCGCTGCTCCCCTCAGCAGGGTATTTCAGTAGATCTGCCTGATCTGCACCCAACTCTGTCTCTAGTGAATCCTCTCAGCCCCGCACCGCTGCACCCCAGCTCATGTATGAATAAATAATAAACCTCTCATATATGTGTATCTACATAAAAAGTCAAATGTCACTTTTCTGCACAAAATCCCCCAGTGGCTTCCCATCTAACCCTCTAAGTATTTTACGGAAACTTCACTCCCCCACCCACCACCATTTCCTATCACTCTTGCGCTGACGCACCATTACCCAGCGGCACAGGCCTTTTTGAGTTTCTTAATACACAGTATCCGGTCTCAGATATTTTAAACCTGTTATGCTCTCGACTTGTAACACGTTCCTAGATTTCTACATTGAGGGTTTTCTCGTTCCTTTAAAGTACTAGAAGACCTGGCTCTCAGATGACATTTCTCAAGTGAGACCGACGCCACTGACACCCCCAAGCCCCTTTCCTGTTGTACTCTTCCCCGCAGGAGAAAGGCGGGCAGGCAAAGCAGCAAGGGGCAAGAAACCGCGCCATGGGAGCCTCTCCTCTCCCCGTTCTCCCGCTCTCCCCGCGGGCGCTGCCACTCACCAAGTTGCGCAGCTGGGCCGCCTGCTCTTTGTGATAGTCCAACCGCCCCAAGGAGCAGGGCCGGTATTTGTCCACCCAGAGACTCATGTCTGCTAGAGGCCCGGGTCCCGACCTCCCAAAGCCCGCGCGCGCCTTAAACCCAGGCGCCGGCGCCGAAACAAGTTTTCCCGCGACCTCCAAATCGCGTGACGTCACTACCGGCCGCAGTCGCGTAAACAACTACGGGAACCTAGTGCGGACAGAATATCCGCCATGTCCGGGCCTCCGCGATTGTACAAGGTTCATTGGTTTAAGCGTTCTCGCTTTGTTCTCTCTCATTCCCTGTGATAGTCCAGGGATTATTAAGCAAAACTGGACATTAGACTCTGCTACTCTGGGAGTCAAGAGAGGGTACCTCAGAGAAATCATTCTCGGTTCATTTTTGCGCATTCAATTATTCACTCATTCATGCTAAAGAAACCTACAAAGTTACCTACTGGGTCAATATCTGTCCCTGGCACTAGACTATATCCAGATTAGGACTTTGCTCACTTAGCAGGCAACCAGGAAAGTTTTATTTAATAAGCCATTAAAACTAAACTCTAATCTAGTTTTTCTTCCATTTGTAAAGATTCTTACTGAATTAGAAACAAAAAAATAAAACGGTCATGAAATACTGTAGAAATGTGGTGTGTTTGAAAGAGGAAATGCGGTGAATTTGCTTTTCTAAAAACATTTGAATGTTCTTTTGCTAAAAAACAAGAAAAATATTAAACCCTTGGGAAAGTAATCTGCATATCAAGTCTATATAAAACTTTCATTGTTCCCCTCAAACTACAACTCTTCATTTTCTACTGTAGGCAGAGAACTATCAGGTCTTTCCACCCTCCAGCCACTCACTGGTATAATGATGGACACCTGCGGTGCTGAGTGCATGCCTAGGTGGGCATGTGCAAGTGGGCACACCTGAGTTTGGACAGGAGCATATATGGGCGGTGTCAGGAGGACACCAGCAGCCAGAGTACCAACTAGCAGTAGCGGTAGCGGAAGAACAGAGCAGCAAATCTCCCAGCCTCCCAGCACCCTGGCACACATGCCTGCCATGTACCTGATGCCACCTCTGACAATAAAAAGCATAAAAACCATCGAGGGCTCCAAGACTCCCTTCCTTTACCACCCATCTGCTAAGAACCATCCCAAACATGCCCTGTGCCACCCTTCCTGCCACTACAACATAGTATCCATCCATTACTTATTTAATTTACATTTTCATTGTAAATATTGTTCACAATCCTAAGTGCTGTTATTCCAATGCAAAGTTTTATAGAACAAGAATTGATTTCCAAATATGATTTATAACATATCAACATGCGCAACTTCTGGTGCCTTTGCCAAAAAGGAAGACTACCTAATTCCTCAAAGTATTCCCCATTTGGGCTAAACTCTTTTCTTTTACCAAGATCTTTAGGAGTTCCAATTTTTGAGATGTTTCTACGAAGTGGAATAGCAGTGTCAGTGAATGTCGGTTTTGGCAAATGAGATATGATGGTCTAGGATTTGGGTAGTCTTTAATACTGCTTTAGATTTGTTCATTGCAACTTTGCTTTTGAATATATAGTTTTATTTTTTACTTTTAGAATTTGATCATTGTTTATACATTTTCACTAACGAGACAGTTTTAGCAATATTATCACGCTTTTCCAAAAGTTACAACAATATACTATCTCATCAATTATTTGATGCTTTTTCTGGCTTCTTTGTATCTTCTACAGCTGTTTTAAACTGCCCCATAATTTTACCATCAACCTGTATTCTGAGATGCCACAAACTTTGAATATTATAAAACAACACTGATATATCCTTATTTTTGACTATTCATTCACTCAGTCTATCAGTTGGGCAGGAAAAAGCCATTCATTCACTTACTGATGATTTAACACCTGGTGCCTGGCAATGTGCTAGCTATTGAAAAAGATCAGAATAAGCTTCATATACTCATAATTAAATCAAATCAAACTTTTACTGCTATCTTTTAAAAATATTTTTGGGATATAAGTTTGTTCTTGACACATTGAGAACAAAATACGAGTAGGATTAGAGCAAATGAGCACAGAAATATATAATTATTTGTCAGAATCACAACAAGGAAAGGATAAGACTGGATAACTGCCTATTAAATCTGTTGTCTCACCACTGGGATACTCTGCTAGTTCCTGAATGATATCACTCTAAGTAATGCTAATGGCAAATGTGAAATGAGTAAGCACTTCTAAATTACATTTCCTTCTTTATTTTCTACAATACTTGAGTAGAAATCATTTTTTTTCTAACTCTAGGGTACTGGTGTTCATTTCAAATGTGGAAAAATGATAGACAGACTGATAGACCTGTATACATATACCTATGCATAGTTTAGTCTGCAAAATCTCTAATGAAGTCAAGTGAGCTTGATTCTTATATTTTTATATGTGTGATAAAGCAAGTTGTGATATCAATTATTCAATCTGTCACTTGGGCAGGAGAAAGCCATTCATTCACTCACCAATGACTGAACACATGATGCTTGGCAATGTGCTAGGTCTTGAAGACAGAGATTAAGGTAAGTTTTGTCAATTTATAGCTAAACAAACCAACTAGATAATTTTAGCAACATTATTACATTTTTTTCTAAAGTTACAGCAGTCTATTAATCCATCAATTATTTGGTGATTTGTTTCTGGCTATCCTGTATCTTCTGCAGTTGTTTTAAATAACTCTCTCTTAAAATTTTACTATCAACCTGTGTTTTGAGATGCCACAAACTCAATGAATTGGATTTCAAGTAACAAGTCACTAAATCTATAATTTAAGATCTTTTTAACAATCTTTCCATCCAGGAGTCTAAGCATATGCTTAAATGATGTTGTTATTTTATTCATTTTTGATAGAATATGAAAAATTGTGTAAAGAAAAAATCTATTTGCAGATAGATGCTCTTACATTCCTTCAGTCCTGCATATCATTCTTCTGTGAGATGTTGTGAGCTGTATGTACCAAATTCCTTCCAAAGATTCAAAATGGCAGGTGCTTTTAAATGCATTTGATTGCCTTAATTACTTATTGTTCAGAGGTCATGTTTTCACAATTCTTCATGAACATCTTGTTGTTGCTACCATTTATAACTTATCCCTATTATGTATGTAATAATAGGCTCCCAATCACCTGTCTTCTCTAAAAGCTATAAGTATGCATTAGGAGATATCTAAATAGCACCTTTCCTCTGAAAACTATAAATACTTAGTCTTCAAATGGCAATGATGAATAAGAAAAAACAATTAGTGATCAGAGAAAAGAGTGAAATATAGATAAATTTCTAAGTCAAATGTAGTCAATTTCTGAGTCAGAACTCAGCTATTTCAGAATTTGATTATAATGTTCTTTTTTAAAGAACTGGAGAGATTTACCTGAAGATTCACAGTAAGAGTGGAGAAGGATTTCGCTCCAGAAAGCCTGACTCTAACATCTATACATTCAACTACCACTACCTCCCTATGGCTGGAATCATGTATAATGTAATTGAATACCAAGTTCTCAGAACTTCATGTGTTATCTTATATTCAGGACAATCTGTGAGAGAAGGCTTATTGTCATCCATTCTTTGTAGAACAGAAAACTGAGAAATAGGTATCTTATAATATTATAAAATAAGTAGGGGATAGAACCAGCAATTCTAACTAAGTCCATCTGAATTTCCACTATCACTAAGCTGACAGTAAGCACCTCATACCACACAGTTAGAATGATAACATCTCTTGCTAACCGCTGGCACATCACAACCATCCAAACACAAAATTCAACTAAGTAAATTTTAAAGTTCTATTGGTTTTTATCCAACAATTCAAATCACATAGTATCCAGTCTAGCAGATAGAAAGCTCTAAGTGTAAAATTTTATAGACAGAAGAGAGCAGTACAAGAAAGTTATACTTGACAAAAAAACAAATTGGTTATTGTAAAATCACTTTCCTCTAGTGGATAGCAATAATTTATCAAACAAATTGCCTAACTAGTACCTTCAGGGATTATTGATTAGTTAAAATTTCCATTTTGGGGACAGTCAAAACTGTAATTAAGTTAACTTTTTCAAAAGTGGGAGGGAACCACTACTTCTGAGAGGATGGGGCTATTTTTCTGTTGGAAAACTGTTACGGCCACAGATGACTCCTGAACAACATTGATTTGAACTGGAGAATTCATTTATACATGAATATTTTTCCATGCAAGGTTCAGATTCACAGACTCAACCAGTGACAAATATCTGTTGAACCATTGAATTGGGAGGCCTCTCAGCAGTTCCAGTCCCAGAAGCTTCCTCCTCAGGACATCAGGGGCAGAGTTCAGTCCCTCATCTGCACCGGGCTGCTCTAACACAAGGATAAGAGAAAGTTAAGTCAAAAAACAAAGAAATTTATAAACAGTCCACCCCACTTTTTTTTACATTTAGCAGTGATACTTGAGCTAATCAGATTTCTCCTATAATATCTAGATATGCTTTATGTTTAGTTTTTTTTAATGTGTTATGGTCTATATTATGTATTAGTTAAGACAAGAACACAAAATTCTCAATACTTATGTGTCCTGTAACCTTGCCTTAACTTTCATTTCAAAGACTATTTTTTAAAAAATTCTATTTAGGGCTACCACATTATTATTTTAAGAAACATTAGGGAAAGACCCAAAAACCTGGAGATGGGAAGAACACAGTTTAAATGGTTCAAAAAGTATGGAATGTTAAAATAACCTAAATGCAGTTATTTTAACATTAAGCATTACAAAGCATTTAAGAAGTTCATAAATCTATTGACATATATCTTGTACTTGAGATTTTTACATTTTAATTTAGAATTTAGAGATTCATCATAAAACCTCATTATTTTGAAAGTAGAAATACACCCTTTTTTTCAATTTGCACTTTAGTGACTACAGATAAGTAGTATAGGTAGAAAGGAAAATACATTATGCTAAATTAGCCATTGTTCTCTATTTCAGTGCCTCTTAGCTAGCTCATTAAAAGAAATTCCAACAAAGACTAAGTACATAAAGGAATCTCAGCAAACTAAATATGTGAATGATCAAAAACATTCAAATACATGTATTAATTTTGGAGTGGTACTAATACCATTATTTCTCATTTTTTCTATTGAATAAAGATCTAAGTTGTAAAATTAAAAAAAAATGTATTCGCTTCCCTTTTATTGTTGGCATCTCTCCACCCCAACCCAACCCCATTCTCCTACACTGGAGTTACAAATCAAATTACCAACAAGATCCAGACAGGTAACTACATTATCTAAGATTGGGAGAGTAAAGTAAGAAAAGAATATAAGAAGTTCCACCTCACCAAAAGGGATACAAGCCCTCAGCACTGCTTGATGACTTACACAAGCAGGGTGCTGTCTCACTGACAATAAAACTTCATATGTTTTGAAAGAAACTTCAATAAAAGATTTGTTCGTGGGTACAATCTCTTGAGAAAAATAATGACCTGGTGCAGGTCCACAAAACACACCTGCAGAACAGTCAGCCTGAATTTTTTTGACTTGCAAGTTCCACTTAGATCTTATAACATTTTATTCAAATCTGGGAAAGAGAAGAAACTCAAAACTCAGTCATGCAGTATTTGATTCATTGCCCTTGAGATTTTGATTTATTACTCCTGCATATTTGGTGCATGCAAAAGCTGAAATAATTGACAAAAATGAGAAGTGAAAGTCCATTTTGATTGTCACTGAAGAAAACACTTCCCTGCTTCTGAGTGTTGCAGATTCTTAGCAACTAATAAACTATTACCTGAAAGGCAATCATAATCCTTTAACACATTAATGGAGTTTTGTTTCTTTTAATTTGCAAAAATGTAAAATGTATACTTTCATCCACATCATCCACATTTTAATACTTAATCAAATTTTTTCTAGAAATAATAGTTTGTCCAAAATTGATGCTCTGAGATGAAAAGCAAAGCACACTGAACCATTTAGGAATTTATTTACACAAAATTTGTTATATGGAAATCAATTCTGTTGCATTTCTGGAGTGAAAAGTCTCAGGAATCCCTTTAGTTTCATTTAACTAAGAGATGGACAATATGTTATGATCAATAGTTATTAATCTTATGAAATATAAAAGGGTTTTGTTATAGCCATGCGATTAGACAAGTAAAAGTATAGGGATTAGCAGTGACTTCTAACAGAACCCTGTTGATTTTCCTTTTATTCATTCACTCTATCCTTGCTACTTTGATTGTTGGCAAGATGGGTTCTTTCTGGAGGCACTGATCCTTAATTTTATCTGCAAAGATTCTATTTACAAATAAAGTCTCACACACACATGTGCGTGTGACATATATATTTCAACCAATGTTACCAAAACTATCACAGAAAACCAAGCTTTTGTGATATCAAGAGGGTTAGATACAATGGAACTCAAACCTGGTGGATCTAAACCCTGGACCTAAGAAGAGAAATGATTCAAAATAAACACTCTCTGGGTTTTTCACTTGGACTTCTTTTTTAAGCCAATGGAGAGTCCTGCTTTTATATACATGCTGCATTTTCTACTACAAAATGTATTTTTCATTAAATAGCTTAAAATGATAAAAGTATGTGAAATTGTTTAATCATCATTCATTTTATTTCCTTTACAGCAATAAGTCAAAAAAAGACACATCACTGACCACCTTGCTTACATACCTCTCTTTCTCTTTATTACAATTTTATTCTTGTGGTGACTTTACCATGAACATTTCCATATTTCAGTTAACTGAACAATGAAAAGGGCAAAAAAATCAAATGGCATTGCTTTATGCCAACATAAAGCAGATGTGTATCTCTTCTTGATGTTTTAATAATATATACATCCACTGGGACTAAACTTGTGTTCTAGGTTAAGAATTTAAAAGTGTGGGGGGCTCCCTACAGGGGGTTAAGTACTGCACTATTAAGTATCTGCAGCCACTGCAGCAGGAGTTTAATCCCAGACCAGGGAGGAGACCCACATGGTGCAGCAGACCTCTTCTATCTGGCCCGCTGCTCCCCTCAGCAGTGTATTTCAGTCAATATGCCTGTCCTGCTCCCCAATCTGTCTCTGGTAAATCCTCTCATCTCCTGCGACTCTGACCTGTACCCCGGCCCTTCTATGCATAAATAAATAAATCTTTCAAAAAAAAAAGAAGTCCACTGATAGTACATGAGGTTTCCTTTATATGTTGAACATTTTTCTCTCGCTGATTTCAAAACTCTATGATTTTTGAAAAATTGAGGTTATAGGGTCTTCTATTCTGCCTTCTTACTAACATAATTCCACAGGTGTTTGCAGTCTTAACCAAGTTAGGATTAAGATTATTATGGTGGGGGGGCCTCCCTAGTGGCTCAGTGGGTTAAGCAACACACTATGAAGCAAACCACAGCCACTGAAGCACGAGTTTGATCCCTGCCTCCGGCCAGGGAGGGCACCCACATGGCATAGCTGACCTCTTCTGCCTCGCCTGCTGCTCCCCTCAGTAGTGTGTTTCAGTCAGTCTGCCTGTTCTGCTTCCCACTCTGTCTCTGGTCAATCCTCTCACCTCCCTGGACTCTTGTACCCCAGTTCTTGTATGATAAATAAATAAATATTTTTTAAAAAAAGATTATTATGGTGGACACCAAACCAATATGACCAGTGTCCTTACAAAAAGGAAATTTGGATACAGACACACTTAGAAGAAAAGACCACCTGAAGATAAGTAGAAGATAGTCATGCCACAAGTTGGTTCCATCTTCATGCCAAGGGATGCTAACAATTACTGGCAAACACCAGAAACCAAAAGATGCAAGGAAACATTTTCCTAGGGGTAGTGGGTTCAGAGAGATCACTATTTGCTTACTGACAGTTTGATTGTAGATTTCTAGCCCCAAAACAATGAAACAATAAATTTCTGTTATTTGAAGCCACCCAGCTTTTTGTGTGGCAGCCCTAGGAAACTAATATAAGAGCTAATTTAACAAACTCAGTTTCATTAAGGATTCCCTCCTCTCTACAAAGTATTTGCACAGACATAACCACTTCTAAGTGGTTCCTATACTTTATATAAGTATAACTAGGAGATTGTAAGAGTGGAATGCAAAAATAAATAAGCTAAGTTGCTTCTCTTGAGAAATTTATTAAAGAATCCAAGCTTTAAGTTGATGGTATTACATAAAAATCAAATAATTTTACAGTGGAAACTACTTATTACTAATATATAGCTAAAATAAATTTCACTCAGCTTATGAACTTGTTGATGCACATTCCAATTCCTATCGTTCAAGGGATTTTTAAAATCCTTTTTCTATATAAATAAACATGCATGTAAGAAAAATAAAACAAACTGCAACATTATTTATAACAGCATCATGACATTCAAGTAAAATATGTTTAAAGACCCAGTATGTGAATACCATAATAGCATAAAATAAAATAGGACATATAAATAAAATATTTAAGTGATCAATCAGCTAAGACTGAATTGTTTGTATAGCGTTTAAACAATTTCTGTCCTTAATAAATATATTTACTCTTCTGACGACTGGACACTCGTTATTGTGTTAAAGCTGAGTCGCCACCAAACTCAGCCTCTGTTTGTAAAACATATATTCTAAATAAAACTTCCTCATTTCCTTAGTTACATTTCTAGGACTAGCATCTAACATACTTTTTGAGTCTATTTACAAAGGAAGAAAGTTTTCTCATTTCATAGAGAGGAGATAGAAAAAACAGAGATGTGAATGGAGTGTAAATTTAAAGGGCACTCAGAACCAAGCAATCCACTGCCCTATGCCTGTCTCAGTCTGTGAGACATCAATGTATGCAAATTTCCATGTCATCGGTCTTTGAGATCAAACCATATTGATAAATGGTCACTTCCTAAATGCCTAGGTACCACGGTAATTAAAGCTAAGCCCTAAATGCCAATAACATGAATGACAGGAATTAGTCCAAGTCATACCAAGAAAGGAATAACATGGGAATTCATGAAATGGTTTTGTAAATTACTTCCATCAAATAATGGTAGGATCCTAGTGAATAAATATTACCCCAAACAATACTTAGGGGATATTGTGCATTAATACTAATTTCAAATGTTGAAAAATGAACCTAGGAAAAGTAAGAACATTATAGGATAAATTTATTACTTAGGGAGGTTTTGAATTCATATAGTAATTGGAAAACACAATACTTAAAAGCACATTAGACCATAAAAGCAATAACTTCTGCCCCAGTCAGATCTCCCTAAGGAGAGCATCCTTCTGTGAGTGCTCTTTATTAGGAACATTCATCTTCATGCCACTCAGTGCTACCAGTCGGTTCCAACTCCATGGTAACAACATTAACTATCAGAAATACCAAGCATAGCAATAAAAATAATAATTATAATAAATGCCTACTTGGGGAAAATATTTAGCTCTTTCAGGAGTCTGATTTCTCCTTTGTCTCATGGAACCAAATTATAATAATTGTTTTGTTAGTTGCTGCTGGAGATCTTTTAACTTCATATCATGTCAGAAATCCCAAGTCTAACTGCCACTGGGATGATGTTAAATGGCTGTTTGGGGCCCTCTAGGAAGTTACTATTTCTGATTACTTCCACTGAGTCATAGAGAATGAAATTCATGATTCCTTTGTCACAATACTCCTCCAATCCCACAGTACTTTGGGGTTGTTGATAATCAGATGTATTGAAAAGATATTAACTCCTAAACAATAATGCACAGGGAAACTGTATGTGTGAGACTAGAGTTCACATAGAGTGATTTTTCCATTCAACAATGATTAGAAATTCTTATGTAACTGAGAAATAAATCTCTCAATTAATGGGATTCATGGGGAATAAAGGATGAGTTATTACATTAGCTCTTACAGTTATTACATCAGTTATTACAAACAGCTCTTCTAACTTACCCTTTAATAAATACTGTTTAATAAATAGTTACAGAGAAGAAAGAATATACCACATAGGTCAAAATGGGAAAAGAAAGAAATTCCAAGAACAACCCTGTTACTGGGAGTTCTCTAAAAGTGGGGTCAGTGTTTTCCATGTTGATTGCAATTCTATCTCTAGTACAGTTCTTGAAATTCGGTGAGTGAGCAGTAACTGCTGAATGTGTGAAGGAAAGGCACAGTGGCTATCATAGGAGATCTTTCCACAATCGGACACAATTTTACCTTAATGGTGTTTATTGTCACCTGTACATTTTCAATATAGTACAAAATGAAAATATGGGCAAAAAAAAAACAAGCATAACTATATTCTCCATTAGTTACACATGGTGTTGTGGAGCAATACTATGCTAGGTGGTCAGACAACTTCTGGGGAGAGGACCCTATCCCTGTCCTGAAGTGACTCCAAACTTGTTATTTTCTGAAGTCCAGTTCTCCCAGGAACAAAAATGCAGAGGAAAACATCTTAGAAGTAGTTTTTACAGGTGAAGTAATTTTAACAGCAAAATACAATAATGACATGTGCACACTGCAATTAATAGTGATATTATTATGCTACCTTGTTTTTATACTTTTGTTTTCAAACATTTACAAAATCTTTCTATTTTTTATTATTTTGATTGATGATGAACACAATACAGAAAAGATGGAACATACCACAAAATAAAAGTATGATATCCTTGAGTCTTTTAAAATAAAACATGGGCATTTTCATTCTTTTTTTTGCTCAATAGTAAAATATATTATTTTTTAAATTTAATTATATTTGACATCATTTGTAATCCCCAGGGAGTAACCATAACTATTACACCCGTGCACTATCACCTTAGCTCCTTGTGCTCTTTATGCCGTCATCCCCGTCTTTGTCCTCCCTTCCTTCCCCTCCCCGCCCATAGTCCCTTTGGTTTATCTTTGACTTTTTGGTCTTGCTGAGTTTTTTTATTTGCTTTTGGTTATAATTTCCCATTTCCTTGAGCTTCTTCTTCTTTGTTGTTGTTGTAGTTGTTGCTCTTTCATATTCCTCCTAATAGTGAAGCCATCCGATATTTTTCTCTTGCCTTCTGACTTGTTTCACTGAGTATAACTCCTTTAGCTCCATCCATGTTTCTATAAATGGCCCTAGTTTGTTATTTTTGATTGCTGAATAATATTCTATTGTGTAAATGTATCACATCTTCTTGATCCAGTCATCTACTTTTGGACATTTGGGTTGTTTCCAGGTCTTACCAATTACAAACAGTGCTGCAATAAACATAGGAGTGTTTTTGTGTCCTTTGGGTAGATTCCTAGGAGTGGGATTGCTGGATCATATGGTAGTTCCATTTCTAGTAGACTGAGGAACCTCCATACGGCCTTCCACAGTAGTTGGACTAATTTGCATTCCCACCAGCAGTGTACTAGGGTTCCTTTTTCTCCACATCCTCGCCAGCATTTGTTGTTGTTGAATTTTTTGATGTGTGCCATTCTTACCGGTGTAAGGTGGTACCTCATTGTGGTCTTAATTTGCATTTCCCTGATTATGAGGGATGCTGAGCATTTTCTCATGTGTCTGTTGGCCATGTGGATGTCCTCTTTGGAGAAGTGTCTTTTAAGTTCTTCTGCCCATTTTTTGAGTGGGTTTCTTACTTTATTTTTCTTGAGTCTTATGAGTTCTTTGTATATCTTTGTGATCAGACCCTTGTCAGTTTTGTGTGGAGCACAAAGATTTTTTCCCATTCAGTGGAGTTTCTTTTTGTTTTGTTTAATGTTTCCTTTGCTGTACAGAAGCTTTTTATCTTGATGTAGTCCCATCTGTTTATCTTGTCTCTCATTTTCATTGCTTTGGGGACTGCCACCTCGAAAGCGCTATTGAGGTGTAAGTCTTGCAGGATTTTACCTATATTTTCCTCTATATTTTTTGTAGCTTTGGGTCTTATATTTTATCCATTTTGAGTTGATTTTCGTACATGGTGTGAGATAGTGGTCCAGTGTCATATTTTTAACATATGGTGAACCAGTTTTGCCAGCACCATTTATTGAATAAGCTATCTTTGTCCCATTGCAGATTCTTCGCTCCTTTGTCGAAGATCAGTTGTCCATAGTTGTGTGGTTTTACTTCTGTGTTTGTATACGGTTCCATTGGTCTGTGCGTCTGTCTTTGTTACAGTACCATGCTGTTTTAATTACTATTGCTTTGTAGTAGAGTTTGAAGTCTGGGAGCGTGATACCTCCATTCTCCTTTTATTTTAGTAGAGCTTTGGCTAATCAGGATTGTTTGTGTCTCCATATGAATTTCATCAGTATTTGGTCTAATTCCTTACAGAATTTCATTGAGATTTTTCTTGGTATTGCATTGGATCTGTAAATTGCTTTTGATAGGATGGCCATTTTGATAATGTTGATTCTTCCTATCCATGAACAGGGGATATCTTTTCATTTCTTTGTGTCCTCTTCTATTTCTTTTAACCGTGTTTTATAATTTTCTCTATATAGGTCTTTTGTTTCTTTTGTTAGGTTGATTCCCAAGTATTTGATTTTCTTGGTTTCAGTTGTAAAGGGTATATTTTTCTTTATTTCTTCTTCTTCAGACTGGCTGTATATAGGAAGGTTGTATAAATGACTTTTGTGCATTTATTTTGTATCTGCTACTTTACTAAACTGGTTGATTGTTTTAATTAGATTTTCTGTTGAGCCTTTAGGGTTTTCCAAGTATATTATCATATCTTCTGCAAATAATGATAGTTTTACTTCCTCTTTCCCTATTTGGATTCCTTGTATGTCCTTTTCCTGTCTTATTGCTCTGGTAAGATTTCCAGTACTATATTGAATAGCTGTGGAGAGAATGTGCATCCTAGTCTTCTTCCTGATCTTAAGGGTAATGAATGCTCTCAGTTTTTCACCATTGAAAACATGGTCATTTTCCTATAGCTTTTTTATGTGCAACTTGCAAACTATACAACTCACCCACTAAGTATAAAATTCAGTGTATTTTAGCAAATGTAGAGTTATAGAACCACCACACTCCAATTTTAAAACATTTCATCACTCTTAAAAACATCCCTATTTGCAGTCCCTCCTTGTTCCCACAACCAAACCCCATAAGTTAGTCATGAAATTGTAAACAGTACATGATTCCACTTATATGAATTATCTAAAGTTGTCAAATTTGCAAAAACAGATTAATCAGTTGTCAGAGACTGGTGGGGGAGGGGATGTGGATGAGTATTGTTGTTCAGTGGATATAGAATTTTAGCTTTGTAAGATAAAAAGTTCTAGAGATATGTTGTAAAACAAGGTGCATATAGTTAATAAAATTACCAAACTATACACTTTAAAGTGGTTAAGATAGTACATTTTATATGTTTCTATGATGTTTTTTAAAAGGACAACAGGAATTATATGTATATTCAATATTTTCTTAATTGTAAGAAGATTTGAAGTTTGTTTTTTAAGCTCTGTTATCACTATACAAAATGATCTTGCTCTAAAATGGACAGAGGTTACTGCAAAATTTGTGTTGGGGATTGATGTTAACATGCATCACTATGTGTGAAGTCTAAAAGAGTTATTTAAAATAGATTAAATGATGTGGAATAAAACTTTCAAAAGCTGTAATTGAAAGTGTCAGAAACATTAGCTTTGAAACAAGTAACATTTAATCACATAGATTATACAGAAGCATAAATTTTTGTGGGTTGTTTTCTTCAATCAAATTTACATTTTAATCTACCGAGATTGTTCATCACTTCTGGCTGTCTGGTACCAAGTAGCTTGTCAGAACTTATAAATGCAAACTGCCTACATTAGGATCAGGACTTTTCCTTTAAGCACAAAGATGATGAAAGTTTAATTAGAGTTCTTCAAGATTGCAAGTGTCTGAGAGCGGGGAGAGTAAAATAAAGGGCATTTTGTCTACCTGCCCTTCTTTAGTCACTAAGAATTTAAAATTATAATCATTTATTCCTGTAAGACTGTTTTAAGGACAACTGAAATGTAAGACTTTTCAGAAATGGACACTTGCTAAAGGAGAGAATTTAACAAGATATACAGTAGGGCTGGCAAAGGGAAGTCATGAGGTGGAAGGTATACTCTTTAAGGGTAGACTGGGAGAAGACATTATGGTTATTTTGGAGGACCTGTTAAGATAAGAGGAGTCCAAGGAGAAAGCATTTCTATATAACTACAGATTTGAACAGGTTTTGCCACTGAATATTAAAATCTAATTCCTCCTGACAGTTGTGCAATGAATTTGTTTTCTGTATCTATGGTCTAGAACAACTCTTGATTTTGCCAGCATCATAGAGGGCTATTGTTTAACTTCAGTAAAGTATAACTACATGCTATAGTGGAGGTTATGGTTACAAATTGTACTCTATTGTTCATGTGTTCATTTGTGTCCTCTTTCATGATACAAATGCCACCCAGTACAAATGTCATAGGGAATTAGTTGAAAACTGTGAGTAAGTCTGTACAAGACAGCCTTATACACCTTTGGACATGGATGACACTGACATGGATGTAAATTTTATATGGATTAAAGACTTACCAAACTATATATTTACCCAAAGATGGCATGGATTTGAGTTTGTTTACGTGGAGCTAAGGCACAGAAGTGATGGTCAAATTACTACCATAGATATTTTGGTGGATGAGAAAGCAATTCCTTGGGATGAGCCAATGAGGAGACCATACCATCACTAACAAACATGTATAGCACAACAATCTACCTATAAATCATCATGCTAGTGCTTGAGTGATTCAAACATGAAGGACATTCATCATTGTTCTCAAGAGATACAGCCAAGGAATTAGGGGAAGACTTTCACAAAGATACAATGAAAGAGTAAATTACTTTATGTATGTAATTCTTTCATATAAAGTCCTTATTTTATTCTTTGTTGTTTCCTACTGGGAATCTACCTATATTAGGTTTAAAAATATGATATTTATGTCTCATGAACTGAAAAATGAAGTAACTCCTTGATTCCATACTAACAATAAAAATATATTTACCTTAGCATCAGAGCAGCATAAATGTCACTCAGAAGTACTATATGGCAATTACAAGGGAAGGGTAGAATTCGAAGGTAGACTTATTTGTTAATAAACATTTCCCTGTGCTCAAATAATTCCTAACAGTTTAAGTGAGAATGAGTTTACCAGAAAGCTTCTCTTAGTGACAGTAAGGATTATCTCAAAGAATAAGACTTTGGAGTGGGTATCAAGGTGGTTTACAATGATCTCATTTTGATTCTCGTGAGTCTAAAATGGTCATCCAAGTGGAAAAGTGGAGGAAAAGTTTGAATATTCACATCCAGTTCTCATAATGAAGATCAAGACAGGAGATACAGACTTTGGTATACTGAGGGTTGCAATTACCCTGTGACTGCAATTGTGACTGAGAATTAGATCATTAAGGTACACTATGTAGTTGAATAAAGGGGAGGTGAAGAATTGTCTGCACTCAGAGTTTGGGTTTTCCATGGAGCAGCCTTTGAATTTTGTGCTAAGGATGATTATAACAGGTACTCTTCAGATCCACACACAGAAGGGATATAAAGAAAGCAGGTTGGGCAAAGAGATAAGTGAGCTGCAATGCTGTTCCCAAGAGAGTCTCTCCATGAGGAATGACCCATCAGAGCTGTCCCATATTCGGCCAAAATGACCATGTCTTTATAGTATGCTTTCATATGTCACTTAATCACACTTAAAGGGGATATGTGCCCTTGGAAGAGGATGGAGCTTATGTGAGTCCTCTCTCTGCAGCTGAGGTCACACAAAGCTAAGGTAAAAGCTGTCTGTTGCCTGTACCCCCAGTAGCTAAGGTAGCAAGTCTCTCCCTAAAGAGAGATCTGAGCAGCACAGTCTCCATCTGTCACACTGAGAAGTGAAGAAATGTAGCAGGTGAGCAGAGAAAGAAAAGCCTGAGATCCAGAAGTTATAAAGAGAAGGTAAAATAAATAGCTTGCGTTTTGTGGGAAGTGTTGGAAGTCAGAGAAAGTAGAGAGTGGTCAACAGTGTAAAGCTCTACTTTTGTTGAAAACTGACAAAATAAGGATTAGAGGAAGTACAGGGAGGTGTTAAGACTTTACATTTATCAGAAGATGTAAAGGCCATAGTTCAAAGAGCCACAGTTTTTAAAGGAAAATGAAGGACAAATGGTTCAAAGCTGTCATGGACAATAAGTTGCTGAGAATACATCTTAGCCTAAAACCATGTCAGGCTGGAAGAATAAGACAAATGCATTTAAAAGGCCGAGTTTAAAAGGCCAATTCAGATCCAGTGTCTTCAAGGGATCAAGGTTTGACTTAAAGCAAGATCAAGTAATTTCCAGTAAAGAAGAGAAGGATGTCAAAGGTTTGGCTTACCACAATAAATGTTTAAAATTCAGCAGGAAGTCCTGCGTGGGGAAAGGAGGACGGAAATGGAAGAAGAGAGAAGGGAAAGGAAAGACCATGAACAATATTATTTGGAACCAGGTAAAAGTATGTACATAGCAACCTGTGGAGTGAGGTTATAGGAAAGGACGAATGCTCACAGGGGCTCCTAACACTCTCAATAGAAATATAAGGCAGAGTGGGAGATTCCAACTTCAAGACAGTCAGAGCAACTTGTCCCAGTATACCCATGGAAGGAGTTATTAATTTTGCTTTCTTGAGGATGTTTGAAGTGATTTGTATCTCAGGTGAGAGACAGAGGATTAACTTGTTTTCAGGACATCCACAAGCATTAAATATAGCAGCGCTTCAGAGATGGGGATTCCTTAGGGAGCATGAACGAAGGTGTATTCTTCTAGGGTATCACATTGTTCCTTTTTTAAAATTTCTTCATTTATACTTTTCTACAGATTAAAGAATAAATATTTATTGGGACTCCCTGGTGGCACAGTGGGTTAAGCAATGCACTGTGAAGCAAACTGCAGTCACTGCAGCCACTGCAGTTCGATTCCAGCCCCGGCCAGGGGTTGACCCCTTGATCCCTTGATCAAGACCTCTCCTGCTGTGCCTGATGCTCCCCTCAGCAGTGTGTTTCAGTCAGTCTGCCTGTTCTGCTCCCCACTCTGTCTCTGGTGAATCCTCTCACCTCCCACGACTCTGGCCTGTACCCCAGCTCTAGTATACATAAATAAATAAATCTTAAAAAAAAGAATAAATATTTATTGATAGTTTATCATGCCAGGTAGCTTTCCTAGAACTTGAAGATACAAAGATAAATAAAGCATATCCTCTGTCCTCCAGACACTCAAAGGATAATAATTCTTACACAGTTATACCTGTCAAGAAAAAAATGCTATGAGACAGTCATGCAAAGGAGCAGTCACAACCTGGAATAAATCATGCAAGGCAGACATCAAGCTGCTGATAAGTAATGATTTTAATAAAAAACTGAGGAATATCCCTTGGCATTCTTCCCACATATGCCCTGCTTCTGCTCCCACTGCTGTCAGGAGTAACTTTGCTAAGATATTAAGTGAGGAAAGGACAGTGAAAGTGGAGCTGATGAGAGATTTTTCAGAGAAAATACCTGCATATTTATATTCAGTTCACTGACACACCAGTCTGTGAGAGCAGAAGTTACCAACTGTTTTGCCATCTACCTTCTAGTCAGTCTTCTCCCTCATTAGGTAGAAGAGAGAGCTTATATTTTATGAAGGGCTGGAACTTCTTTGCTCATCAGTGATTATCCTTGATCTTCTCCATTCTCTACCTCCAATCTGCCCATCGGCTATCAAGTATTGGTAGAATAATCCAGACTCAAAGATAGATAAATTTCTAAAGAACTCCAAGGAAAGAGACTGTCCATAGTTGAAGAAGCCAAGAAAATGTCACCAAAGACAGATAATACTAAACTGAGTAATAAAAGGAATTTGAGACCGGGGGAGTAAGATCAGAAAACAAGTCATAAAGTCATGAAATTATGAATGTTGAGTAGCTAGTAATTCAAATCAAAATTCAATAACTTGGTAAAGTTTAAGGTCAGTCATGAAGAACAGTGGAAAATCAAAGCTGGAAAATCAGCTTGTTAATAGGATCTACTCTAATCAACAGGTTGTGTGTGTGTGTATTGCACTAAAGCAAGAATAGAACTTCATATACCATTGGACATGTTGAACTACCCATTTCTTGGTTGGATCTACTGAGTTCAGGTATCTAGCTTTAACAAATGCAGAGAGTTACTTTCTAATGATTTGCTGTATGGCTTGGAGAGATTTTAAGGAAGGGTGGCATGGCTAATAACGTGCTTTGTATTGTCCTCTCTGGAGGCCACTGAAATAAAGCCTAGACATCAAATTCATGAAGTGCTAGAAAATGATAGGCATGGAGTAGACGTATAGTATGTGGCAGCTTCTTTCACGCCTATCACAAATGCCTTGGTGAGCATTTCACTATCTTCACAGGTATCTTCATGGGTTCTACTTTACTTCAATAATCTTTCTCACACTACTCTAGAGATGTTTGTCTTCATTTTCAAAATATCTGATCTAAAATTTGGAAACCAAATTGGACACGATGTTTTCTAGATCAGAATATAGAAATGGCTCATTTCAGTCATGGAAGATAATACATATAGAAAGCAGTTCAAACATTCAGAATAAAAAGAGAGATTAAATTCTAATTTTCTAAAATTCACCTTAATTTATGACTCTCACTTCTTCAGTCCCTTTCATGTGGTAGGTGCTCATTAACTACTGAATGAATGCATTAGTAAATGAATAAACAATTTCAATAGCGCAAAAATAAAGGCCAGCACATCCAACTTCTTATCTATCACATTCACCCTCTGACAATAAATTATTCAACATTTAAATTACCTTTGTTATTTGTAACCCATGAAAAACACATTGGTAGTTTACTATAATTTTGGTTGACAAGAAAACCAACTATCCTAAGATAGTTTTAGTTTTAAAAAGTCTATTGTGAGATGACAAATTACAATTTATTGTTGCAGGAAATATGATCACTGCAAATGATTCTAGTGCTACTTCCATATGTAGCTTACCCTCACGACTTTGTTAGTGCTCCTTTTTTGTTCTTAAAAGCTTTAGAAAAAAGTCAAAAGAAAAACTGCCATGAGTGAGTGGAGCAGAAGTCAAGAGAAACAGATATCCCAAAGCTATTGAAAGGCAGTCTTTGCAGTAAATCTTCATGTACTAAACATAATCTGGCTTTGCAGACAACTGGGCCAGTTACCTGTGAGTCTAAGCTTCAGAAGGAGGAGAGATCCCAACTATAGCACACCAGAGTCAATCAGGACAATGAATTTTTTTTGAAGATTTTATTTATTTATGCATACAGGAGCTGGGGTACAGGCCAGAGGCGTGGTGGTGGGAGGTGAGAAGATTCACCAGAGACAGAGCGGGAAGTAGAACAGACAGATTGACTGAAATTCATTATTGAGGGGAGCAGCAGCCAGGCAGGAGAGATGTGCTGCTCCATGTGGGTCCCCTCCCTGGTCAGGGGCTCAAACTCAACATGTAGTGGCTGCAAAAGCCCCACAGTGCAGCGCTTAACTCCTTGTGCCACCAGGGAGGCCCAAGGACAATGAAGTTTTATTATCTGCCATATAAAATGCTATATCCTCAAGATGAGGTTTCTTACTGGACAACTATAAATTGATAACCACACACATATGACTTAAATCTTTGGCAGCCTTTGATTTGGAGATGTTCACTAACAGTTGTAAACAAGGTTTTGTTAAGCAAAAAAAAAAAAAAAAAAAATTGAACCAAAGAACATTGATTAACTTAGACACAATTTCATTTAATTTTTTGGAGTTTTAATTTTTTTTTATATTTTTCCAATTTATTTTCTCTCTTTTTATTTATTTATATATATTTGATATCAATTGTGGTCCCCATGGATTTACCACCACCATTTCACCAGTGCACCATCACCTCAGTCCCTAACTTAGGTACAATTTTAAATCAAGTTTTTCTTTCTTCAGTTAATTTGTCAGTTCCATGCTTTTTATGTGTGAATTGCAAAAAGATTTCTCTACAACTCTGCTTCCATGCAGCATGAGACAAATGCTGCCCCAAAACTCTCTGTTCATTGCAAACAATCTAAGACTCCAGGTCTTAGATTTGAAGTTTCAACAGCTAAATTTGCAACCTGCCTAAGACCTCAAGGTCACACTCTTCAGAAAATCATTTCTCCTTGAGCTATAATCAGGACACATATTATCTCAAAATTACAACTGTGAACAGCCACTCCAAGAAGTGACATTACTACCCATTTTCATTGAAGGAGTTAAAGTGCCCAAATTCTACCTAGCTGTCTGTTCTATATTTTTTAGCACAAACTCATTTCCTGTGGCTCCTCTTGTGTCTCTTAGGAGAAAGATTTGCAAGGATAAGGGTAAATAGAGAAATGTTTCAAGGGAGAGTGTCTCAATTATAGATGAGATTTTTTTTTTCAGATTTAGAAATAGCTAGACCTTGTACTGAATTAAATGATAAAATTCTAAAATTTCCAATTCTCTGAACTTTTTTCATTTAAGACAGTCTATAATGTAGGTATCAGAGGCTTATAAACATCAGATCACTCTGAGCAGATTCTGTCAAGGTATTATTCTTTTTAAACCACCTATTTCCTGGCTTGTAGAACAATGTTAAAGTGATTGATGAACAAATAAGTTCATAGTGGTTGAGGTAAACCACGCTTACCCAGCTGAACCAACTGCACATCATACATCATTTGTAGCATAAAATCCTTTGCCTACTGCAAAAAAATAAAACAAATAAGAAATAAAGAGCCACACATCCACAATTCTTAATGACAACAGAGAGGGAAATGGAGTGATTTTTTTTCACCAATCAAATGCACTGTTTTTCTTAGAAAGTATTTCCAACCCAAAGGCCCTGACAATGGTGAACTGTGAGTTAGATGTCTTATTCCTTCTTTCTGGGCTACTTCCAGAAACATTTACAGTACTATAAACACATGTGTCATCTTCAATATACTAACAATTGAAGATGAATAAAAGTACAAGGTACTGCTATCAAGACAGTAACCACATTCATCTTGATATGCTATCAAAGCTCATGGTTTAGTATAGAAATTTTCAAGTCAATTCTACCCACATTCATTAAGTACCTATTTATTTTGAGTTGTGCAGCAGAGATACAGAGATGAATAAAATTTAACACAGCCCCTGTGCATTTTACTTTACAGTTGGGGAGATAAAGATATACAGGGAAGAAATAACACAGCATGATAAATACAATGACAAGTGTGAATAAAGAGTCCTGGAAAGTATGTTTATATCTCATATCGAATAATCAGAGGAGGTTGTCCAAGAGGAGATGGTGTCAGATTGGACTTTGAAGAGTCAGTGGCAATTTTCATAAAAAAGATCTTGCATGGGCATAGGAGTAACACACAGAGACGGGAAGAGATGTAAACAGAAGCAACTAGAGATATAAATAACGGAAGGAGGGTGCAGAGAGCTGTCATGATGAAGTGGGAGGTAAAACAGGAAGGAGCGTTTATGACATGAGGACACAGGGAATTTTGTTTATGTTCCAGTAAGTAGCCAGACTCTTTCCCTCTTCTTTGGTATTTTCTATTTGGATTGTTTCTATCAGATAGAAAGGCTAGCTAATATTAAAGGAAATTTTTTTTCCAAATAAATATATTTCTTTCCCTCAAAAAGGTCTTTTTACCAAACTCAAGGAAATTGTGACCTACAGAGTAGAGAACTGGCTTTAGAGTCAGGCTGGTTTTGTACAAATTCTGGCTCCACTATCCATTTACAGGCAAGTTATTTAAATGTTTAAGTTTCCATTTTCTTATCTGTTTTATGGTTGCTATGAAAATTGAATAACACACATACTTACTGCAGTGTAATGGAGGGTAGAATCAGAACACAATAACTGCTTCTGTGATTATTCTCTTTATTTTTTACTGGCAATCTCCTAGCATAATATTGCTTTGTTGTCAATTGGGTAAATAAACTGTCTCAGTATAAATCTCCAAATAAACCCAAAGGCAAGTAGATTGTATACTGGGGAGCAAATAGCATCCCTGGGAGACTTAGGACATATTCAGGGATAGGATAGGACCTACTCCCATCCCACCTTGTCACCTGACTGCAGTGGGAACTCTGCTAGACCTTTGCATGATTAATCAAAACAACTCAGAATAATAAATGGGTGTTCTCACAAAATCTTGATCATGTGTATATGGAAATCATGGTTTCTCCAATTCCAGGGGCATGATTGCCTTGGGAATTGGGAGCCACAGTTGTTAGACCTGCCCACTGAAGAAACATTTCATAAAGCCTTAAATTGATAGTATATAACAAAAATAGCTTTATTAGAAATAACTGAGAATCTAATTTTCTCCCTCCAGAAATGTTTCCTTAAACAATCTGAGCTATTTATTCAATATTCCATATTAGAAGAAAATTAGAGATCTTGAGGAGAAAGTATCCTAACAGGAATATCAGGGCTGATCTCCAAAGAATGAGGATATCCTCAAAGTAGAGAAGTGAAAATGCCTTAGACCACTGTTTTAACAGGAAAATCATATGTTCGCTTGTGGATGAGAATCTATGATATCTGAGATTGCTGTAGAGTTTTACAGTGGTAACTTCCATAATTATATTTTGAAAAGCATACCAGTTATAGTAAGTAAAGGATATCTGTATGTTTGTCATTGATTGTGTTAATTAAAAGATTTCAAAGGTAAAAATGTCTATCTTTTATTAGTACATTCTGCATTGCCATAATACATATCTTATGACACCCCTGCCAGCCCTACCTCATGACAGTCTCAGGAAGATTTTCCTACTGATCTCACAGACATTGGCTGGGAGCTTAATACCATTAAAGTTAAATTATGAATTAAATTTCATATCTTAGCAACTAGCTCTCTACCTCCCTACACAAAAACAGTCAATAAGTAATTTATTACCTGTGTTTTCCTGAACAAGTATTTTATTACCTAGGTTTCTTCTATTTATAATTTCAGGTTTTCAAGTATTTAATCCATTTTAGATTGATTTAATATATGTTGTTTAACTTCTCAGCTCCATTTTTAAAGACATTTTCCTATCTCCACTGCATGTTTTTGGGTCATTTGTTATATATTCATTATCTATAAATGTGTTTTTATTTCTGGCTCATTATTCTATTCCATTCATCTGTGTGTTGTTTGTATTCCAATACAATACTGCTTTGGTTTTGTAGTTTTGTAGTGTAGTTTTAAATCAGTAAGTATGACACTTCCATCTTTGTTCTTTTTTTCTCAGGATTGTTTTGATAATTAAAGGTCTCTTATTCAAAACAAGTTTTAGGATTTTTTGTTCTATTTCTGTGAAGAATGCCATTAGAATCTTAATAGGGATTACACTGAATTTGTATATTCCTTTAGGTAAAAAAGCCATTTTAACAATACTGATTCTTCTCATCCATAAGCATGGAATATAGTTTATTTCTTTGTGTCTTCTTCAATTTCTTTCAATAGTGTCTTAAAATTTACAGTATGTAGGCACATCACTTCCTTGGTTAAATTTATTCTTAGATATTTCAATCCTTTTGGCTGTGATTGTAGGTGGTGTTGTTTTCATCATTTTTCTTTCTACTAGTTCATTGAATATAGAAACACATTAGATTTTATTTTGTATATCAGTTTTGCAGCCTGAGATTTTATTGTAATATTTTATTATTTCTAAGAGTTTTTTGAAGAAGTCTTTAGAGTTTTCTATTTACATTATGATGCCATTTTCACACAGTGATAGTTTTACTTCTTCTTTTCCCACTGGATACCTTTAACTTTTTTTTTTCTTGCCTAAATATTCTGGCCAGGACTTCTAATACTAGTGTAAATAATAATGGTGAAAGTGGAAATCCCTTTGTTGCTCCTGACCATAAAGAAAAAGCCTTCAAAATTTTCCCCACTGAGTAAGCTATTATTCATGCTTTTGTCATATGTGGCCTTTTTTTATCTTAAGCTATGCTTGTTCTATACATTTTATTGAGAGTTTTTATCATAAATGGATGCTGAATTTTATCAAAAGCCTTTCTGTAATGAAATGACCAGATGATTTTTATATTTTATTTTGTTGATTTGATGAATCACATTGATGGATTTGCAAACCATTCTTGCATCCCTAGGATAATTCCCATTTGGTAATGGTATATGATCTTTTTAATCTATTATTGAATTTCATGTGTTTTTATTGTGTTGAAGACATTTGCATCATGTTTATTAGAGAAAGTGAGTGGTAATTTTTATATTTTGTGCTATCCTTTTCTGGTTCTGGTACTATAGTTGTGCTGGCTCCATAAAAGAATTTAGGAAGCATTCTTTACTTTATTTTTTGGGACAGTTTGATTTAGTGATGTCTTTAGAGGTTTATCTGCAACAGCAAGAGAAACAAAAGCAAATATAAACAAATGGGACAGCATCACACTAAAAAGCTTCTGTATAATGAAACCATCGTCAAGAATAAAATATATGTTCATATATATATGTATGTATGTCTCAAGAATATACATATGTAGTTTAATTTCCCTGATAAAATTCATAGCAATATATAAGTCTGCCTCATTACATTTCGCAGGATCAAATGTTATCAACCACTATTATATTAACCATGCTGACCATTCACAAATTAGATCAGAAAAAAAAATCAGTAGATATTTGAGAGGCTAAAATTGCACAAATGAAAAGAACGAAGATGAATAAGCAGAAAAACTAACTCTGGAGAAAACATATATAATTCAGAGGATAGAAGAAAGTTTTAAAATTTCTCATTTATATCCCCCAAGAAATATGAGAATACATTGAAACCATAAAACAAACCACAGACTGCTATGAAAATAGAGCAATCATAGAAATGCTATTTCTTAGTAATTAAGAAATAATACTTCAAAAATGAAAAATTCAACAGAAGTGTTGAAAGATACCTTTGTTGAAATATCCAAAAATATAGAGCATGAGAAAAAAAAGTAGAAAATCTAAGTCACTACATTTTAGTCTTATATGTTTTGGAACAGAAAATTACAGCATAACTTTGAATCTCCTGGTGGTTAGCTTTCTAACTTTACGTAATAAACGTAAACCTCTCCTGATTTGCAAATTTTCCTGATCCTCTGATTTAAAATGTGGATGTTTTGATCTTTGTACTTTCCCCCACATCTCCACAACTTCTCCACCACCTAGTTTTTTAATGCTTCTGTTACAGGGAAGGGAGAGGAGCACCCCAGAACACCCAAACCTGCTCTCTCTGAATGGGTTTTGCTATTTGCCACATTAAGACAAACATATAAAACCTTTACTGGAAAGGAACTTTAATATAATTAGGGTACAATACAGAAAGGATAAGGAACATAGTTACTAAGACAGGTACTTAAAGTTACTTATTTTTTTGAGGGTAAAAGTTTAGCTAAATAGGATTGGCCCAAAGCAATGCCCAAAAGTCTGCCACATGGTTAAAGGACCTTTCAGTGGCGACCCATAGAAAAGGGTTTGAAAGAGTTAGATAAATCTGGGAGGAAAAGAGCAAAATCAAAATCAAGAGGAAAGCTGCTATTGTTAACCTTCCCATGGGTCTCTCACCCACATCTGTTCCAACCAGTCCAAGACCAAAAAGCAAAGGCAGTTTCTTCACATGTTCTTCTGCTCCACGTGCCTCTTCCAGGGTTCCTTGCTGCTCTCCATCCTGCTTCCTGCTTCCTTCTTCCTTCCTTTCTTTTGTCCTCTTCTCTGCAGATTTTTTTCCCCTGCTCAGCTCCACGTACTTAGGGCAGAACCGGGATTCTGGAACTTACCCCTTTCCTGGGGATGACCCTGTTACACTACTACCAAAAAAACTTGTTGTAAGCAGAGCAGATGAGTGTAATGTTAATTACATTTTCTTTCTTTCGTATCAGTGAGTTATGATGATCAGAGATGCTGCTGATAATTTTTTAATCAAGAGTTATAGGTGTTGACATAGTATCTGGTATTATAGGTACCCAACAATTGCTGCAAAGTATAACTTTTCATTTTAATTTAAAAGTATTACTTATTAATTTGTGCATTTCCAATATATAGTATTCTATGTTGATGGAATGTTTTCACTAGATGCATATACTTATTTTGCAAAAATGAAATTGTATTTTTCCAAGGCCAGATGACTCATCAGCTTTTTCACACATGCTGTAGAGAAGTAAGTGGAAAAAAGTTGGATACTAGCCTTGGAAACCTTTCCTTTCTAATTATTTGAGAGAACTCTTTATGGAACATGGGAAGGTATTAAGATATTCTGTGTGTGAGGCTTTTCATGGGTATTCCTCCTGTGTAAGCAGGTTGGTCATGCAGTTAGAAAGCATGTGTTTGGAGAAAGGGATTCCCATTTGCTTTGGGGGAGTTAGCCGGGAAGTGTTTTATAGCAAGGGAAGGAAGAACAGGTAACAGACTGGCAAGTATTAAGCCTGAAATATCTAGTGAATGATCTTAAAGTTGGCCAGAAGCTGAAGATTTTAGGCCCAGGTTCACTTGTTAAAAACTACTGAAGAGAAAATAGAAGCCAAATTGAACAGATGAAATGCTTTTTAAAAAGTTTTCTGATTTTCTCCCAACACTTCATTTATCTAGCATGGCTTTCTGATGATGACCAAAAAAAAAATAAAATAAAAATTTTTATTCTAAGGCATTATAGCTCATAAAAATTATTCAATCCCTGCAACACTGAGGTATACATATATACCCTTGAATTATTCCTCTGCAGAAAAAAGATCCTTGCCCACAACAAACATCTGTTGTCTGTCCACACAAAGCTATTCTATACCAGCAGTTCAATCTATTCACTCACATACAGGAACACTTTTTTGTTGTATGTTTCCTATAGTTCTCCACATTCGAGGTGATGACCCAGAACTGTCATGTCATCCTCAGGAGGAAACTATATTGCAACTGCCAGGGAACTCAAAATGACACACAGATGTATCATGCATACTTTAGAAAATTATTATTATTTGAACTTTTGATTAGACCACCCTTCTTTGGTTTAACCATCTTAATGAATAAGTGACACAGATCAGGATAAAAAAAATCTGCAGTAAACTAAAAGAAAATAAATTCTGCCATCCTAGCAGAAGAAGAAAGCATTAAATAGAATTACCAACTCCTCTGCTATTTCAAATACGTGTTCAGAAGGAAACAGTGAATTATGTTCTTCCCAGAAACTACTGTTGACAAGGGTAAATGTGGCCCCTCTTTTCAGGATTTTCAATGCCTTACGTCTAAAAATGTAATTGCTAAGACAAAAAACTCTTTTATATAAAGCATTCCTTCTACATTTATTCTTATGCTGGATCAAAAATAAACAAAATCTATAGAATCCGTATCCAAAGAAGTCAAGAAGTAACAAATATTGATGAAACTGAATCTTTATTAAATGTTTCTCCTTTGGTTCAAAGACTAGGAGAAGGCTCATTTAGGAAATGCCATTTTAAAGAATGACAAGATGGTTTATTTCTCCTCTTTGTCATCTGGTTGACTAGGTGTTAGTCATCATTCGTACATTGCAGCCAGTGAGAACTAATTTATTCTATAATCTAAGATTCTAGGTATAGGTAGAAGCTAACTTTTAAAGTGGTTTCTTGGATTTGGTTTCTTTGTTTCTATGATAGGTGTCAGACTGTGGCCTGCAGTCAGGTATTAGAAGAACTAAATTTTGGGCCTCCCTGGTGGGGCAGTGGGTTAAGCAACACACTATGAAGCAAACCACAGCCACTGCAGCAGGAGTTCGATCCCTGCCGCCAGCCAGGGAGGGGACCCACATGGTGCAGCAGACCTCTCCTGCCTCGCCCACTGCTGCCCTCGGCAGTGTGTTTCAGTTGGTCTGCCTGTTCTGTTCCCCACTCTGTCTGGTGAATCCTCTCACCTCCCGCGACTCTGGCTTGTACCCCAGCTCTTGTATGCATAAATAAATAAATCTTTAAAAAAAAAAAAGAAGAACTAAATTTAAATAAGCAATATATGAGAACAGTGACATTATACCACATATTTCTAATAAAATTGACACTTATTGAGTCAAAGTGTTTGAATTATCTTGTGTTACCTCATCATCCCTTCCCAATATTTTTCTAAGGTCTTAAGTGAAAAACTATACTTTTGCTTCTGTATACCTAGGAGCAACCAGTCTTACCGAATGTTTTGCTCTTAAGTGTTCATCATAATTGAAAAAAATGTCAGCAAACTTCTTTCTATCAGTGGATTTAAAAAAAGATAAAACACAAAGCAAAACCTTACATTGTGTGGCATCTAGATATGATAAGCAGCTTTAAAGAACAGTGGCCAGAAATATATTATAATGTGATTAAGTATCACCAAGAAAGTAATGGTAGTCCTTTATTGTATTCTTCTGAAAAACTTCAGTTGAATCACAAGCTTCGATAAGAATAATGGGCATAGACTTATTATCAATTTCAGATTTGAAATGAAAGGGAGATCAGCACTTCCATATTTCATGGAAGAGAGGAGTTTTAAAATGCAATTCTACAAAATGGAGAATTTTATATACAAATTCTGAGGAAATTTAGACTTGTACCTTTAAGAGATATAATGGGTTAATTTTTAGGATAACAACCCTTCTCTTCAACAATTTTTTCCCTCCCAATACCATCACTGAGGATATTCTAAGATATTCTAATGCACAGACTCAGCAAAGGAAAAAAAAAATGTATACTTAATGCTTTCTTTTCTAGCCAGAAGGGAAGAAGGAGTTTAAGACTATAGGCTCTGAAGTTAGAACTGGTTCAGAATGTGATTCCTTGACTTACTAGCTATGTGAGATTGAGCAAGTGACTTTCATCATTTCACCACAGTTTCTTCATCTTAAACTGAGCCAAACACTAATATCTACAGTATAAAAATTGAGAGCTAAACTATTATACCTGAAAAATCTTAGCCAGGTGTTTGGCTCCTACTGTTATTAATTAACTATTTTAAACTTCCATTCTTTCATCTGTGAAAGGAAGAATTATTTTGCCTATCTTACCATGTTGGTGTGAACATAAGGGAAGATAAAATATTTACTGTACTGCTTAGTACATAGTAAGACCTTGATAAATATTAGCTGTTTTTATTATTCTGCTTTGCGATAAGACACCAATTATCACACTGAATATGCCTCTTCAGAGGAATTTCAGAAATACTGCCATCTAGCGACACATCTAAACCTCCAATGTTTCTTCTATTTAGATGCTCTAGTTCTATGACCTTTTATTATGTCTGGTTTGATGATGAAATTGGCTCTTGTCAGTTTTTTAAAGGCATGCTTTGTTAAGGTTGGTCACTGCTGGCCTCTGCTGTCTATTATGGGCAGGGATCTGTGTACAAAAGAAAGAAGAACACTTTGGCAACATTAGTCTCCAGTAGTCTTAGGTGCTAAAAATCCCATTTGCTTTCTCCTAACTGTTCCTGTTGACACAATCACAGACACAGTATTTCCTTATGCAAACTCAATCTAAATGACAATGAAAAATCAACAAAATAGCAAAGAACCAAAAATTAGCCAGGGCATTACTCCACACTGTCATAGTGTACTCAGATCTCTTTAGGGCAATGGGTAGTTAAAAAATAGTTCAGAAGAGTCATGGTAATTAAGTGTCAGGTCATATGTGTCTGGAGGCAAGTGAACTCAGGATTATCACAGCTAAGCAGGAGTGCACTCAAGTGCTGCAGAAACCACCAGCTCCCAGTGGCATACATGTGTTCATGGACTAGAACAGAAATTGTCCTAAAGCAAACTCAGCAGGTTGGACCTCATCTAAAGAGCAAACACAGAAATGGAATAAGTAAGGGTGACCTTTGCATCATATGTTTGAATGTCAGCTGTTACATTTTCAGAGTCTTGCCGCTTTTTTCAGGCAGGCACAATTGTGTAAAGAATTTCTCAGGCTCTGAATACTGAGGAAACTATTCAATAATGACTCTTCACATATTTTGCCTCAATTATCTTGATAATAAAAACAAAATGTCTAAGAAGATAGATAAATAAGAGGTTGAGCCTCTATTGCCTAGATTTCCATTTCTACTTTCTTTTTGATCCTTTGGGTTGGAATCCTGGTCTCCAAATCTTGATTCTACTCTCACTGCTCTTAAGAAGCATCAGTTGACCTTTTTTGAGGTCAAATTTTCTAGCAAATTTCTCATTGAACCAAGCAACCACTTTCTTAGCATTTATAACATTACATTACATTTGTGTATCTGATTATTTGATTAATGTCTCTCTTTTGCACTTGACAATAAGTTCTGTGAGAGAAAAATCATGTCTGTTTTTGCCTAAAATAATAAGCCCACTCTTAGCACAGGCCTGGCATAATGCAGGTGCTGGATGAATGAGGAGAATGTCACTCACAATTGACAATTATTGATCTCTAGAGCTAAATCTGTCACTGAACAGAAATGGATATAGCCTGTGGTAAAAGAGTTTTAGATTGCATGCTAGTTGAAACTAACTGCCAGAGGAGATCAAGGGTCCATGGGGAGAGAAACTAGGACCTCCATGCCAAAGAATGACAATATTTATTTTGTCAGGAGAGGGTGAGTAATTCCTTACTCTTATATCTCTCTAAAATGAGGACCCCCATTTAGGGTTTATATTAGGGGTCAATGACTACTCCAAAAGTACACTTTGAGTTTGGTTTAAATGATCAAATGGGACAGCATTAATCAGTTGACTTAGTAATTTCCCCCCCAAAAAAGAGGTAATTAAGTTCAACTTTATAGGTTTGATAAAGATAATAGTTCATGTAGAACACTGCTTCCACATCAGTATCCAATTTATATGCAAGGTTCACTACTTTGACAGATGGGAAAATGAGGCACAAAAATCATAAAAATCAATGGAGGATCTCAAAATAGAAGCAAATAAACAAATATATGTTTCAAGATTATATAAAGAATTCCACTCACAGTCTTATCCTTTAGATTCACAATCATTAATTGGGCCTATGCTATTCTTAACTATATAGTCAAAAGTTCATCAAATATTTTAATAAGATAATATGAAATAGATGAATAAAAGAAACTGTGCTTTTTCTCAAAGAGATTACATTCTGTTTTCATAAGTAGCTTGTTATATTTACTTTTGTAAAAAAAAAGAAATTTACTTCATATCTTAAAAAATAACAAGTTATCTTCAGAATATTCCTGGTGAAGAGAAATATTTTCTTTTTTTTAATAGATAGGTCAAAAGACTCATGGGAAAAAATATACATGTTCTGCTTAGCATTCAATGTTTCAGATAGAATTAGAGGTGCACTGCAGAGTATTTTTTAGGTCCATAAGGATTATGGAATATGAAGAACTTTACTGATGTCAGCTTAATGAAATACTTATAATGGAATCATGTAGAATAAAGAGGGTAAATAAACATATGAAGGCAATAGTTTTATAGGTTTTATTTGATTTAAGAAGTAAAATGATATAGTAGTTAGAAACTAGCTTCAAACTTTCTGGTTAGCATATCTAATAAGTAATGTCCAAAACAGCTGCAAATGAGTCTCAAACCATATATATGTTCACATATATATATCTACCAAATATGTACATATATATAAATAAATTTCAGAAAAGAAATTTTGTTCAATAATCAAGGCAGGACCTACTATTATACTGATACCCGTTATATGCTGATTTCCAAAAAGATTAGATTCATTAATCACAATACTCTTCTTTAGTTTGTTTTCCTGTGAAAGTACACAGAAACAAGAGTTCAGAAAGTCACATGTGTTGTCTTAAATTCTAGCATTCAAAAAGTCTCATATTTTATATCTTATAAACAGATTATGTGCCATTTCAATAATATGCACTTTCTTTTTTAAAAAAAATTTACTAGAAGTTTTATCTTTATGATGTGGTAACATTTTATATTGAGCTGGGAACTGGACTCTTGTATGGTGTTTGTTAAGCCACATGTGTGTCCAATTTGCCCTTTGAGACTAATAGTACTAAAGTCACCACTGATGTACTTTACAGATTAAGTGAAATCACCTTAATGTAATGACCTCAGCTCATTCATTCTGAGTAATGCAGCTTTTTAAATTTATATTTTAGTATCTATTTTATATTATCATCGCATGTCGGACCATTAATCACTTGAGCTGTTTTAGGGGGACAAAAAGGAAATGTGTTAAGGTTCAGTGATGATAAAGAAAATATATTAGGCATAGTCCTATTTTAGAAAGTCAGACTGACTAAAACAAATGGAAGCAGAAGATAGGATTGGCATCAAAGAAATAAAATTACAACTATCTTCTCACCCATTGGGGAACTCAGTTAAATATGAACTTTAATTCATTAAAAGCCCATTAGTTATAATATGCATGAATGTATTATTAAAAGACTATATATAGGGGGTTCACTTGTGGTGCAGAGGGTTGAGCACTGCACTGTGAAGCATCTGCGACCAGTAGCGTGCAAGTTCGATCCCTGGCCAGGGAGGGGACCCACATGGCACTAGTCCTGCCTAGTCTACTGCTCCCCTTAGCAGTGTATTTCGGTTGATCTGCTTGTTCTGCTCCTTCTCTGCCTCTGGTGAATCCTCTCACCTCCCTTGCCTCTGGCCTGTATCCCAGCTCTTGTATGCATAAATAAATCTTTTAATAAAAAGCTATATATAAAATCTAAATTTGAATAAGATTAAATGTAGTATAAATACACTAAAGAAGTGGTTTCCCCAGTCCCCCAAATAGGTAATATGATGTACTTGTATATTATAATTTGTTCTAAAACATAGCAACAGGAATTACTGATAATGAAATATAAAGTTTGTGATTTACTTAAAAAATATTCTTCTGAGTGTATGTGAACAGTCTTCCTTTTTATCTTTTTAATAGCATTTCTCTATTCTTTCTTATATGGGACAGAAAAGGATAAATTCTCAGTTATTATCTGAGAATATCCCCAAGATGAGGTTAATTGACCCAGAGGAAAGTCTATGCTTATCTGTAGCATAGCACTGATCATCCTACCATAGTAATTGCTTTTTGAACTCTACTTCTCACTAAACATCTTGAGGACATCCACAGCATTGCAGCAAATAGAATGAGCTCAATAAATATCTGTTTAATAGCAATCTGGTAATATATATAATATGAATTTACATGAAAGAAAATTAGGGAGTCAATTAACTTTTCAAAATCTTCAGTAGTAGTGTTTATTATATTTATTTTAAATTATCTTATAAAAATTTGATTTGAAAAATCTACCTGCTATATGAGCTTTTTTCTTTTTCAAAACCAAATATATTTGTACTTATTTTTAGGACTCCCAAAATAGTTTCTTAATCTCTGCCAGTTTTGGTGCTATGTGCTAAGAAAACATGATGCATTAGTCAAAATTTCTACCCTCAAACATTAGATGTGAATTTTTCATATCTAATAAGTAATAATAGCAAAATATGAGAAGAGTAATGGTGTTTATATAAAACATATACTTAGCATAGAGGAGGAGAAATCAAGTCTGATTAGGCAAGTCTAAAAGACTTCCTGACAGAGGTGACATCTTGTGGATTCAAGGATGAGTGGGTGATTCATAAGTGCAGAGTGAGAAACAATGAGGAGGGAAACATCCTGGACAGACAGAACAAATGTGCACAAGCACAGAGACATGGAACATCACAGGTAAAGAAAAATGTGCAAGGGCGCATGTACTGGAAAATGAAGTTAGTGATGTAGGCAAGACGAATGCTATGTAGGTTCCTATATGACACTATATGGAGTTGACACTCAATTCTGTACCGGAGAGATTTTAGCACAAAAGGAAAATATCCATATTTAGGACTGTCATATTTGTGGCAGGAAAAGGATCAGAGAAGATTTAAAGCAGGAATTTTTTTAAAAAAAATTGCTGGACAACACAGAGGGTACTCAGGGGAGGGGGTAGGCTCAAGGCAAACAGAGCTTGGAGCAGGGTGGATGTAGGGTGGTAGTGAGCATACACTGGACTACAGCCATCTCATCAACATTTTTGAAATTCTCTAGACAAGTTCTTCTGTACCTCAGCTTCCCAACAGAATAAACTATGGAGCTGTTTAAAATACTACTATTCACATCTATGAAATGAAAATCTCAGGAGATGGGAGCCCATATCATGTTTCCAATGTGTAGTCAAGACTAAGAACAACTTGTCTAGACAGACACCCCCTCCATTTATTTGTGGGAAATGAGAGCTTAAGTGATACATCAAAAGTCACAGATGATAGGAGAATACAGAATAATATAGCAATATAGCAAATCATTGACCATCGCCAACAACTCAGACACATGGAATTCATTTATTTACATTCCTGCACATGCAACATTATGTTGAAAAGGAGAAGACACTTTCACTTCTTGAGATGATAATATTCATGATGATGAAAACTAATTAGAAGATCAGGGAACTTAATAAAAAATATAATCAAAGCAGAAGCATTTGCTGAAAGAATTGTAGGAATTCAGAGAAGTGAAAGTTAATTCTGGAAAATATCACTCCATGGATAGACAAGACTCATAAAGTGAAAACTTGAAATTATGAGTATTTTAAAAGGCATGAATGGCATTTCATGATCTTTCAGAAAACATTCTAATTATTTCTGACAGGTATGCATGTAAGTCACTTAGACTTGCTTTACTGAGCAAGATTAGATTCAGGGTGAGTTTATAGCTCCTGTATAATTTTAGTTATAAACCAAAATGTAAATGTAGTCATTTCCAATGCATGGAAAGCTTAGGTCAATTAGAAAAAAAAAACACAATAGTGAAGTAAAATAAGATATTAATAAGTTCACATCTCTCTGAAGAACACTCTGAAGTATATTCTACAGTGAGTAGACAATCTATTTTCAACTGGCATAATAGTAATATTCACTGTGTCTACATATAAATATCATAATTTAATAGAAATTAGGTTATATAACTTTAGAAATTACATATATATAAATTTAATATTCAGGAGTTTGTTTTGCGAAAAAGACCAATTCCATAATATCACAATTATTAGTCATCCTATAACCATCATTCCTTCATTCCGCCTTCCTTTGCATGATTCTAGAATTTGGATTTCATCTCTCCTGTGGCATTGTTCACATTCAGGTGTAGGTTTTAGGTATCTAGGCACAATCTATTGTACTGCAGTCTCACAGAAACATAATAATAGTATCTAATAATAGTGAATAACAATATTCCAGGTTGGAATAAAAGGACTTGATCTTCTCTGTTTTATTTAAAATCTCCAGTCCATTGCCAACAGTGGGGAAACACTCACTGTGGGTTGGAAGGCAGCATGAAGAGCAGTGACTAAAAGCATTAAGTCTCCTATGGATATCCGGGTTTCAAATCCTTTACCACAGGATGATCTTGATCAAGTTAACCAACAGCTGTGTTGAAGTTTCTTCATCTTTAATATTAGAATAATATTGTCTAACTCTAAGGTTTATGGCAAAGACAACTCAATTAGTTAATAGTTGTGATGTGTTAGCAGTGTCTTGAACACAGGACATACTCAAAAGATACTGGTTATTGTGACTTCCTTTATAATAAGAAATATTTATTGGTTTTTGTTCTTGGTTCTGGCACAGAATTTCTAAAACCCTGAAGTTTCCTGTGAGGACAGCAATATACATATCTTTTGTAATGTTAATTAGGTGACTTTTGAAAAGCCACTAAGGGTGGGGGCTGGTTGTCAATGAAGACAACATTGTGTTTGGAGACTGGAACTTCTTGTCCCACTTCATGACCTTCAGAAAGGCTGGAGTTTAAATACAATCATCAATGGCCAATGTCTTCATTAGCCATGCATATGTAAAGAAGCCACCATAAAGACATTAAAAAAAAAAAAAACAGGGTCAATGAAATGTCTGCTGTGGGGAACATGAAGGTGCTGGAAGAGCAGCAGATTAGGAGGATATGGAACTCAAACCTCTTTTTACACATACTTTGCCCTATTTGTTTCTTCCCTCTGATTGTTCGTGAATTGCATCCCCTTTTAATAAATCTGTGATCTAGTAAGTAAAATGTTTTTCTGATTTCTGAGAGTCCCTCTAACAGGTTGATCAAATGTATGATGGAGAACTCAAGAACCTTCAAACCATACAGCTGGTTGGTAAGACACACAGGTGACAACCTGGTCTTGCAATTGTTGTCTAAAGGGGAGTGAAAGGATGGTGATAAGCACTCTTGTAGAACTGAGCCGTCTCCAGGTACATAGTGTCACGAATTGTATCACACCCACCCAGTTAGTGTTGGAGAATTTTTTGGTGTAGAATAAGAGTGTAGATTGGAATTGGATGCAGAATCACAGCTATTATTAGAGCGTCTTATATTAGTAGGTATTCAATAGATACTGAGATGGAAGGATTGATGGCTAGACAAATTAACACAGAAATAAGGAATCTGATAAAAGGATAGCAATATTTACTATAACCAACAAGACTTGATCTTTTCCAATTATACTTAAAACCTGCAGTAAATTGCCAAAAGATATATATAACCTCTCTTTAATTTTTATATAATAATGATAATTCTTTTTCACTTTAAACTGACATGTAGATTAAATCTTACAATGATATATTCACTATAACATTTGAAGATTGTGTTTTATAAGTATAAAATAATCTAGTTTTACCCAGTGATTTTTCAGGAGCTACCTTTGAAAGCAACCTAGCATAATTTATTATATTCTTTGTTCAGGTTAGCAGATTTCTAGTATTATATGTGATAGTTATCTAATAATACAAGTAACCATCTCTGTCATTAACTAACGCACATATAATGAAGACAAACTCAGTCCCTATGTGACATAAACAAGATCATGACAGTGCCTTTTAAGGAAAGGAACATTATTCTACCACATATTGAAAAAGTTCAGACATAATGAGTATATGCTTTACCATTGTAAAAGCATCCGATTAATACTTATTTGAATTTAAAGTGACCCTTTCCTAAGATCAATGTCCCCAAAAGAAATAAACCTCAAGGCTGTAAAGGATCTTAATGCACAACCAAGGGAATAAAAATGTATGTCAACCACTGATTTATTAAGTAATTTCTGCAAAAGCTGTGTCTAGGAGATACATCACCAGGTTTGAATTATAGGAGGAGAACTTCCCAGGCCAAATACAAGCAGCACAGGCAATCTGGAATTTACAACTCACTGAAAGGAAGAAGAGAGAAAGCACTGCTGGGAGAAAACCTACCATTCCATTTAGGTGGTTTGATAAATCATGATTTGTGGAAAGCTTCATTTCAAGTCCCTGTGTTTTATTTTATGAGTTTATACTTCAACCACACATTCTCCTAAGCTAAAGGGAGCTACAGAAGTGTCTCCTGGCTCTGGAGAGGCAGAATGGACCAGAGCATTTTACACAGAGACTTTTGCTCCATAAGAAGATTGGTGTTGATCTAAGCATTGGTTTGAAAATGATGATAAATTATTTAAAATGATAGTTTCCATATAATTTCAATGCAAAGATTTTTAAAGTTGAAGGGAGGATTAGAGATAATCTACTGACAATTTTGTGGTTTTATAAAGAGTTGGAGATTCAGAAACTTTGTGCCTTGGCCAGGGTCATACAGCCAGATCCTGCCTTTTAAAGTCATACTTAGATTCCAGTGTTTAAAACTGAGACCGAGATCTTTCCTTCTGTTTTATATACTGTGTTCTCAATTAGGTTAGATTATACCATATATTATTGTATTTGCTTGAGAACCTACCTACTGAATTCATTAGCTAAAAACAACTTAGGCAATATAAAGACTATAACTCAACAAAGCAGTGATATGCTAGGTTTTGTTGCTTGTAATAAAGATTTGGGGAAACGCCTATAAAATGAAGGTTGCTCATCAATAAGCATTTATTTTGTCAAAATAAATGGTTTGACAAAATATGCCAATTCTCATCCACATAAAATAAAGCATTCTTGATTGAGTAGAGGGATCAAAAAAGAGCTACATGCAAAGATTTTAAACTCACTTGGCCTTATCTAAAATACTTATAATCTATTTTTAAAAATTCCCTTTATATCACTGATTTCCTTTTTGAGTCTCAGAAACACATGTTCAGCCAACCACATGTATTTCTGTCAGACCTACTATGCACCCTTTCATCCTATTTTCAGAGACAAGCAAAGGAATACTCTAGATGTGTTTCAACTTACAAAACTTAATTATATAAAAACATTAAAATACCAATTAATGATTAATTATTTAATACAAGATGCTCATTAACAAAGAGCATTAACTTTCTGTTCTATTTAGTTACCTACCTGTCTACCTACCTACCCCCCTGGATGTAGATACAGAAACAGATAAACATCTTGGTGTGTGTGTGCATGCATGTGTGTGTAAAGCATCTCCCTTGATCTTAGCTTTGTTCTTGGAGCACAAAGTAACCACAGTGCAAAAGAAGAGACTTCTCTATTAAGGCTATTTAGACACTTAAAAATTCTTGCATACCTCCAAACAAATAGTGAGTGAAAATACATGTTGAATGGCACTCTGTATAAACTACAAAGTAAACCTTGAGTCAAACTGACTTTAATTTATATTTGCACCTTTTGGCATTAAGGTCCAGTTTTTCAAATAGTTTGCCTTCTAACGAGGTGTTATATAAAGCTAGGTGAATTATGGAAAGCAGTATGGCAGTTCCTCAATCTACTAAGAATGGAACTTCCATATGATCCAACAATCCCACTCCTAGGAATATACCCAAAAGACACATACATTGATTCAAAAGAATACCTGCACCCCTATGTTTATAGCAGCACTCTTTACAATAGGTAAGACCTGGAAACAACCTAAATGGCCAAAAACAGATGAGTGGATCGGGAAGCTGTGTACATATACATGATGGAATACTATTCAGTAATCAAAAATGAAAAACTAGACACATTCATAGGAACATGGATGGAACTGGAAGGGATTATGCTCAGCGAAGTAAGTCAGAAGGCAAAAGAAAAATACCAGATGGTTCCTCCCCTAGGAGGACTATAAGGGAACCAAATAAGGATCAAGGAAAGGAATAAGAACAATAGTAATAACAATAAAAACACAAAAACCAAAAATGAAAAGACAAGGACAAATTGGGGACACTTGGTGGGGAGGGAAAGGGGAGGGTTGAGGGCAGCCAGGAGCACAGGGGACTGAGGTGATGGTGCACTGGTGATATGGTGATGGGGAATACATGGGGATTACAATTGATGTCAAACATATATAAATTTAAAAAGTTAAAAAAATAAAAAAATTAAAATCATGTGACAAAGAAAAAAAAATAAAGCTAGGTGATCAGGTTTTTCTTAAGGGGGGAAGGGTATCTCAGACAATCAAAGCGTACTTTGGACAAATGGAGAAAGCACAGCCTAGCTGAACTGACTTAAGAAACCAAAAACTCAGACCAATGCAAATAACTGAAAGTAGGCTTGTAATGAAATTCATGCAAACTAAACAAACCTACAAAAATGTGGCTTTTTCTTATTTCTATAAGTATTAAGTGTTCATTTTAGAGTAATCACAATAATCATAAATAGAGGAAAATAAAAATAACTCATTATTCTATCACCCTCAGAGAAGTACCACAGTCCCCACATCCTACACCTATTTTTTAAAAAACAAATGGAATTATATATTTTATGACTTACTTTCCTTATTTCTTTCTAAATATAAAAATGATCTCCCTCTACATCATTTTGCTTTCATTTATATTATAGTTTTTTTAGTAATGAATTTAAATCATACACCAGCTAGTTTTAGAGCACTATTAACTTTTTTCCTTAAGCAATGGTTGTTTCAGGCTGTCATTTGAAATTCTAGATATTGGTAGAGGTTATTGAAGAAAAAGGACCATTGTTTTATACTTACTAAGATGTACACCAGAACTTTCCCCTGCTCCACCATCCATTATGCTCCTTTGGCCTTTTCTTCCTTATCTATTCCTTTTAACCTCAGAAGTCTCACTCCTTTTATTAATGATACCTATTTTTTTTAAGATTTATTTTATTTATTTATGAATACAAGAGCTGGGGTGCAGGCCAGCGATGTGTGGGGGTGGTGGTAAGATGATTCACCAAAGACAGAATGGGGAGCAGAACAGTCAGATCTACTCAAATACATTGCTGAGGGGAACAGCAGGAGAGACAGGAAGGTCTGTTGTGCCATCTGGGTCATCTCCCTGACGAAGGATAAAACTCATGCTGCAGTGGCTGCAGATGGCCTCATAATGATGAGGTTAAACCCCTTATAGCACTAGGGAGGCCCAATGACATCTATTTTTTTATAAGTGTTTTGTTTTGTCCAATTGTCCGCTATGAAAATGTCCAATATTTGCTTCTTTTTTCTGACTTGTTTTTACACATAATCCTCTTGAACTTCATTCATTTTGCCAAAAATGGTAATATTTCATCCTTCGATGAATAGTATTCCATTGTGTGGATATTCTTCTCTTCCTCCTCTTCCTCTTTTCCATAATAGCTGGACCATCTTGCACTGATTTTCATTATAGCTGCCTTAGAACAAATCTCTGATTTATCCCATTTCTTATGTTAAGTTTTAGAATTCCTTGTTTAAGAGTTTGCCAATTTTCAAAACTTTTTATATATTTTTAAACTTTTTTGAGGAACAGTGATACTAAAATAAAACCCATTAATGCTGCCAGTGCTGGTTATTATCACTTAGTTTAATCTTTGGAGATCTGACAGCAATAATTCAGCAATGAGAGAGTATTGGTAAATTTAAGTCCTCTTATTAAATGAAACTATTTAGTGAGAACATATTCATGGGAATGAGTGAGCACTGGTTTAATAACTATCACTACTTTTTGGATATCAAGGCAGACATCAACTGGTCACTGCCCTCAAAAACCTTCAATCAAGAGGACAGCTAAAAATTACTAAACCTCCAAAGAATCAAGAATTGGGGACTTAGGAGAAGTTGTTTTAAAGACATGGGAATAGCACAAAATGTGTGGTAAGAATTTGCCTACATCAGCGACAGGATCAAATTTATTCAAATGAAAGCCTTGGGCTACTGAAGCTCATTCTTATTTGGCTCCACTGAGCAGGTTGTTAGTGAGGCTGGTTAAATTTGTAATAAATGGCCCATGTCTGCATAAAGGAACAATGGAGCAGTAATTTTTCCTTGTTAATGCTCAGTTACTGTCCTTTAAATGAAACAATAACAACAGGCTCTAATCCTTCCACACTTTTGAAATGATCTCTACCATAAAGGCTGCTGACCTGTGATTATGCAAGAGCACCTTGTTTTTGTTTTTTTTTTTTTTTTGTCAGGTTGGGTCACAGTGTTCTCTGCAGGTGTATGGCTCATCATAATCCTTTATTCTTGTGCTGAGGGTTTTTTTTTTAAAACAAGATTAAAAATGCATATGTACCACACATCATCAATCCCCAATGTCAGTTAACTGAACTGTGTGTTTGTGCAGCTGCCTAATTCTGAGGCACCATCTTGGGAAGGAGGCAAAGGTTCTGAATGTACCTTCCTGAAAATCAGTAAATAGTACAGAATCTGAATTGAAAAAAAAGAAAAGAAAAATAAAAAAGCTTCTGATTCAACAGCCTTGTCAACAGGGGCAGTACACACAATGGCCATTGAAAAAATCTATTTCTGGCATACTCTTGGAAGCAAGAAGAAATGATTGGAATATAGGAGGTATTTATTCTTTAAAGAAAACTGGAGTTTCGCAGGACTGCAACACTGTGCTTGGTTGTATTTTTTAAAATTTTTCAATAGCAAGATCTGAACACAATCCATTTTGTAGTGAATCTTTTCAGCTGGAAATTGAAGCACATCCCCTACCCTGGGGAATTTCCCTGTTTTACACAGCTGTGGGATCCCCACCCACTTCCTGCCTAAAGGTCTCCTGGAGGTGCTTCAGGCCTTCACCCCACTTCCTTTAGCTCAGCAGCTCAGGAATTAGAGTTAATATCATTTCTATTGTTTGACCTAATAATCTTTAAGGTAGCTGAAGATAAGGAAGCAACAGCTCAATATGAATCAGTGACTTGTCCAGTTCCCTTCGTTTCTGAGGGGCCACAACACATTCTGTACTGTTTTTCATGTGAGAAGACATTTCCCTGAGGATCAGTCAACAATGAGTTGTAGGGCTCTCGGCAACGAGCTCTGTGGTAAGTTAGAAATTTCCACCACGCTGCTGGTGGAGTTTTGACATGGGGAGGAGGCTGACCCTCCACTGAGCTGTCCCCAACTCTCTCAGCACAGCTCCACTTTCTTTCAAAGAGCTTTCAGTTACAGGTTATTTTCTTTGTAAAGTTTAAGGTGGGAAGTAAAGTCTGTTGATTATGAAAGATCAAGCCGTTTCCTTCAAAACACACATGTGTTGATGGAGATATAGGGGTGGTATGGCCCATGAACCATAGCTTCTTTCTAACCAAGTCCTGTTTCACAATGAACTTCTGAATTTTCTATTTGTCTGTTTTTGACACTAAATATTGTTTTTCACTTCTTTTTTTTTTTTTTTAAAGATTTATTTATTTATGCACACAAGCACGGGGGTACAGGCCAGAGGTACGGGGGGGTGGGNATTGTTTTTCACTTCTTTTTTTTTTTTTTTAAAGATTTATTTATTTATGCACACAAGCACGGGGGTACAGGCCAGAGGTACGGGGGGGTGAGAGAATCCACCAGACAGAGCAGGGAGCAGAACAGGCAGATCAACCGCTGCTGAGGGGAGCAGCGGGCAAGGCAGGAGAGGCCTGCCACGCCATGTGGGTCCCCTCCCTAGCCGGCAGCAGGGATCGAACTCATGCTGCAGTGGCTGCTGTTTGCTTCATAGTGCGTTGCCCAACCCACTGCGCCACCAGGGAGGGCCCTGTTTTTCACTTCTTAATTTGCCCACTTAACAAACATTCACTGAGCTGCTGAACATTTTCACAGCAAAGTAAGTAAGGCAATATCCTTAATGCTCCCTTTACAATTTCTCTCCTTCCCTGGACCTTAAAACATAACAGGTACTGAGATTTTCTTCCTCTTGGTCAAGCTGAGCCAATTGGGCATCCAGGCATTGGGAAGGGGTTTACTGTGGTTGGGGGCTTACTGAGATGATAGAGTCAAATTTACTGTGGGTTTGGGGACTGCTATATCTAGGGGCTTGTGAAGAGACAGAGACATGATGAGTGAGTTACTGAATTGGGGCAGGGGTGGTAAATTCTAGTAGTCCCTGACTAGGATTATAAAGTTCCTGTAGAATCTGTGTGGTGAAACTTGTGTGACCAAAATGATACAAGGGAGCATCCTGCAAGTGTTGATAGAGAAGGATTAGTAGGTTCAGTATTCACCATCAGGGAGCTTCAAATCTAAGAGGAAAATGTTTTAGTCCATTCAAACTGCTATAACAAACTAATTTACACTGGTTGCCTTTTAAAAACAGAAGTGTATATAACACAGTACTGAAGGTTGAGAAGTCCAAGGTTAAGACGCCAGCAGATTCAATGTCTGGTGAGAACTCGATTTCTGGTTTATAAATAGCTGTCTTCTCTGTGTCCTTACATGCATGACAGAGGGACAAAGGAGCTATCTGGGGCTTCTTTTATGAGGGCACTAAACCTATTTATAAAGGCTTTACCTTTGTGACCCAACCACTGCCCACATTCACAGCTCCAAATATCATCATACTAGGGGTTAGGTTTCAACATATGAATTTGGGAGGAAGAATACAGAAATATTCAGTCTGAGGCAGATAAATTAAACCTACTAGGAAAAAAATCAATTAGATTTTTGGTGAGTATTAAAAAGGTGGTTTACAATGTGCCATGAAAGTAAATATTGACAACGTAAGCTGTTTGGGAGAGTAGGAAAGTCTTTGGAAAGAAGTGATGTCTGAGCTAAAACCAGAAGGGTAAGGATGAGTTACCTAAGTCTGGAAAAGAGGCCTTGCAATCCAGGAAAGGAAGCAACATAAGCAAAGATCCTGAGATAGGCTGGAGTTTAGCATACTGAAGAAACCGAGAAGATCTAATATGAATGGAAAGCAGCAAATGAAAAGTTACAGGACAGGAAATGAGGTTGGTGAAGGTATAGAACATGTTTCATCGAGACTAAAACAAATCTGTTGAAAGATTTAAGAGGTGACTAACATGATCAGATCTGTCTTTTTAAAATATCACTTTATATAGAAAGTGGAAAATAGATGGAAACATGACAAATTCAAACCATAAAGACAAACTAGGGGGCTATTAATGCAATCAAGACAAGATTTTGTGATAGCTTGAACTAGAGAATGATGAAGAAGTTGTACAATATTTTCAAAATAATTAGAAGGTAAAACAGACTGCTTTGATGACTAGACATGGGAAAGCAAGGAAGAAGGAGCTATCAAGAATAACTCCTGTCTGGTATGAGTTGAAATGTGTCCCTGCTCCCCCCAAAAAAATCATTGCTGAAGTTCTAACACACATAAGAATGAGAATGTATTTAGAAATAAGATTACAAATGTAATTAGTTAAACTAAAATGCGATTATTCTAAGCTTGGGTGACTAATAGAAACTATCTCATAGTTATGGTGCCCTTAAAAGGGGAAATTTGGACACAAACATGTACACAAGAAAAACTCCATGAGAAGATGAAGACAGAGAGTGTGGCAGTGTATTCACAAGCTGAAGGCTAGGGGAGAAGCATGACACAGATCCTCAGGACCTTCACAAGTGAGCATTTGATGCCTTGATGGTACTGCTAGCCTCCAGAAAGGTGAGATAATCAACATATATTATTTGTCACCCAATTTGTGGTACACAGATATGACAGCTATAACAAACTAATATACCATTGCTGTTCCAACTTTTGTGTCCAACAGTATTCAATTTGAAAAGCACTAGGTAAGCATGAAGATGCTTTTCTTTACCTCCTTCACCCACCCCCAAAACTCCTCCCAAAGGCCTTCAGAAAAGGAAATTGAGGGATCAAAGGCACAGACTTGAGATTAACCTATCTATTCAGCTAGCCTTTCATCTAGTCATGTCCATTCAACCAGTATTTCTTTGGAAAAACTCTATTTCAAGAGCTGGATGAAACTTGAAGTAATATCTACATGTATTGAAAGGGCACATTTGTTTGGGGGTGGTCAGGAAAATTATTTCCAAAACCTTCAATTCAGTTGAATAATGAGAAAATTTGGCTGACCTTCAAAAAGCATTCCTAATAATAAAGGCTATTATGCTCAAAGAGATTCCCAGAGGTAATAGTAATAATCCCATAGTTTAAGTAATAGAAAATTTTGCTGGGCAAGACATTCAATAACACACTTGGGGGAACAAACTCAAATTATGAAGGCCAGTACACAAGATTACTTCATTGTTTCCATCTTTATTTTTTACAAAAACTCTCTGTGGAGACTTCATGGCATGGGTGGCCAAATTATAACTACTAAATGATATAATAAAAAGGCCAGGATTGTTCTTTTTTCAATTCTATTTCTAACTTTTACTTGCATGCCTTATCTTCATACTTCTTTCTCCTTAGCATTTTCAGTTCATATCCTCCATTTTGTAATATTTTTCCTTCCTTGTCTTTGTACATAAATGGGATGGGGGTGTTAATTGAGATGTGGCAGCTGCAGACAGTCTGTGTTCACACATCTGTTGTGTAGTGATGAAAGTAGTATTTCAGGTGCAAACTCTGAAGAGGGTTTACCCACCTCCCATGCCTTTAATATCATCTCACATTAGTAAGAAACTAGCAACAATACAATCTTCATATATTTTCTTTGAAATGCTTACATTGTGTGTTTAAAGATCTGAATTTTATCTTCCTAGCCACTTTCAAATTTCTTAGTAATCTATTTCTGCATTCCACAAGTCTGGGGTGGGGTGGGGGTAACTCTAGTGTTACTAATTAGTGCAAAACAAAGAATAAGAAAGCTTTGAAAAGGTTGCCCCTTCCAGCCAGATTGGCTTATCAGCAAATACCCACTGATTACTGACCAAACAAAAGCAACCTGCTCCTAGGGGAGTGTGGGTACTGGTCCTCATCCAAAGGGACTTGGATGTTAAAGAGCAAAGGATGGCTTTTATTTTTCTGACATACACTACAGAGGCACAGGGTTCAAGAACATGTGGGTCTCGTATGATACTTCCAAAAAAGCACACATTCTGTGGTTTTTAGATTAAATGCTTATTTCTACCTAAAATTCTGTCAGGCCATTATTTAAGGGTCTCAGACTGGGGAGCATAGTGTGGGCATGAAATCTTACTTCAGGTAATCTTTTATTCCTGGAAAATCTTCCCACAATCCATTGAGCTTTTCATGAAATCCTAGCTCTTTTCCGCTAAAATTCTGAGCATCTTGATCAAATTTCCTTCCAAGAATGTCCTTTGAAATGCCTCTGATATAGCACTTCATCAGAGAGAGGGAGCAAAGGCAACAAGAAGCATCATCATCCTTAGTAAGCAAATTAAACAAGGAAATGGGACAGTTTTGAGCACATACATCTTATTTGTTTTGTTTTAAGAACTTAAGAAGGTGAGCAAGTCAGTGTTTTTAAATAGAAAAATATAGATAATGTTGTGTCATGGTTGCTTACTGCTGTGGGTTTAAAGGTGTGTCAGATTTTCCACTCTCTTTTTCACCTCTCCAAACACACCCAGTAAAAAGGGACTGCTGGTCTCTGGACTGTCATTAGTTATGGGAAGGAAGTAGATCAGAGATCCTAGAAGTATGTGACCAGCGACAGTGGGGTAAAGTTGTGCATTAATTTCTTATTGCTGTTATAACAAATTACCACAAATTCAGTAGTTTAAATGAGACTCATTTAGTGTAGTTCTGCAGTTCTGTGGTAAGAAATCTAAGGTTTGCAGTTTTCTCTGTTGAGTCTCACAAGGCAAATACAAGGTCAGCTGGGATTTTATTGGAAGGCTCTGGAAAAGAAGCTGCTGACAGGTTCATTGAGATTGTCAGCAGAACTCAGTTCCTGTGTTTGTAGAACTAACATCCCTATTTCCTGGTGTCTATTGTCTTATTGGTCATTCTCAGATTTTTAGAGGCTTAAAAACCAGCAATGGTGGGTCAAGTCATTCTTATGCTTTGAACTCTCTGATCTTCCTTTCTATCCAATGTCTCTTCCTTTTCTCTTCTGTTGCATCTCTTTGACTAACTGTTCTATCTTCTTTTTCTGGTTTTAAGAGTTCATGTGATCACACTGGATAATCTCTAGTAAACTTATTTCCATCCGCAATATGCTTTTATAACAGTACCTAGATCAGTGTTTGTTTGAATAACCAGGGCATGAGGCTCTTTTAGGGACAGCGTTAGAATTCTCTACCATAGGAATATGATGGGAGTACAGCTTCAAGCCATCTGTGTGTGTTACAGGACATTAAACTCATTCTTCCCCTTTCCCCAGTCTTCCTAAGATATAATTGACATATATCACTGTGTCAGTTTAAGGTATATAAAATAATGGTTTGATTTATGTATATTGTGAGGATTGTTACTACAATTAATTTAGTTATTATCCATCATCACATATAGAATCAATAAAAAGAGAAAGCAAAAAGTTTTCCTTGTGACAAGAATTCTTAGGATTTACTCTCTTAACAATACACATAAATATCATACAGCAGTGTTAACTGTAGTCATCAAGCTATCCATGACATCACAGGTTCTTACTTATCTTGTAACAGGAAGTTTGTTCTTTTTGATCACCTTCTTCCATTTCCAACTCTTGCTGTTTTGGAGTCTCATCAGAGGTCCCAAAGATGAAGAACAAAACAGAAGATGTCAAATATCCCCATATCCTAATGAATCACTGGACACATGCTAAACAATTGCAAAATAGGTTGATCCATCATTAAGCTACCACTCACTCCCATTCTCTGAGAGAGGCATTCATTGGTTCAGTGAATGTTGTTACAGCCAAAGGAGAGACTGTAGGAAGGAGGGCCCCAGTGATATGGAGAGGGCCTCTCAGAACCCACTATGCAGTCCACAAAGGAAATCAAAAGAAAACTTGGGCATCTATTAATTTAGGAAGTACCAGTAACAGATCATAATCATGTCAGCTAGACCATTCTGTGCTTTACTCCACTCCTTATCTCTGGAAAAAGAAGGGAAGAAATCATTGACCTGTGCCAGTATGAGCTGGAGGAGGGGGGATATTTTATATTGAAGTAGAGTTTGTAATTATATGGGTATTTCACTGTGCTATTTCAGACTGAAAGAACTATGATTATTTCCTAAGGTTTCATCTAGGGATAGATAGAGGACACAGGATGTTTAAACGAGGATAGTGATGAAAAATTTGTCATATCTCTTCTTAAGTCAAACTTGTTTAATAAAGTAGTTACATTTTATCTTTCATTAATTATTGACATCACTTATATACTGGAATCATTATTTTAATTATATATACTGGGATTTAATTATTTTAAATGTGATGAGATCATCTCTCAGCTTTCTCTTTACTTACTTAAATAATACCAATTCCTTTAACTGGTAGTATCATCTTTGAGAATATCCTCAAAATTATCACTGTGACTTCTACTCAAGGAACTCTTATAATTCCATATATCTTGACTCTAGCGCTTAAACCCATTCTCTGAAGAAGGTTGAACAAAATGACCTTTAAAGTTATTTCTAACTCAACAGATACCAAACTAATTGTAGTTTTCCCTAAAATCTCTTTGCCTTAGTTAACAAGTCAGCTGTCCAGTTAGGCTTGAACATGATAAACCCACCAGTGACTCCCTACCCTTAACAAGGCACTTGGTTCCACATAGCAGCTGCTCAGAGAACAAGCTTCATACATCGTTTCCCACAGGCTTCTGTGATCACCTCTCATCTTCACTTCACCTTTTACCATGCTCTAGCCCTACTTTTCACAAATCTGCCAAGAAGTGCAGTTCCAAATATAGAAAACCCATTCACTCCCAACGCACTGCATCTGCAATTGTAGAGGCCTGTTTTAGAAAGGGTATCAGTGCAGTTTTGGAAACACTCTGACATTGCTAGATATCCCAAAAGAATAAGCTCTGGAGAAAAGAGCATTGGCATCAAAACAAAACTCAATTTATATATCACAGCGATTTCTGATAACTATAAAACTGAGTGCAAATAGAACATTTTATGACATATCAGTAATTTTTAATAGAATGTGAAGTTTAGAAATATAAAAGTACATTTTAATTGTCCACAAATCATTTTTTAAGGTACTCAGGAGAATCAAAAATATGAAATTCAAGTGATTAATGAATTATGCTGCTAAAACAGACAATTCAAATGGCAATAACTACATAAGAAATAGCTAGATAGTATTAAGGCAAAATTCCATAAACTGTGCATGAAGCCTTTTTTATTACTTTAAAGTTATACTTTGTATAGACATATTATCACCTTTCATACTTAATATTAGCACTATGGGTAGTGCAGAACCATACACTGTCTGACAAAGATTTGGATTTGAGATCTATGGTAGTTCTGCTGCGACATACTAGAAAAACATGTGATGTGATTCTTTTTCTCAATAAATAATCTTTCATAGGGAGACATCATACTACGCTGCTACTATTCCTACTATTTCTGGTAGTAACTATCATTTATCGAGCCTCTTGGATATATGGTGCTAGGCAGCTGGCATATCTTATCACATCGAATCTTTACCGTATACAAGGTATTATTATAATTGTCCAGCTTTACAAGTGAGGAAATCGAGTTCAAAGAGGTTAAGCAAACTGTTCAGAATTATACAGCTCATAGTGCCTAAACTGGAGCCTGAATCATGACCCACTTGACTAAGTAGAGTTCATGATCTTTCCATTTCTCAGTTGAATATGAAATAAGTAAGATATTTCAATATTTCAAAATGAAAATAAACTAATGAGCTCCTGTGTATGTGTCTTAAATTTTTGGTTAGAAAACAAAGCAAAGCAATTCTAAAGGGTAAAACTGACACTAATTATGTGTGAAAATAAATGGGATATTATAAATAGATGTAAAAACATGTCCTAAGGGTACTCAGGAAAGAAGGGGCATCTGCCACCAACCAAAGGCCCTGAAATGGCCTGGAAGACTTGGTCAGGGCATTTCATGCACGTGATTATATAAGATAAGCAAGGTGCTTTACAACTTGTTAAACTAGAAATGTTTCCTAAGAGCTTAGCTGTGTATATTCTCAGCATCTTTGTCTCCTGCGCCTTGAATATTTAAAACAAATTTTCATTTAAATGCCTTTGAAGTCAAATTGGACAGAATCAACCCAGCTACATTCTAATAGTTCCAAGTTTCCTGACAGCAACTCACAGCTTTTTAAGCAAGAGAAGGTGTTCAAGGTTCAAAATGACAGAATTGACTGCAGCTTACCAATAGCACATTATTTGTTTTCAGTTCCCACCTCTAGCACTGAAGTGGCACAGCCTTTAGCATGATTTAGAGTGTCCACTTAGAATCTAGCTAAATAACATTTCACTTTCATCACAGTTGAAAGGGTACTTAAAGCACAGACCCTGCAACTGTGTCATCTTCTGCAAATCAAGGTTGATTAATAATAAGATTGCCTCACCCTGGCACGCTGCCTTTCATCTGAGCAAAACTGAAGCTATTCTTGGAAGAGATCCAGCTTTCTTTCCCTGTAGCAGTGGGGAGTGCCGATAGCAAGAGAAGAGAGGAAGGTCAAAGTTAGCATTTCAGTTTGGGCTGTGAGGAGGGAAGTAAGAGGATTAAATCGGTCCTATAAAATGGTTTTAAGGTTCTGCTTGCCATGGCACAGGATGACATCAGGGTGGGTGGGTCAGCATTCATATTTTCTCTGTCCAGTCAAGCAGGCACCACTTTATGGGCAAGCCCTCTGGAAATTGTTGATTTCATTAGAGGGTGTGGTTCTAGGCACTTTTCCCGCCTTTCTTCTGAAAACAAGCAGTCTATTCTATATAAGAATTTTCAATCTGCACTCCATGGAAGCTTGCCATGGGTCTGTGGCCTGTTTAAAATGTTCAGTTTAGATTAAGGGGACTTTGGTGGTGGGTGTGTTATGGTAATGTATATTTGAAGAGGTGTGAACATTTTCTTCTAAATCATATACAGTGTTGTAAATCAACATGAACTTAATAAAAAATAATATAATTTTTTTAAAAAAGTAGAGTTCAGGTTATGGGAATTTTTGCAAAGGAATCAATCCCCTCCCCCACACACATACAACTGACTTGAGAGAAAAGATAGTTTGTCAGTATTTTCTCCCAGCTTTAACTTCATCATAGCCTCCAGAAGTATACTCTGGTATAGTGAAGCCCACAGAAAGATATCTTCTTGTACTTGACATACAGAGGAGTGTTGCAGGCCTCTAGTGTTTTCTTTACTACTCTCATTATATTTGTAATTATTTCATCATGTGTGTAGTCTTTAATATCTTTTTATGTCACCACCCTATAAGTTCCAGTTGGGTGATAGGGGCTGTAACCACCAAGCTTACACTATACAGACTCCACAGTTGCTGTGGTTTTGCATTCATAGTATAGGATATGTATATATAGTAAGTATATTATATATTTTATATGTATCATCCCATTATATTGGTAACCATGATTAGGTGTGTATCATGTATGTGTACATGTGTATATATGTCTATATACATATCAAGCACATTTATTGCCCTTCTTCTCAACACAGGTCCATGTTTAAAATTTTACTATTTAATTAAGAATATGAAAAAAAATATTTCAGTCTGAAACTTTTGATTTTCAAAAACGTCAAAAACTTGAAAAAATATAGAAAAAAAGATAAACCCACTCTAGACCAAACCAGAGAAAACTAGCTTTTCTCTAGCAAACTTGCTGATGATCTTAATGTACTTGGAAGTTACCTGAGCATTCCAAAGGCTACTGTAGATACTGATTCACTAGTCAGGCAATGGGAAATTTTAAGTTCTGCTATCATTTCTTTGATTTGCAAGAAGTTTTATTCAGAATCCTGTCACCAGGTCAATCAGACATTCAGATAACTGTTATTTAAGTCATCAGCTCACTATAGGTTAGAAGGTATATTTTCCATCATAATTAGCAGTCAACAAGCTAACAATGAACCCTTTACCAACATGCACATTTGAACTAATTTAGTTTAAGTACAAGTCAATTAATTTATAGAATTAGGTATTTTAAACAATGGAGAATTGTGTTCATTATCACAGCAAAAGGGTAATGTGGCAGGTATTAGGAGCCAGACAGGGTCTAGACACTGCCCAAGGTGCTATATCACAGCCCTAGTGGCCTGTAGAACATAAAATTGACTCAAAGAATATTCAGAAATCTTCCTATGAATTGATTTTGCTTTGCTAGACTTTTGACTTGCTCCTTTCTTGCTTCCAGTTGTACCCTTCTGGAATAAAAATATACATCCTCTACCTGCCAGACATTGTATTTTGGAAGTACATAATTTTAAGGTACAAAATCTATGAAACTAGATAAGTTGAATAGGATAAACTTACAACTGGATAAAAATTTTGCCTCAGGGTGAAACATACCTCATACCTCACCTAAACCTGATTTTGATGCTATTTACATGACATGACACTTCACACTTGGAACTGATGTTGAAATGGTTACAACTTTGGGATTTGTTGGAATAGGGAGAATGTATTATACAAAAGAAACAACAGGAATTTGGATGATCAGAGCGTGGAATGCTATGGGGGTGAGTATACCTCTCAAAAATCTGTATGTTGAAGCTGTAATGCTAATACCTTTATAAGAAGAGGAAAAGACACTAAAGATTCTCTCCTATGTGCACGCATAGAAGAAAAGTCAGGTGAAGACACAGAAAGGTGACCACTTACAAACCAGGTCCCATGAGAAAGCAGCCATGTTAGTACCTTGATTTTGGACATCCAGCCTTCACAGCTACAAGAAAATGCATTTCTGTTAGTTAAATCACTCAATCTGTGGGATTTTATTAGGGCAATCCAAGCAGACTAATAGATTTAACTAATACTTATTAACAAATATAGACTAATAAAATACCTATAGTTTCTAAAATTAGTCTACTGTTTTAGAAATTATTATCCCATTATGAACAAATGGTCTTGTCTTTTCTTGTCCCTTGAGTGAGAAGTCATGCAGTTTGCAGTATAGAATTGAGACATTAGAAATTTTAGTGTACAATTTCTTGAGGACCCAAATTAGATTTTAAAAAAATTAGCTATTCATTAAAATTGAAACAACTAATGGTCATGAAAAAGATAAGAAAATAATATCATTCAAGTAATAAGTAAGTTAAAATTTACTTTTGCTTTAAGATGCATTATAGAATTTGTAAAAGGACAATTTACTTTTAATACAATACAATTATTACTGTTTCTACATGAACTAATTTAAAATTAGTTTAAATTCACTGAGTCACAACTTAGGAATAGAGAAATAAGACTGTTTTCTACAAGTACTGGATAAGTTAGATAATTTGCATGTGAAATCTGAGGACCAACTATTTAGGGCATATGAAGTAGCTCTCTGCTAATTAGGGAAGACATTTGAGTGATATAAAATTTTAGTGGAAGTTTAATGGAAGGGTTAAAAAGAATTTGTTAATGTAAAGTCTCCATTTTGTTATAGTTATATACCTTTTGGTAAGGAGTCACCCTGAATGAAGGATTGGGAAAGGGTAGAACCTTTTATGGATGTGTGTGCAGAGAACTAACAGTGCCTAGGAAAAGAGAGGTCAAGAAGCTGTGATTAGCAGATCAATGAATAGCCACTGACAGTGAAGGCTAGCTGTCCCCAAGATGTGTAACTGCCACTTGTAGATGATTTTGAGCTGAGTTCCATCAAGACCCTGTAGGCTTACAACAAACTTTTAATACCCCCCCAACTGTATTCTAGTTCTTGTATGCATAAATAAATTTAAAAAAATAAAACTGTACTTGGAATATAAGATTTTTGCTCATAATAATAGAAATAGTCTGCCTATATTATTCTCTATATTATTCATGATAGGGCTATTGTGTCTTATGAAAAAAGTATTTTCTCCCTTTAATACACAAATACATGGTACAAAGGGTACCTCTCCAAAATAAGAGAAACTTTTGAGGTAGTCTTCATTAGTAACCTTTTCCTTCTACAATCTTTGCTAAAACTGTACTTGTCTAGTCTTTAACTAATATGTTTCTGGTTTCCCATTTTCAGTCACATTTTTAGATTACAGATGTATACATTTTATAGGAGAAAACTATAAGCTGGTACTGTACAGATGAGTTTTTCAAGAGAAAATGAGCCATTATTGCTTTCAGTACTAAAATAAGAAAGTTACTACATCCCTCCTCACCCAAGCTTTTGTGCTACTGAAGGTGAATTCTCCCAGGAATGCAACACAAGGTGGTGCTGTTGTATTTATGCTAGCTGAAAGCCCTTCCATTTAGGATAACTGTACATTTGATCTGAAAGTGTTAAGTACATGCCAACGGCTGGGTGGGAAAGGTTTTGCATATATATTTAATTAGTGTAGCTACCCTTCAAATAAGAAAAGCTAAGAAGAGAAAGAAGAAGACAATGAGTTTCTACCATTTGTGGAAGTTTCTGGGGAAACCATTTCAACAAAAGAAAATGAAAGAAAGCAAAATGGATTCCTTTTTGTACTAAGTTAAGGAGGAAGGAATGTGAGTGTTGGAAGAGCTAGTAAGATGTTATTTAACCATTTCCCTATTTTCAGAGAGGATTTCAGTATTAAATTATCAGTCAAATTCATTTTTTGGTTTTAAAATTCCCAGGGAAGGAAATGCAACTGCCATCGAGAGTGTGAACTGTGGAGTGGATTATAAACAAGCACCTCTTTGCACTCCTCAGTCAGCTCAACTTGGAATTCACATGTGTAGGGGATAGAAAGGGGTTCAGCAGCTGCCCTAACCACTCAGGAACATGAAAGGACCAGAAATCAGGGTGCTTGGGCTCTCCTTCCCTGTCTGACCTGGGACAAGACCTCAGATTATGCATATCAGAAGTGAAGATGTTGGACTAGCACTGGTGGCCTCTACAAATACTCGGACCACAGAATAATCTCGGAAGCTTTTTTTAAAAATACAGATGCCAGGGTCACACCCACAAAATTGCTCAATCAGAAAACCCAGGGTAGGGCCTAGAGACTGTCCTTAAAAAACAAACTACAAAAACTAAAAAACTGGAGCTTTTCTTTCCCTTTAACACACTTTTCCTGTCTGAAAATAGGGTAATTAGCTATAAATTCCTAGGCAGACAGCCCAGCACAGGTCTAAAGACTGGTGACTAGGTACCACTAGATTAAATAACTCTTAAATCTCATCAGGTTTTAAATTTTTTAGATACCCTTGACACAAAAACCCTTGAAAAATGAAAGTGAATTGTCCTATGATCAAAGTGAGTTCCTCTGTATTCCCATCCCTCTGAACAATCTATTATGTATAGGTCTAAAATCAAATGTTATCTAAATTTTTCATACCCATGAAATTGGAAGGTCCAGAATTATTACTGTGGTATCAAATCTAATTATAATATATGTGTTCAGCCTGCTGCCCACATGCTATATTATTTTTCTAAAATTGTAACAATGAATTGGTTGACAGTTATGAAAATATTTTGACCTGAAATGGTTTCATTTTTATAAAACTGGAAAATTATATATATACATACATATGTATACACACATATTTATATAATTGGCCAGCATATAAATTTATACACCACATTCTTACAAATTCAACTGTATGAGTCACTCATAAAAAATCCTCTAGGAAAATTTTATTTTCTGTCTCTTTTTAGACTTTGTCTAATTTAGCAAAGTGAAAATCAGTTACAATGCAATTCAGATCATTCAGACCCCACAAGTCTCATCTGAAAGAATCAGATAATTGAAGCAACATTTGTTTACTCTAGCTTATAGTATTGAAGTAATTAATTCTGCTTTCCATTTCCCCTTGCTAATGTAATGTGACCTCAATGTTATTTTCTAAGTAAACTGATTAGGAGATTTGGCTTGCATATGCAATTCTTGCAAATTGGTTATTATTCCAGCAAACAGAATCCTATATACTCTTTGCAGGTCAGTCCTGATGTCACTTTCAAATATTTGGTTCTTATTACTTTTAGCTTAAAAGCTATTTACAGGTCTAATTAACTTGTTCCTCAGCAATCTAAAGATCAGTGCTTCCAACCCCAATCCAATATATTTGGCTTGAATATATAAAATGATGTTTGGTGACAAAATTAGGATTTGGTTAAATATTAAGTCAGTATGGGAGATAAAATAAACTAAGTGCCTTTCAGTTGACCTGTCCATTGCATATGTCATACCACCTTTCAAGATGTGACCCAGCTACCACTGTTTATCAGCAAATATTTCCATATTCTTCTGCTGTTCAATCATGCTGTTCCAAATTATCTCTAAGTCCATGTCTTGTGATTCTCCTTATAATTACATCTGCATATCCCTGGTTTTCCCTGAGCCCATGTCATCCCCTCAAGACTGCTCACAAAGACACGTGTTCTGTTATCAGAAAGACACTGGCACCCAGGCTCTTTATCTAATGGCAGCTCTAAGCCTCAATGAATAAAAATAGCTTCATGTCCTTTGAGTTCTCTGAACAATTTGGGAAGAAATAATGTCATGACACTACACTATCTCTTGTAATGTCCTTTCCAAAAGAAAGCCAGGGGAAAAAAAATCCCTAGAACTATTTATGATCTCATCAAAGACAAAAGAAAATAGAATATGCAGAGAACAACACTGCTGTTCTTTATTATACTGTCCTGACTTCTTTGACCTCAGGGGTGTACAAGTAATCCAGTGAGTTTTGGAAAGAGAATGTTAGAAATTCTACTTGTAACTATGCAGAAACTAAAAATGAAAAAGATATTAACCATCATGATATTTAATACACTATTACAACTGATATATTTTCTAGATCTACAGGTCCAATGATCATGAAACTTGATACATGTAATACCCTGAGGTGCATGCCAGCACCACCATGGAGCTTTCACACATCTGGGCACATCTGGAATACCCTGTAGTTGGTGTTTATCCTGTGCAGCAGACAGAAAAATGCCCCCCACAGTTGTCTATAACCTAATTGGTGGAATCTGTGATTAGATTCACTTGTGTGGCAAAAAGAAGTTTGTGGATTAAGTGAAGGATCTTGAGATGGTAAGAGTATCTTGGATTATCTCAGGGTGCTCAATACAGGGAGGGGGGAGTGTTACAGTGAAAGATGTGATGACTGAAGCAAAGGTGAGAGTAATGTGACTGCCTGAAGGGGATAACTGGCCAAGGAATGCAGGTAGGGTCTGGAAGATGGCACAGTCAAGGAGACAGAATGGCCCCAAAGTCTCCCTAAGACACAGCCCTGAAGACATATTGTGTTTAACCTAGTGAGACCTTTTTTGTGTTTCTGACCAAAAGAATGGTAAAACAATGAATCTATGCTATTTAAAACCACTAAATTTGTGATTGTTACAGAATAGGAAATGAAAGCATCCTATTGAGTTGATTTATGAATTCTGTTGCCTAATTTTAATTAAATTAATTGTCACCAAGTGAACCAATGTCTTTTTTAGAGATTTCCAGAGGGAAACTGTTGTTGACAGTTCTAAGAATGCAAACACAGTATACGGCCATACCACCCTGAACGCGCCCGATCTCGTCTGATCTCGGAAGCTAAGCAGGGTCGGGCCTGGTTAGTACTTGGATGGGAGAATGCAAACACAACTGAATAACAAGAAACTGGCAGAGTGAACATCACCTTATTCCTCAGCTCATTTTAAAATCTAATTATTTGGGCCTCCCTGGTGGCGCAGTGGGTTGAGCAACGCACTGTGAGGCAGACCGCAGCCACTGCAGCGCGAGTTCCATCCCTGCTGCCGGCCAGGCTGGGGACCCACATGGTGCAGCAGACCTCTCCTGCTGTGCCCGCTGCTCCCCTCAGCAGTGTACTTCTGTTGATCTGTCTGTTCTGTTCCCCGCTCTCTGTGGTGACTCCTCTCACTCCCCCACACCTCTGGCCTGTACCCCAGTGCTTGTATGCATAAATAAACAAATATTTTTTAAAAAATAAAATAAAATCTAATTACTTAATTCTATTGCTTCCACTATCATAATCTTAAGTGAAATCAGTGGTTTTTATATCATGAATAAGTTTAAAGTAACAAAATATAACTCTTAAAATATACATTTTTTAATCTAGTAAATATGTCTCTTCATGGGGCAGCAGCATTGGGAGCAGCACAGGATGGAGGGAAAAACACCTCAAAGTCCATGTAGTGAGAGAGAGAGAGAGAGAGAGAGAGAGAGAGAGAGAGAGAGAGAGAGGATTAGAGGAGCTACATCTGTGGAAATGCAGCGCTTTCCCCCATGATAGTCTCACACATTTATTTGGGGGTCAGATTCAAGGAAGGTGGCAAGTATATGGAGGAATGTGTGAAGGAATATGCTTGGTGGGGGATGTGAATTGAGGGTGCTTAGTATCTCTAGTTCCTGTTTACACTTAACTTCCTGTCAAGGTGTCGAACTAGTTATCCTAATCTGGCCATAATGTCTGCTTGCTGTTTTCAGCAGATATTCTCACGCCAAAACTTTTGTCCTGGTGAGAGGTCTCGCAAAGTCTGAATTAAGATATATATTCCTTCTGGAGGCTCTGAGGATGATTCCACTTCCACGCTCATTCAGGTTGTTGGCCGAATTCAGTTTCTACATTGTAGACAGAATCATTTCCATGGTGGTTGTCAGCTAAGAGTCTTTTTTCCTAGAAAAAAGGATGCTGCCAGCATCCTGCTTCCTGTTTTTCACGTGGCCTGCCCCAGTAACTGCAGATCGAGTCATACTGACACCTGTAATCGCTCTAACTTTTTCCAATACATTACTCCAATTCCAAGAAAATTCTTTTTTAAGGTTCTTGTGATTAAATTGGACCCACCTAGAAAATAAAAAATAATCTCCCTAATTTAAGATCTGTGATAGTAATTGTCATTACACCTGCACCAGTGTCTCACTGGTGGTGCAAGAGGTTAAGTCTCAGCACTATGAAGCTATCTGTGGCCACTGCAGCATGAGTTCAACCCTTGGCCAGGGAGGGGACCCACATGCCTCAGCAGACCTCTCCTGTCTGGCCCAGCTCCCCTCAGCAGTGTATTTCAGTAGATCTGTGTGTTCTGCACCCCACTCTGTCTCTGGTGAGCCCTTTCGCCCCCTGCCCCCTGGCCTGTACCCCAGCTCTTGTATGCATAAATAACTACATCTTAAAGTTCCTAACATACTCAAGGTTCCAGGGACCATAGAATATACATCTTTTGAAGGTGGGGGGTTGGGAGAGACAATATTCTTTCTAACACATTGTGTGTAACAATATTTGTTCCTTTTTATTGTTCAATAGTGTTCCATTGTGTGTGGATACCACAATTTTATTTTAATTATTCATCCACTGAAGGACACCTACATTGCTTCCAGTTTCTAGCTATTATTAATAAAAATGGTATGGTTGTTCTTGTATACATTTTCATGTGAACATATATTTTTCATTCTCTAGGATAAATGCCCAGGAGTGTTATTGTTGAGTCATATGGCAAGTACATTCGCACGATTTTCCGTGATTACACTGTTCTTTTACATTCCAACCAGCAATGTGTGAATAATCCAGTTTCTCTGTATCCCCATCAGCATTTGGTGTTGTCACTATTTTTCATTTAACAATTCAGAAAGGTGTGTGGTGACATCTCATTGTGGTTTACTTTACATGTTGAACATCTTTGCACATGCTTCTTTGCATTCTTTTCAATAAAATGTCTGTCCGTAATTCATATCTTTGTCCATTTTCTAATTGGATTGTTTGAATTTTGTTGATTGTTGTGGAATTTTGAAAGATTCTAGATACGAGATGGTTGTTGGCATGTGTGGTTTGCAGATATTTTCTCCTAATCTTGCAGATTGCCTTTTCAGCCACTTCACATAAGTCACAGAGAATGAAGTTTTAATTTTGATAAGGTCCAGTTTATCAATTTCCCTCTTATATATTATGGCTTTTAAGGCAAACTCTATGAACGCATCACTTGGCTCTAGGTTTTGAAAATTTTCTCCCATGTTTTTTTCTAAAAGTTTTGTTTTAAGTCCATGATCTATTTTGTGTTCATTTTTGTGTATATTACAAGGTTTAAGTAGATGTGCATTTTTCTTCCTTTGATACATTCTTACTCCAGCACCATTTTTAAAGAGATGACCTATCACACATTGCCTTGCTTTCCCCCTTTGTATATAATTAGTCAGACATCTGTTCGTGGGTCTACATCTGTGGTCTCTGTTCCTACTGACTTATATATGTATCCCTTCACCATCACCACATTCTCTTAATCATGCTAGTCATATAGTAAGTCTGTAAGTCCTGAAGTCTGGGAGAATTAATTCCATGTAAATTAAATAATTCACTTGTCCATGTCTACGAAATATCTTTACTGGGAATTTGATAGGAATTACATTAAACTTGAAGTAATTTGGGGAAATTCATGTCTTTATTACATCAAGTCTTCTACTTGAACATGGTATAGCTCTCTGTTTACTTAGTTTTTCTTTGGCTTCTTTCATCATCCTTTAATAGGTTTCAGTGTAAAGAAACCTACATTCTATATTCAATGTAGGTTTATACTACAGTATGTTCTTCCCTTTGGCCTCATTGTAAATAGTATATATTTTTTTTAATTTTTGGTTTCCACATATTTATAGTTATCAATTAAATTCTTTTTGCTTTACATTTTTGTATGGTTTATATGTTTATAATACAGCAGAAAAGTAATAATGTATATAATTTATAAAGGAATGTGTTTTCACAATCCTTTCCCCACATCTCTAAAATAACTGACCAATATTCTCAGAGACCATTTGTTTAGAATATCAAAACTTCTTTGCATGTGAACTCTGAGAGAATAGACAGACAAATTAGAGGTATGCCAACTTAGTTTGAGCTCAGGTTTGATTGTTTGAATGTTTAACTTGCATATTCTTTGGGTTGACCCTCCTCTGTCAGATCACTGATGGAATTATTCTTTCCTGCCTGATGTCTTAAAAATGAACAAGTCTTGACTGACAAGGATGCTTGAGATGATCTATTTAAATTATTTCACTGGAAGATGAAAAACATTAGGTAGAGGGATTAATCTTGTCTCTTTCTCTTCCTTGATCTACTATACTTATCCCTTCTATTCAATCACAAGACCTTTCTCTAAATTTTCTGTGCTTTATGTATTCAAATAAGTCAACAAATTCTTATTGACTGCATTGATTTCTGGTGGTATCTTCTGAGAAAACCTTTTCCTAACTCATTCTTTGTAATTGATCTTGTCCCTCTGTCAAGTCCTGACTATCTGCTCTTTGTCACTTACTTGCAAGATATAAATATAGATCTGATCAACACCTCTTCTCTGTAGCAAGACCTTGTAGATTTTCTTTCTTTACCACCATCAATTACACATTATGATATGTAAGCATCTTCCTTCTAAGAGAACACTCAGCACATCCTGAATAATCAGGAATAATTGACAAAGTCCCAGAAAAAAATATTTAATGCTATATAGGAGCTTAGAATATTTGTTTCAAAGATCCAAACATATTAAGGATCTACCTGTTTCCCTTTTCAGTTGGTACTTTGCTTAGGTGAATAACATTCTGTACAGAGAGGATTGAGAATGGTGGTTGTGTTTGGTTATATAGACACTGAGGTATTTCTTTATGCTTTAAATGCACTGATGACCTTTTATATTGAAACAAGTATTTATTGCAGATATTTGATAGTTAAATATAGTCAAGGAGATTGTTTGAGAACTCTTATAATTTTCTTATGAGCATGTTATCATTAGGTTGACCCCCAAATCCTAATATCACTCTGGACATGCTTGTAAGAAGACTCCCAAACCACATTTAAGAAATGCTCAGTAAGTTATTTATGGATGAAATAAAATGATGCCCTGGATGACAGCAGTTACCCTAGTCTGATCTACATATTTTTGTATTGTTGATCGTCATAGTTACTAGATATATTTTTTCAACCTGATCAAAGAGCAATTCAGGGCAATATATTTAAGAAAAATCCCTGAAAGTCAGGCTCATTCAAACAGCTTTATAACAATTTGCATTGAAATTGTAATGGAATACAGGATCTATATTTTTAAATTGGTCTCCAGGTGATTTAAATCCTCAGTCAGGTAAGGAATCAAGATACAGTTATAAAACAAAAGCAACGAGTTTCTTTCAAAAGCATTATGCTTCTAATTTGTGTGTTAATAACTGATCTCTATTTTTACTATCTTAAGTTGGGGGCAAAAAACAAAAGCCTACAAAGTGTGTAGCATAAGCTAATGGCGCACTAATTAGGGTCTCATGGAGACTAATTGTAGAAATGGCAACTGAAATCTGGCCAAGATAATATATTCAAAAGCCTGGTGAGGACACAGCATATGTAGAGCACTGAAAGAAGTTCAGGATGTATTTTGTGGGGAGTGGAACATGGGGCAATAGGTGAGGAGTTGAGCCTGAAGAGGGAGGAAGCCAGATTACAAAGGATCTTGAAAGCTGAGTTTTGGTGAGTGGCTCTTTTTTGATGCAAACTTCAGTGTTAAGAATATTGTGCTCCCTCCATTGTCCACATCACATCCTTCACATCCTGTAACTCTGAGCAATCATGTTCTTCATAAGATTACATTAGAATGTTTTGTTTTGGTCGATGGACAAATAGTTTTCTTCCTGTTGTCCTCCTTTACCTGTAGTTTTCTGGACCTTCTCTGGAAGTTGTTTAGGATATGGAAATACAGAATCATTATTTGCACAGACACTGAAATACATTTAATTTACATTATTTTTCCAGTGATAATCCACATGTCTTTCACCTTTTTGATGTCTTGATTAAACCATCTACTTTTATTCCCAGGAAAGGATATAAATAGAGTGAAAAATAAACCAAGGTATCAGAGTACTTATGTATTTTCAGTTTCTTTTCTTTGAGATTTATCTCCAAGCATTATTTAGAAGGTCATTATATGACAGTTGGGAAAACTTCACTTCTAGGCAATCTTTCTTAAAAGTAATAAGGAAGGGAAAAGACGGGGATGAGAGCAGAAAGAGCACAAGGGACTGAGGTTATGGTGCACGGGTGGAATGGTGGTGGGTACTCCCTACAGAATAAAAACTATGTCAAATACGATTAATTAATTAAATTCTAAATATATATATATATATAAATGCAATTACAGAGACATATATAAAAATATAAATAAAAAAGAAGAAAAAAATCTCTTAAGAGAGGCTAACAAAGGAATACAAGTTGAGATACTTATATTTAGTTTAATGAATTTAATTCACAAAGTCCCTGTGATGTAAAGATTTTATTTTTATTTATTTATGCATGCATATAAGAACTGGGGCATAGGCCAGGGGTGTAGGGGTGGTGGTGCAAGGATTCACCATAGAGAGAGTTGGGGGACAGGCAGATCTACTGAAATATACTGCTGAGGGGAGCAGTGGGCTAGACAAGAGAGGTCTGCCAAGCCATGTGGGCTAGCTCCCTGCCACAGTGACTGGCAATAGCTTGATAGCACAGAGACTTTAACCCCTGTACCACCAGGGAGGTCCAAATTCCTGTATTGTAGAGCTCTCTCCTTCCTACCAGTGACTATGCAGGTTTTTCTTTTTATAAACTTTTCCCCTTTGTAAAACAAGAGTAGTAGCTCTCCTCCCTCCCATGAATATAATATGTAAGTGCTTCTCTTCTTCTCCTTTTCCTAATATACCTGTCCTTTTTAAAATGTAAAAAAAAAAAGGAAAATGTCTATATTTTAAAATATTTTATGACAATTCTACACCTACCCATTTGCTAAACTATGGAGGTTTTTACATACTGTTTCTTCATGTCTGTCAGTTGTAACTCCAGCTGAAAACCAGTAATTGAGCTTTCCCCACTTTTTTTTTCCTCTTTCATCACTTGAATTTTCCTTTTAGTGTTTCTGAATACAACTTTTCATTTCTATCATCCAGTGAGCCTTGCTGAGAATTGCGTTAACTGAATTTCTTTCTTACTAGTGTCTGATCATTTTTATTCTGGACTACTTAAAGGAAATTTACTGGAGTTAGATCAAAGAGATTCAACATTTTGTTAAAAAAAAAAAATCACCTGGGAAGACATAAACAGGTTTTGTGATTTTTAATGGTGGCTCCTTTTCTTTCAGGGGTTTGGACAAAGAACAAAGCTAAAGTTGGGTAGGACTTTCTCTACTATGGGACAAATGAAAATATCCGAGTGGAGGAGAACCTCTGGAAGACAGTATGAATGGCTGTCACCTCTTTGTCCCCTGAAGCCACATGGACTATGGCACTGGCTATATCTTTGTTTATGGATGTGTGACTAAATGCATATCTGAAGGGCTAAGTGGGTGTTTTGTCTGTGATTTCTGTTGTCCTGATTGCAACATGGAAAATAAAAGTCAACAAATCCTTTGGGCAATATGCCATTCTTCTTTCTTGGTAAGTTCGCTACCATCTTTAATAATTCAATACCAAGGATCAATTCCAGTTTTAGAAAATTGGTTCTCACAAAAATTTTAATTTACAACCTTCAAGAACTTGTATTCAGGTGTAAGAAAATACAGACACTTTGTGGCTACATGACTAGACTTTGAGACAACTACACTGCAGTTTTGCTTAGCAAATTTTCTGGTGCTGGTTCAAATGTATCACTGATCTGACACCCAAACTGACACTTATGAATAATTCACACTTAGGGAAGTACAAAGTCTATGAAAAAATATTTTTGCTATTGACTTGAACAGCCATGATACTTGTCATCTCTCAACATTAATGTTTGATGGCTCCCTGGATAACAGAAAATGAAGTCAGAGAGGACTGAAAAGTCATGAAATTTCTCTTTTTGTGCTTGGAGATAGACAATTTCAGTTTGTTGTTTTGTTTTTGTTTTTTTACTCAAAAATGAGAGAAATGTGGGGCTGAAAACCAAAATACAATAGACATTTTGACATTAAAGTACTAAATAGGTTACATGTTTATTCAACCTAATTAAACTTGACATCGAAAACCAGTCAAATGACTTTACAAATCAAATTACAGTAATACTTTTGAGGAATAAGAACTCAGAATTACCAATAAGAAATATACTTTTCAAAAGATGCCCATTCACTTTTATGAATGAGGCAAAGAATACATTGAACAATCCTCTGTATTTTCTACACGCTGTTTTACACTAAGCAACTTTCCTGACCTATAGGAAACTTAGTAAAATATTTTTCGGCTTTTACTCTTTTTATAGACCACATGTCTATAAGATATCTGATATCAGAAAAAAAATCTGCTTTATATTGTTCACGGTTTAATTTTCCTAAAGGAATTCAGGGGTTTTTCAGACCTAGAGTATATAACCCAGAATGCTTTCTATTACATTACAAAATGACATAACATATGTCATAAACACCTTCACTCATGTATGCAGCTATATTCACTTACTTGATTCTTGCAGTATAAACTGTCTGCTGTTATGGTTTCAACTATTTGAAAATAAAAAGGTAATATAAAAACACAAGATAGGGTTTTCCAGTTTCTTTATTTAATCAAGTGAGTCCTAAAATGAATCATTTTACCTTCAGCAATTTCTTAAAGATTTGAAAATAAATATTCCACATTAATATTTTTTCATCCTCCAATAAATTATAGATTTTGCTATGCTGTGGAATTTATTCATCTCAGGCATATAACCAAAGAGTTTGTTCCTTAAAATATGATTTTTTTTCAGTCACAATGCCAAAAGCATTTCCTTTTTGAATTTGACACCTGATAAAAAGGATTGTTTGAAGAAGAGTACAGATACACTTTGGAGGATCAAAAAGAGCTTCTAATATTGTACCACTTCATTATCTAGACTATAACAGGATTTTAGTTAGAGATTGTGCATATTTTACTTTTTATCTGAACTGTGCCTCAAGCAGTAATGTCAGTGTAACAGGGTGACCTCCAGGAAAAGGGGAGATTCCAGGGCCCCTGTCCTACCCAAGGGAGGGTAGAGATGAGCAGGGAGGAGAAGAGGTTGGAGAAGAGACTGGAGTAAGGAAGAAGCAGGATGGAGAGCGCAAGGGTGACATGAAGGAGGAACAAGGAGCAGAGAGACATGTGAAGAAACAGAGCTGGCTTCTTGGTCCTGGAATGGGTGAAACAGATGTGGGTGAGAAATCCATGGGAAGGTTACCAATTGCAGGTTTTATCTTGATTTTGGTTTTGTTCTTTTCCCCCCAACTTGACTGTTTTTGATCCTTTTTTGTAATTCTCTGCCAGAAGTTACTTTAGATTTGTGGCAGGCTTTCAGGCCTTGCTTTGGGCCAGTCCGGTGTGGCTGCACTTTTATCCATGAGGGGATGAGTATCTTTGGGTGCTTGATTTGGAAACTATTTTCTTTGTCTTTTCTGTATTGTATTAAAGTTCCTTCCATTAAAGATCTATATGTTTTGACTTGATATGGCAGATGGCAGAACCTATTTAAAGCAGGCAGGTTTGGGGTTCTGGGTTCCCCTCTCCCTGCCTTGTAACATTAGGACACCTTGAAAAAAGTGTCAACTTTCTAAAGTAGAAATAAGAATGACTCATAAAACCCTACAACTATTTCCTGATGCTGGATGGTAGTCCTAGACAGGTTAGCACACAATATTCCTAGCATCTTTGAGACAACACTGCCAAATTCTTACATGCTCCATTTGTCCTTTAGATATAGGTTTATTGTGTTAAATAATTTCTAGATATATCTCCCAATATGCAAAGTACAATCTTTCTGTCCTTTTGTCAGTTACATCCTGGGATCCAGTGTATAAATCCAACATTTCATGTCTTGTGCATAATCTTCTAAACAATCATATTTTGTGTTCTCAATGAATCAGATTTACATTACTATATAAGAAGAAAAATCTACATATAAACAATTTATTCCACTATCCAAGTGTAGTGCCAGGAAGGGTCACAGAGCAAGTTCTGGATGGTTCTAGCAGATGGAGTAAAGGAAGGAGTCTTGGAGCCCTCGGTGGCTTTTAGGGTTTTTATTGTCAGAGGTGACATCAGGTACATGGCAGGCATGGGTGCTGAGGGGGCCAGGAGGCTGGCAGGCCTCCCATCCCCTGGCGTATCTCACCCTCTCGGCTGCTGCTGCTCTATGTTCCACTCTTTCTGCTCTTGGCGTCTTCATGATGCCGCTCATATAAGCCCATGTCCAAACCCAGGTGTGCCCACTTGCACATGCCCACCTAGGCAGGCACGCAACACCACAGGTGTCCATCATTATACCAATGGCGGGAGGGTGGAAAGACCTGATAGTTTTCTCTGACCCTACACCAAGTAACATGCCAACTATAAAATGGCAAATAAAACTTGAACAGTGAAATAAAAGCATTTCCTTATTGTAGGGTAAATGGAAAAGAATCAGGCTTTTCTGCCCTCCCTCCATTGGTGTGATGATGGACACCTGAGGTCCTGCATGCCTGCCTAAGTGGGCATGCGCAAGTGGATGCACCTGGGCTGAGAGATGGGGCATATGAGGGTGGTGTCATGAGGGTGCCAGAAGAGGAGAGAAGACAAGTGGAGAGAGAATAAAGAGAAAGAAGAGAGAGAGGCTAGAGAGCCCAGAGAGTGAAGATGCGCCAGAGGCTAGGAGGCCTGCCAGTTTCTTGGCCCCCCCGCCCCCCTGCCTGCCGTATACCTGGTCACCTCTGATAATAAAATCATAAAAAAGCCACCAAGGGCTCCAAGAATCCTTCCTTGACCTGTCTTCCCAGAATCATCAAGAACTTGCTCTGTGCCCTTCCTAGCACTACATTTATGATTTGCCAATTTGTAGAATTCACACATGAGGTAAGATTTTTGTGATGGTCCTAAATGCCTAGTTCTAAGCAGAGTCTGTGTTCATATGCAGGATAGAAAAGCTGATTGACACCCTCTCTGTGGCACAGTGTTTTTGATATTTTTATTCCATTTGAAACAATTAGAGTACTTTTTATTTATCAGATCATGTACCACTCACTCTATGCAAATTGCAGCCTAAACTAGCAATTTGGAATTTGCATTTCTAGCTTACTTCATGGAATTGACAAACAGAAGTGAAAATGATATGAACGTGACATCATTAAACAGGTGTATCTGACCATCCTAATCAGCAAACTTCTACTTGCATAATGAGAAATGAAGAAAGAATGTGTGTAGTTTGTTTTCTAAATAAATACAGGTGACTACTCACTCATACAACTAATTGTATAAACTAACATTATAAAACTTTGAGATGACAACATAGGAACAAATCTTCATGACCTTAAGTAGGTTAAATGAAAGTTATCAGGTTTTTTCCTCCCTCCAGCCACTAGCATCAATGATAGCCCCTTTAGGTGGTCATGCATGCATGCCTGGTGGTTGGCACCTGGAGAAGGGTGTGGTCATTCATTGGTGGGCACACTTGGGCTGAGACACTGGGCATATAAGGGCGATGTCACAGGGATGCCAGCAGGAGCAGAAGGAGCAGAAGCCCAGTGAGTGAAGATTTGCCAGGGAATAGGAGGCCTGCCAGCCTCCTGGCCCCTTGGCTCCCTTGCCTGCCATGTACCTGGTTGCCTCTGATGCAGAAAGATTAATAAAAGCCTGAAAAAGCCACCAAGGGCTCCAGACTCCTTTATTGGTCTACCCGAATCATGGAGAATCTGCCCCATGTCCTTCTGCCCCTACCTTAGATTAGTCAATTGCTTCCTGATATGATAATAAAAGCAAAGTATGACAGAAATAGTATAAACTATAAAAGAATTTCCTAAAAATTTAAATTTTTTGCACTTCAAAAAAAATCAAGAAAAACAAAAAATAACCCACAATGTAGGAGGAATTATTTTCAAGTTATAGAAATATATATGTATATGTTTTCTTTGAAAAAATATATAAATATATATGATAAGGACCATGTAATTGGATAATATAAAGAACTTTTAATCTCAATTAAAAACACAAATAATTGACTTTACAAATGGTCAAAGGATTTTTTTTAAAGATTTATTTTTTTATTCATATAAGAACTGGGGTACTGGTCAGAGTGGAGGGGGTGAGATCCACCAGAGACAGAGTGGGGAACAGAACAGACAGATTGACTGAAATACACTGCTAAGCAGCAGGCAAGGCAGGAGAGGTCTCCCGCGTGCCATGTGGGTCACCTCCCTGGCCAGTGGCAGGGATTGAACTTGTGCTGCAGTGGCTGTATTTTGCTTTGCGTTGCTTAACCCACTGCGCCACCAGGGGAGAGCCCGGTCAAAGGATTTAAACAAATAATTCTCCAGGGAAGATATATAAAAAGTTAATAAGCCCCTGAAAACATGCTTAACATTATTAGTCATTATGGAATTTCAACTGAAAACCACAATAAGACACACACTAAGATGGCTAAAATAAAAAAAGGCAGACAATAACAAGGATGGGGCAAAATTGGTGATAAAGTGGCCATTGTCACTTTAGAAAGAGTTTTGCAAATTCTCAAAGTTTTAAACATAATTCGTATGTCAGTCACTGATTACACTTTTCAGTATACGTGTAACAGAATTTAAAATATATATCTTCACAAAACCTTGTACCTGAAAGTTCACAGTATAATTATATATCATGTTGGAATATAGAAATGACCCAAAGAACCATGAGTTGTTAAATGAATAAACAAAATCTAACACAGCTGTATAATGGAATTTTATTTGGCCAGTGGTCATAGAGAGAAGTACTGGTACATTACAACAAGGATAAACCTTGAAGACATTACGTTAAGTGAAAAAACAACAACATTAAATGTCGCATATTGTATGGTCTCATTTATATGAAATGTCCAGAATAGACACTAGATTAGTGATTGCCAAGGGCTAGGGAGAGGTAAGTATGGGGAATGACTGCTAATGGTGTATGAAGTTCTCTTTTGGGTGGTGAAGATGTTTTAAATTTCTGATTATGGATAAACAACTTTACAAATATGCAAAAGACCCATTCAGTAGCACATCTTAAAATGGTGAATACCATAGTATGTAAATTATAATAAAGCAGTTCTTTAAAGTAAAACTGTCAGTATTTGCAATGACATGAATTATATATACACTACTCTAAAGATTCCAAACAAAACACTGTTAAAATTGAAAATCAATTTTGGTAAAATTGCAGGACAAAAAAACAATATGTTAATATCTGTTTAATTTCTTCCTATGCACACTAAATCTATAAGGCACTGATGAAAGATTGAATACAATTCTTATCATCAAAGTTCAATGGCATAATGCACAGAAATATATAAACAATGCTAAAATTTGTATGTATGCATGAACGACTCCACAGAATCAAAGAAATCTTTAGAAAGAAGAACAAAGCTAGAGGTTTCACAGTCCTATTTTCGAACTATATTACAAAATTATAGTAATCAAATGATTATAGTATTGAAAAACTAAAACTAAAACAGACGCATAGATCAGTAGAGCACAATAGAGAGCCCAGAAATAAATCCACATACATATGGCCAATTAGTATTCAACAAAACAGACAAAAATATACAATGCAGAAATGACAGTCTCTTCAATAATAAATGCTGGAAAAACTGGAAAGTCACACGTGAAAAAATGGTAATGAATCACTGTAGCTACACACTTTAATCTAATGGATTAAAGACTTGAAGGTAAGACTGAAATTATATAATTCCAAGATGAAAATATAGGTGATAGCCCCTTATTATCAATCTTAGTGATAAGTTTTTGGATCGGACATCAAAAGCAAGGACAAAACGGTAGAAAAAAATTAATTGGGATTACATCAAACTAAAAAATTCTGAACAACAAAGGAAATCATGAAAAAAATAAAAAGATACTCTAGTGAATTGGAAAAATATCTGTAAGTCCATATGTCTTATAAGGGGCTAGTGCCCAAAATAAATTCATACAACTCTAGTAAAACAAAAGAATCTAACTACAAATGGGTAAAAGACAAAAAAATGAACAAAAGGTAGTCCAAAAATTGAAGGGACATTTTTTCCAAAGAAGGGATACAGATTGTCAATAGTTACATAAAGGGCCTCTCTGGTGGAGCAGGGGTTAGAGTCTCAGCGCTATCAAGCTATTACAGCCACTGAAGCACGAGAACAATCTCCAGACAGGGAGCTGACCCATGTGGCTCAGCAGACTTCTCTTGCCTCACCTGCTGCTCCCCTCAGCAGTGTATTTCAGTCAATCTCCCTGTTCTGCTCCCCACTCTGTCTCTGGTGAATCCTCTCACCCTTTGTACCTCTGGTCTACACCACAGCTTTTGTAAGCATAAATAAACAAAATAAATCTTTTTAAAAACTGGTAGACACTTCTAATTATAATATATTATATAATATATATATTTATATAATGTACAGTATTGTAGGTATAGTCAATACCGACTTGCATATTTGAAAATCGCCAAGATCTTAAAATTACGATGAAAAAATTGTAATTTACAGGGTGGCAGATATTAACTAGACTTATTATGGTGATCTTCTCACAATATACAAATATGGAATCATTATGTTGTATACATAAAACTAATCTAATTTTATGTCAGTTAAACCTCAAAAATAAAATAAATCAATATGAAAATAGGACATTATTATTTTAAAATTTTAACTATCCTTTAACTCTAAAACTGAGATTGCAAGATGTGTTTGAAAATTAGTATTAGAGTGACTGTAGACAGAGGCTTAGTCTCTATGAGCTTCAGTTTCCTGTTCTATGAAATAAAAGTTGAAAGCTATATTTAAGTTGTAAATTTCAAATAAAAATGCTTTCTATATGCTCAAAAGTAAGTGTTCAATAACTGATAGCAGTTAAAGGAAAACAGTAAAGTGTAGATGTTATGGTGACTAGCTGACTCAGACTGAGTACAAAATATTCCAGATAATTAATAATTGTATGACCTTGGGAAAGTATTTAATATTTCTGAGCTTACATTTCATTTCTGGAAAATGGAGTAATGACATAAGTTATTGCATACTGTTATGGAAATTAAACAAGATAGACTGTGTAAAGAACCTAGAATAATATCAGCTATATATTAGTCATTTAGTAAATGCCAATAAAGATTAATATTTTTACTATAATTTGCCATCATATAAAAATAGCCCATTTTGCTTACCAGTAAATGCCAGGTTGGAGAATAAAGACTTTTGCAAAAATGAGACCTTTGCTTTAGGTTAAAATGTGATTTTAAAAAATGACATAAAAGATGCTATTGCTGAAAAGGAAATTCTCTTCTAAAGCCACAACACTCATTTTTTTTTAAAGCAGTTGTAAAAAAAAAAGATTGTGAATAAGAGTCCAGTTTGGGTAGCTGATAAGTGAGACAGAGGGAGTTCAAAATAGATGTGACTTGGTTCTGTACAGACTGCAGAATATTATCTTAGAATACTACTTTCATATTGTCTTCCTCAACTGAACTTACCCTAACAAAAGGGTCACTTTTTGTGTACCAGAGAAATTAGGCAGTGTTGTTGAGTAGGTTAAAAAAATCACTGCTTTAACTACACAGGAATCTGAATGAGTTAATGCTTCAAATCAAGCCAAATCCCAGAAACTTAGGAAACTGGACAGCACAAGGAAAAAACACTGAAATAGGGAGCATCTACAGTTGGTTTTGCTGTGATTTTTTTCTTTGCAGTAAAATTGCTTTTGCTGAAATTCAGACTTTAAATTCGTTATATATAGAGAGTCATGGATATATTTGTTAAATATATAGAATCTTACTGATAATAAATGTTGATGAGATTTAGAGCAACTGGAATTCTCATACTTTGTAGTAGAAATAGAAAATGTTAAAACTCTTAGAAAATATTTTGATGGTTTCTTATGAACCTATGGCTACACTTACTATAAAGCTCAGCATTCCTACTCCTATTACTTCAAGAAAAAGTAAAGCTTTTTTTTGATCACTGAGTAATAGTCCACCATTATGTATATGTACCACATATTCTTAGTTCACTTATCTGTTTTGGCATAGTTTGGCTATAGTAAATAGCGCTGCAATGAACACTGGAGTGCAAGTTTCCTTTCAAATTAGGTTTTGTTTTTTTTTTTTTTTTTTTTTTTTTTTTTAATATANTTTTTTTTTTTTTTTTTTTTTTTTTTTTTCAGATATCTACCTAGGAATGGAATGGCTAGGTCATATGGCAGGTCCATTGTTAATCTTTTGAGAAACTTCCACACTGTTTTTATAGAGGTTGGATCAGTCTACATTCCTACCAACAGTGTAAGAGGATTCTTCTTCTCCATGCCCGCACCAGCATTGGCTGTTTCTGGTCTTTTCACGTAGGTCATTCTCAACAGAATGACTTGTTATATCATTGTAGTTTTGATTTGCATTTCACTGATGACAAGTGATGATGAATATTTTTTCATGTGTATGATCGCCATCTGTATGTCTTCTTTAAAGAAGTGTCTATTTAGCCCTTATATTTAACTTTTGATTTGGTTGTTTTATTTTGCTGAGTTGTATGAGTTCTTTGTAGATTTTTGATATCAGCCCCTTGTCAGATATATTGGGAATACTACTCAGCAATTAGAAAAATATTAAGTCATTTCACAATATGAATGGGCTGGAACAGATTATGATAAATCAAAAAAGTCAGACCAGAAAGACAAAGAGTGGATGGTGTCACTTATATGTGGAGTACAGGGAAAAAACAAAGGGTCAGATAAAGCAAAACTTAAGAGCTAACCCTTGAAAACTGACTATGAACCAAAGCATCCAGAGTGGAAGCGGGGAGAGACAGGGGCAAGAACAAAGTGGGGAGGGAGAACAATGGAATATGGTACTCTGGTGGTAAGTGCACTATGGTAACAACACTGGAAGGTGGAGATACTATACTTCCAAAATGTAAGCAATGATATAAACTGACAGTACCTTAAAAAATTTAGAATAAAAATTATATACATGAAACTTTTATACCTTGATTTTGAATGTTTTTTAGTATATTTATTTATAATAAATTCCAAGCTAGAAACAACCTAAATGTCCCTCAGCTTAAGCATGAATAAACATTTGTGGTACATTTCTACAGTGGACTACTACTAACCAGTAAAAAAGAAAATGAACTACTGACTCAAGAAAAAAATCTTATATTAATTTTTCTAAGTGAAAAAAATCAAACTTAAAGGGCTGCATGCCCTATGATATCAGTGACTTAATATTCTTTCAAATACAAATTTATAAGGACAGAAAATATACTAGCAGTTGCTGGGTGCTAGTAGTAGGGAAAGGGGTTGATTGTAAAGTACAAGGGACATTGGGAGGTAATAAAACTTTTCCAATCTTGATTGTAGTAGTATTAATATGACTAGAGAAATGTATATTAAAACAGGTTACTTTTACTATAGGAAAATTATACCTTAAGACAAAAATGGAAACAGAAAATCTTCTTAGTATAGTCACTGTGAAATGATAACATTATCTGAACATGTGGTACTGACACGATAATTAAATTAGTTTGTGATAAAATAAAATGTCAGTAATTAAAATAAAATCTTTCAAGTTTCTGGAAGCATGTATATAAACAATGTATATTACATAAATATATATATATAGTTAAGTATATGTTATATATATCATACCAACATTTAAAATCTCTAATTCTAAGTAAATTATCTGCTTTAATTTTGGTGAAACTGGGGCTAAAAAGTTAAAGTTCTTAATGATTACATAAAAGCATAATCATTATACTTAACTAGAAATAAGTTATTAATAAAGTTTCTGAGAATAAATTATTACAAATATGTTTTAGTATATTCTTGTTCCAGTTATAAAATTTACTTTTTAGTTTTATTCCAAGAGAATAAAAAATCAGGTAGAATATTTTTAGTCCTAAAGTGACGTTGGCATGAATTTCATAAATGTGGGCAACAGATGGTGTATGGTATTTATGAACCCAGCAGTTGAATGTTTAGTAAGTGACTCATGAAGTGATAGTTGTTTATTGAAGTGGAGGAAATAACATTATCTAGTTTTAAAATGTTGCTACATTGCAAAGAGAATACAAACCATTCAACATTAAGTTTATTTATTTCTTTTATAATTTTATAAACAATAGGCAAAAATTTTGTCCAAGTTATTTACCACATTTAACTAATTCCTCTAATATAGGTTTTATATCCTAGGCTAGATTTTTTACTCCAAATGAAAGACCACAGTGTGTTTACTTGAATATTTAAAAGTGTATTGCTTTTCATAAGAAAGAATGTCCATGTCCAGGGATAAGTTCATTAAGTTTGCTTGCACATCACATTTGGACTTAAGTAAGCCAAACTGCTAGTGTATTGGCTTCCTTTAATCAGAAAAAGAAATTAGAGGGAAAATGAAGCTGCATTTGGTGCTCTTCCTGGATTTTGGATGACAACTGGTGATAAGGTATGTGCTGGTGGGTGTGGGAAATGTTTTAGTGGACCTTGGTGACTGCAGTTCTTAATGTTTTATATGTGAAATGTTCTATATGTGACAATGATGTGATCTGAATTTTTATTATAACTGAAGCGATGCAGGGTGTCTAGTAGCTTGAGATATTTGGGGGTAGCATTATTACTAGTGCTATAATATTGATGCATTTTCCTCCATTTCCACTATTATTTTAATAGTGAAGACACTTCCCTAATTTAAACTTATAGGTGGGTTATGAACACTGAGAATGGTAAAGCGGCAGGGAATTCTCAGATCTAAAGTCTAATCCTTTGAGGGAAACATTCAAATGAGATCAAAATATTCAAAAGAGATGAACTTGATGATCAAGACTAAAAATGGTGCTGAGGCTTTTGGAACATGGCTCTAAATAACCCAGGCATTTTATTTACAAAGAAAAATTGAATATATTCACCTGACGTTTCTTCTTCAGCCTGCTCTTGTCCCACTACAGAGATGAATTATGCTCTGCAGAGAAGCTCTTGGAGTTTGCTGTGTGAAAAGCTGCTTTAAGAAGCAAAGTTGCTTCTCATGCCAATAGCAAAGACACCTACATATTTCATGCTTTAAAAAATGAAGTAACTGCACAATTACTTTCTTTGCCACTGCTCAACACTAGTACTCTTCATTCCACAGCATCACAGGAGTCCCCTGACTGCACCTGCCATTAGGAGAAAGGACAAAGTTGCTAAAATCTTTCCAGCCTAGACTCAGCTTCTTTATAGCTTTTATATATGAAAGTATGTAAGTATGGTTTCAAAATAAAAACTAAATCAAAAGGAAAAAGCCAGTTCACTATCTTTATGCAGAGCGTGTACTATTTGAGTTATTCTAAATAAATTTTCTTTTCTATGACATTACTTCTCCATGGTTAAAAAAAAAACACATAAGAATATTAGATCTGAGATATAAGATTATTGGTATATAATACTTTTTATATAAAGATTCTGAATCTTTTTCTTAATGTATACTCAGATAAACTTAAGGGGAAGATTAATTGCTGCATAGACAAGGGAAACCAAGTATTTTGGTTGGGAGAGCAGACTGTGTCTGAAGTTGGAAACATTACCCTATTGATTGCTGTGGTTGGTCCATATGATCCACATGAATGGATGATGGGGTAGGGGTCCTCTTTCTCCCTGAGCACTCATATGGACACTGCTTACAATTTCCTGATGTCTGCTGGACCAGAGAAAGGGATTGAAAACCCATTCCATCATGAACAGTCAACTGAAATTGAAGTGTAATAGCTTTAGCTATGACATACTAGTAAGATCTAAACTGCTACTCTGCCAAAAAGCTATAAAACCAGACCCATTATCTTGGTTGCTCCTGCCAATTCTGGTTTGCTTTGGTATAGGAAGAGATAAAAATATAAATTTAGTGTAGTCTGGGATTAAGTCCTGCCAAAGTATGAACTCAAAAGGAAGTTCCACAAGAAGATTCTTAGAAAAACAGAATTTTTCTGGAGCTCCCTGGTCACCTAGGGGTTAAGTCTCAGTGCTATCACTATTAGGGCCTGAGTTCTATCCCTAGCCAGGAGCTAACCCAGATGGTGCAGCAGACCTCTCCTCTCTCTCCCACTGCCCCCCTCAGCAGTGGATTTCAGTTAATCTGCCTGTTCTGGTCCCCACTCTGTCTCTGGTGAATCCTCTCCCCCCCATATCTCTGGCCTACACCCACCCCAATTCTTCTATGCAAAATAATAATAATAATAATAATAATAATAAAGCCAACAAGAAAAATAGAATTTTCCTCTTTCAACCTAAAATGAAGATAATGTAGGATAAGGAAGTGGATTAACAGAACTGATGTATATAACCCCACAGCATGGAACATGATTAATAGCAAGTGCTCAATAAATGGCAGCTACATCTGTTTAGTTTTGTTGCTAAAGTTAATAAAACATACAGAGCAATACCCTATCATTATGAAGAAAGCATTAGGAATAAAGAGACAAAGTATTTGTAATCCCATGCTCTAACTTTTAGAATTTTATTGACTTCAGAATTAAATAAGTTATTTGGTAGACTCTAGAATGAAAGAATCTGAGAGCTGAAAGACACGTTATTAATCCACTTATTTAATGAGCATCTATTGAGTACCTACAATGTATTTGAGTTGACGATAGACAGATGAATAAGTCACAGTGTTCACATTCCAGGCACTCACCCTATTAAAAATATGACTTACAAAAATAAATAAATAAATAAACCTAAAGCAATCTTTAAACATAAATAAATAAATAAAAATATGACTTACAAATGATGATAAGACAGGGGGCCTCCCTGGTGGGACAGCGGGCTGAACACTGCACTGTGAAGCATCCATTGCACAACAGCACGAGTTTGATCCCTGGCCAGGGAGGGGACCCAGATGGTACAACAGACCTCTCCCACCTTGCCCGCTGCTCCCCTCGGCAGTGTATTTTAGTTTATCTGCCTGTTCTGCTTGCCACTCTGTATCTGGTGAATCCTCTCACCTCCCACAACTCTGGACTATACCCCAGCTCTTGTATGATAAATAAATCTTTAAAAAAAAAACAAGTGATGATAAGACAAAGAATAAATGAGACAGTTATGCAAAATATGTTATGAAAGTATTTGGTGAGGGAGATTTAATGCACTGAGGACAGGAAATCCTGGTGGTCCATGTGATGATGTTGTGATTATAATTTTTATTTACAGCTGGTTAGAAAGCTATATAGCTTGCCCAGGAACATACCAAACAAGTTCAAGCCCACTAAAGACGTGCAGAAACTGTGTGCAATAGAAGGCCTGGTGAACTGAGGTTAGGAAAGGCTCTGTTCACTAAATGCATGCATTTGGGTGATAACCCACTGTTATTATTGACTCTGTAGAGCAGAGTTGAAACTAAGAACAAAATAATATCCAATGAGTATGTATTACTTCAGGAAGTGTTAATGCTAAAAACCCTAATGCAGTACATAAAACACGGAGAGTGAGGACAATAAAAAATACTATATTGTGGCTCTGGATTATCAGAACATTCATAGTCAGTGATTGAAAGAAGAGAATATGAAATTTACCCCCAGAAAAGTCTGAAAGTAAGGATCGATATCCTTTGCCCTACCTAAGAGCTTGTGGTTTAACTAAAGCCTTAAACAATCACCAGGACAGATGGCATAGGAACTACAGTTTGTGGAATGCGGGGCAAGCTGAAGTCTATTAGTAAATACTAAGGCAAGACTGTGCCCTAATCACTATGCAACAAGAGGAACTGTTCACACCAAGAACATGTCTCTGTGTAAGGTGATGTTCCTGGTGTATGTCAACTCTGGATGCTGGTGTGACTTGATCAATTGACTGATTGGTTGATATACATATCTACTTCATTCTCAGTAAGACTTAAAGTAACAGTCATCTTGACTTAACCCTACTTGCCACTTAAATATTGGCATTTATCCAGATTTGCTATTTGAGTTCAAAACACATCCTCAAATTGTTGTATACCTAGTGTAATGGCTGGGTGCAATTTTTACAGATGTTTTGTGTATGATGGAGGAATAGGTGATGAGAAATTCGGGGAATTTTTAATTTTCTGGGCATGTAATACCAGGTCCATCTAGAAGATAATGAAGGGGTCTTGCTTGAGAAATCACATGATTAAGAATGTGCTTTGGGATCTGAGTTCTTGGAGACCTAGATTAAGGGACCAGGGACCAGTAGGCCTTCCTCTGAACTTGCAAACCAGAAAGTATTAAGACTGATTTCTGTTATCACAAGTTCTTTACCATTTGCCAGCTGCAGTGTGTATCACAAGGGCTGTAGGACCAGGGACAGGACAGATGTTCTCCTGTACCTTAATGACATAGAAGGTCATGATATGGTTGAAGTGTTTGTGAACTTTGGTTCTCACAGTTTCACATACAAACATTTTTTAATGCACCAAAACTTCATAATCACTCCAATAGTATTGATGTAGGATATTATAATTATTAATATTTCAGCTATTTTGATGAGCTCCCATTTGGCAGAGGTACTATGCTGCATAAGTTACAAATTTTATTTCCAGTCTTTATGACAACTCTGATAGAGGTAAAATGTTTAGCTCTTTGCATAAGTAAATAAATCAAGTCTCCGAGGCATTGAACTTAACTGTCCCTGGAACACATAGCTAGAAATAAAGAACTGGTTCTGTTCAAATCAACTTCTATTTGATGCCAAACCCAGTGCTTTCTCTATCATCACCTCTGTCTATATAATTTTGTGACAGGGCCTAACACACTAGGTATTATCTGTACCCTTCACTTTCTGAGATATCTGGCAAAAGGAAGGTAAGTGAATAAAAAGAATGAATGAGTGAGAGATTAACACCCCCCAAAATACCCCAGTATAGCATACCTTTAGGTAATGTATATTATATATGTGCATACCAATTACATATACATATGTTACATGTATCCATACTGTCAAAAATTATAAAACTTTAAAATCACTGGACAAGAAAAAAATTGAAACCCTACTCACTTTCTTTGCCTCTTTGGAAGGAAAGCAAATGCAATTTTCATGAGACTAATCTTAGTTGTAAGCTTCCAAACCTGGAAATCCTGCCCTACTCTGTACCTTAAACACTTTTGGTCAAACTGTTGAACTGCTGGTAGGAAATGCAGGTAAATGATCTTGAACAATTTGCTTCAAGGATTCTAAATTATGGAGCAAGCTCATATGTAAAAGTCCAGTATGTCCTTTATTTTTCAAAGGTGCCTATCATATGCCTAGGGGAATATTTATTAATCCCTTTTTGGAAAATGTTCCCTTTTTGATAAAAAATGTTCAAAGGAAGGACAAAGCATTCTTACTTGAACTAGTTTAGAAAATAGCTCAGGGTGATGGACATTAGAGGCTTGGAAAAGTGCAGATAAAAGAAAAAAACAGAAACACAATTTTAGGATCATTTGTCTGGCTTTTAAACATCTCTTTGTTGTGTGGTCGGGCTTATAGGCTCTTTATGAGAAGGAATGGAAAAGCTGAATTCATGTTTTCTTGGGAAAGTTGAGTGTAGGGGTGATAATCTGTTATCGCTCATGGAGCCAGGGCAGACGAAGACCCCATTACACTCAGGCAGCTGCAAGGGGTTTAACAGTTTCTCGTGTCAGAGGTGAAAAGGTTCAATTTAAGAGAAACTTTTTGCTGCAAGGTTTGCTACAGCGGATTTGTGGTGCTTTTGATATGTATATTTTCAAGTATGTAAGATCCAGAAATGGAAAAGACCCCACTGAGAAAAATCTCTCAGATCACAAAAAATCCAGGGGAACTGGTGACCTGCACAGAATTCTCTTTCCCCTCTTGCCCATTCCCCTCCTAACATGCCTCAAGTACACTTATTTGGAGCATGCAGATAATGTGTGCTCCAAACACATGGAGGGCATATTTGATGGGACTTGACTGGACAGACTTTTGTACCCTTTCCGTTATCCTGAGAAATGGATCTTCCTACCCATTTCTTACCTCTACCCTATTCAAGAGAAGTGATATTTGTCTTATAGTTTTCTGAAGCAATAGATTATAATTATACCAGTGTAAAAATAGCACATACCATTTCTGGAAACCTTGGGGATAAGAATTCATTTATTTCTCTCAGAAACAAACAAACATGAGTGTGAATGTGGTTGAATTTTTTTGTTTTTCTGGTGACCAGAGGTTGACACTGGTTTTCTCCCACCTTCATACCCAAATCCACATCTATCATGCCTGACCCTCAAGTCTTCATAGAAAAGTTAATATGAAGAAAATACTAAGTTGACTATAATTATCATTATAATTATCATCTCTCAGATGAGTTTCTTTATCTTCTAAAATGATGTGAATTTGCTCTCTCTAAAGGGGAGGTCTTAGAAATATAGAGGGCTGTAAAAGGAATTTCATAAAGTCTGGTGAATTTTAAATAATCTCCTAATCCCTTTGAATACAGAATAAGGTTACTTTTCATCCTTGAGGAGAACAGTTACAACTTTTCCAAGCTTCAAAATGGCACAGTCAAAACCTTCACTCTTGGCCAGAGGGTCTGTACAAAGCTTCCAGAAAAAAATCAAATATAATTAATATTTAAAAAAAACCTTCAAAATAAGTACACATTTAAACATAGACTGAGTTTCTGAAGAAAACAAATAATATTCATAGTTGACCATATTTTTGGATTTGTCAGATTGTTATTTTATCAATTAAGTCCAATTATCAGTGCAAAATGGAATCTCTATATACAACATATATGTCTATCCTAGACTTTAACAAGACATTTCCTCCAATTATTCTCAAATAGGAGGTTGAGAATAACACAAGGATCTTGGTTTTCCAGACATGTTTCCAGATCTGCTGAAAAATAATACCAACATGATGTCTCTCTTTGATCCTAGGACTCTTTAATGAGATGGCTGAACTATAAAAGGTTTGTGGTCACTGTTATCAAGCATTGCAGTCACTGTTATCAAACACTGCAGTAGGCAGAGTTTGATCAGAGAGGGTCATAAAGGCATATCTGGGTTTATAAAAGCTAGAACTGAGTTAACAAAATGATTTATAATGGCTACTTCTTCTGTGGTGTCCGAAATCTCCAGTCTTATGAAGAGGGCCACACACGGGGGACTCCTCTTGACTGTGGGATGTTGACCACCACAAAGGACCCTTTGAGGAGCTGAGCCACTGAGCCTGCACACAGGGAGGGACACTAAGGAAAATTAAGCAGTGGTTTCACTTATGTGTTTACTTGGGGACAGAAGCCAATTACTAATATCCCAGTGTAAAAAACCAGCTGAACACATAAGAAGTGGCCATACTTGATTAACTTCATCTACTGAACTCAGTGTTCTTTGGACAAGTACTTTTTTAGCACTTAATAAAGGCCAGTGCTGGGTCAGACACTGGAATTCAGTGATGAACGTGGGAAGCACAGGCCTAACCTCTGGGAGCTCGTTTGTACTAGTTATTGCACAAATAATCTCAAATTTCACAATTTTGACTTTTTTTCACATTAAGCCTTATGATTTGGATAAGAATATGATGAGTGTATGACTTGGGTATTAATCTACATGGAGCAGAGGTTTTCCTTTGGAATTTATTGATCTCTGATAAATGAATCAAAGTTAGATAAAGAGGAGACTAATGATGTCTGTTGTGCTATATGACAAAGGAAGACACTCCCAAGAGCTTCTTTAAAAAGAAAACAAACAAACAAACAAACATAAAACTACCTGACTTCTTTGGCTTTATTATCTAGGTTTCTTCTATACCTTCCACTCTAGCCAAATTGGTCACCAAGGATGTACATGTGTCTTTGTGTGTGTGTTAATTATTTTTTAGAGATATGTAAGGTTTGTACTAACATTGAAGAAAGATACAGTGATTTCTCATATACCACATTTTAACACAAGAGCCCTTTAAATTGTATACAATCTTTTCCTTTTGGAGGGGGGTGGGGTGGAGAAGCTGGCACACTAAAGCATCCAAAAAGATAAAAACAGAGGCTAGATTAACTAATAAAGATCAAATGGTATCAATAACCCAGTGCAGTGATTCTCACATTTTAATTACATAATTATATGGCTTTCTTTCTTACCGGCTGTACTGAAAACAGGGCAAGAGTTGGTTTTTAAAGAATTGGAAAAATCCTTCCTCTTCAAGCACCACAGTCTGGCCTTGCACACACAGAATACCCAGAAGTGCCCACTCTGCCAGAGTGAGTGGGGTAGCAAATGGAACCAAAGAAGTTTTCTCTAGATAAGGATGAGCGAGAACAGGAAATATCAGGGTTTAGAGCTGATTTACACAGCACAGATGAAATAAAACTTAGCATAAAAATCACTGGGATTACACACTGAAACACACTGGAAACCACATAAAACTTTGCTATAGGTAAGGATACACATGGTTGTGTGGCTAATGCTCAGTGGTGAACCCACAGTGCTTGAGACACTTGGAGTGTGATCCCCTTAGGCCAGCTGGCCTGGTTCTCTTTCTGAACACTTGATCTACCTGGATGTCCCACATGATCCAGAGGATCATGTTAAATGGGCCAGCACAGCTTGAAAGTCTTTGCTCTCTGTGACCCTGGAGGCATGATAGCCTCACATACAAGGGTATCTTTTCATGAGAGTAAGTTATATTACTGTAAGTTAGGGTCTGAATAATGAAAATGTGTAAAAAAGAATTGCAAAGAGTAAAAACAAGATTCTATCCAGCCACTACCATTTACTAGCTTATGTGATAGTAGGTAACTTAATCTCTTTGTGCTTCAACTTCTCATCTGTAAAATGTGGGCAATAATAGTATCACTTCATGGAGTTATATTTAGGATTAAATGTTTTAATATTCCTAAAACACTTGCAACAGTGCCTGGCATATATGTAAACATATTTTACCACTAAGGAGAAAATGCAAAGTGTAAAGACTATATATTTTTTGAATAAATAAATACCTCTGAATTGTAGTCCAGGCATTTTCCTGCTGTCAAATTTATACTGCACATGGAGATGTTCAACCTCCATTCCTTTACCATGTGTTAAATTCCAAGTACAATTAACTAAATAAGAGAAGAGCAAGTCTTTGAGGAATTTAGTCCTATGTGAAAATTAAAAATAAATAAAAGAACTTAAACTGGAAAATATATTTGAGACTGATTATACCATTAACTAATAAGTTTAGATGAAATGGAATTTACCTAGAGAGAAAACTCTATAAAACATGTGGAACATATAATGCACGGTATGAAAATAAACATTTTTTAACTGACTCAGCTATAATGGTGAACATGAGAGGCAGAATCAAATATCTTAACACTGGATTTCAAAAATTGCTGGGTGTTATTGTGACCATCCCAACAGAAGAATCCATAGTATTCAGTTTTCTAATTTTCTTAATTCAAAACTGTGGGAAATAGCCTTTGGATTTACAAACACATGTTCCTAATCATCATCCCTATGTGAGAAAAAGAACACAAGTTTTAAAGACACCTTAAGATAGACTGACCTGGTTAAAAACCTACAGTGGTTTTCATTTTTCTATACATCTGAGAATTGCTATTAACCCATGTGAGACACTACTGAATCTGGGTCAGTATGCTTTTATGATTAACTAGACATGGAAAAAGAAATACCAGGAACCCCTCTCTTGCTTTATATCTTGGTGGTTGGTAATGTGAAAATACACTAAAGAGCCATATGAAAATACACTAAAGAGCCATATGTATGAAAATACAAAAAAAGCCATAAAGAACCCACTGAAATTTCCAAAAATGCTTACTTGGTTCAGTAAGGTGAACATGCAGAGGAAGGCACCTAAACTCACATGACTAGTATGGAGTCAGAGGATTATACCCTGGATTAATAAAATTGCTTCAACAGTATAAGAACCTGGACACAGTGTATCCAGAATGTACCACAGAAATGGGATACAGTGAGCAGTACCAATGAAGTACCCCCCAGACCTACAGCCAGGGGACACACTAATTGACAAAATTTCTCCATCTCCTCTGCCTGGGACAGAGTTTGAGGGGGTCCTTCTATGGGTGTTATGAGAAGGGTGGTTGAAGCTCTCTTCTTTACTCTCTTACAGGGATGTTCTACTTATCCACACATAATTCATTTATTTCAGAGAGAAATAGGAAAAGAGAAAGATATAGGAAAGAAAGAAATAAGAGAAAGGAATGTTGAAAAAGGAAGACGATGAAGAGAATGAACCAAAGCAGGTAATAGGAAGTTAGGATTCACTACAATTTATTGAGTATCCTCTCTTTGCCAAGCACTGTGCTGGACCCTTGACTCAGTTAACTATGTTAAAATCTTACAAAGGCCCCATGATAAAGACATTATTATTGTATTTTGGCAATGAGGAAGCTGAGGCCCAGAGAAGCGAAGAAGAACTTTCCTGTGTAAAGGTAAAATGTTGCCTACTAGCTCTTATCTTTAGCCTTTCCATTCCAATGCTATGATCATGGAAACTCTAGAGTAGCTTTCCTATAGTTCATTGAATGCATGAACTAAAGCAACAACTCTGAGAGCTAATTTGAGCACCTACCTTTAAAAAGGTATTTAAACATATTCTTTGCTCTGGGAGCCTATAGACAAAAATCTACCTTCTTGTGAAAGCTAATGAGCTACTCAGGGAGACAGAAAAGTCTGGAAGTTTACGGTTTTTGAAAAGAAGACAGCATAGGAAAGAAAAGAATGGTCTCAAAGGAAAGGGCGGAGACCAGTAAGTTGCCAGGTTATTGACCTTGAAGAGGATGCTTAAACTGAATGACTAATCTGATATACAAGTATATTTGAAAAGACAAAATAAAAGCAATTAGTGGGCTTGGTCTACTTTCATTTAAAAAATTTTCTGTGTTAAAGTCATATCCACATCTAACCTCTGGCAGAACCAACCCAGAAATTTCATCCAAAGTTTTTATCTGGTAAACTGTGATAAACTGGGTAACAAATTCCATCCTCTACTTCCAGCAAAATTTCCCTTCAAAATTCTGCCCCAGTGTATATAATTCATTGTTACTATTTCAATTCTCTCTTTTATAGGTAAAGGAATCAAGTCACAAACAAAGTTCTTAATACACATAAAAAGAGAATACTCTTCTTTCATTTCTAACCACATGGCCCCATTTATTCAACTAATTCTAGAGGTAGTTGGTGTGTGAATAAGCAAAGGGGAGGCTGCGGTGGTTAACTTGTCAATGCAGCTCATTGTATCTTTAGAGGGAGCTTTTCCAGTGTCATCACTCTGAAGGGATAAAGGGATAAGCAAATTGGCTTTTCTCATTTCTTGGGTTTTAATAGAAACAATTAGATCTCTATTTTGCTGCGAATAAACTTGAGCACTCTCCCAGGAGAAAGTGTGTTGTTGATCTTTAATGAGGAGAAATGTTAACTGGATATGTCAGCAAAGTGTCTGTATTTCACCTATGGGTTTAGTTAAAGTTATATTTAAGTTTTACACCATTAGCACCCACCCTCAAACTCTTGGCTGGGTATTGCCTTCTCCCTAACCCCTAAGACTGGACCCCATAGGAGAAGGATGTATGTATTTCCACATCATTTTTCAATGTTGCTCCTTCCTTGGACTCCTGCCTTGCATCTTTTTCTCTCTTGGAGCATTCTTTTTGTCTTCTAAAAACCCTCCCTTTGCTGGTTGGTTCATATTTGGCTCTCTAATTACTTGGTACCCACTCCAGAGAAAATCCACTCCTACAACTTTGGGACCAGTGGCTCCCAGTTCCATGTTCCTGGCTCAGCCACTCTTCTTAATACAGCATAGCTGATCGTAGAGACCCTGCAGTTAGACTACTTGGGTTTGAAACCTGGCCCACTGGCTTTTGCTGGCTGTGTGAACGTACCAGATATTTAACCTCCCCATGGGTTTCAGTGTCCTAGGACAAATGGCAGCACTAATAGTGCTTTTTTTGAGGAGCATATGAGTTAAATATTAACAAATCACATAGATAATACTAGCCACATCATAAGTGCCCAGAAGAGCAAGAAGGTATTACTGCTGGATTCTAATGTTACAGCTACTACTACTCTACTACTCCTCTACTACACTGCTGCTCTAATACTATAACTACTATAATTTGAAACATCTAGCTAGATGTCCCACAAATAGCTTTAGGTCAATATCTGTTGAATGCAGCTATAGACAGGTAGTTATATATGTTGTATTATTTAACATTTTTAATAGCTCTATAAAGTGATGTCCTGGTTTTATGGTAATACATTACCTCATAACAAACTATTCCAAATTTAGTGGCATTAAACAGCAGTCACTGTATTGTGAACATAAACTTTTCCACAAAATCTAGGACTTCATCTGGAATTGACTTAATAAACAGCTGGGAACCAAAACCAACAAGTCTGATATGTAAATCTGGGATGGCTTGAAAGCTGGTTTCTGCAGAGGCTGTTGACTGGAACACCAAGACAAAGATATGATGTGGGCTTCTGACGGTATAGCAGCTGGGTTCTGAGAAGTAGCATCCAAACAGGAGGATAACGAGGATTCCAAGAGTACCAGACAGAAGGTGTAAGACTTTCTATCTCTGAGTCTCAAAAATTACATAGCATTTATTCTGCCATAGTCAGTTAGCTCAAGTAGTCATAATCTTGCTCAGGTTAAGAATATGGAACAGGTGCCTCCCTGGTGGTGCAGTGGGTTAAGCAATGCACTATGAAGCAAACTGCAGCTGCTGCAGCATGAGTCGATCCCTGCCTCTGGCCTCACCTGCTGCTCCCCTCAGCAGGGTGTTTCAGTCAGTCTGTCTGTTCTGCTCCCCACTCTGTCTCTGATGAATCCTCTCACTCCCCACACCTTTGGCCTGTACCCCAGCTCTTGTATGTATAAATAAATAAATCTTAAAAAAAAGAATAGGGAACATAAATCCCATTATTTATTGAGAAGATCATGAAAGCATATGATCCTTTATTAAAACTGCATAGACAGATACCTTTATCACTGCTTTAATAATGAAGAAATAAAAGTTCAGAGAAATAATTTCAGAGAAAATGACTTAGTAGGTGGGAGAGTCTAGATTTGAACATTATACTTTATGTGAGGCATTTTATGTAATTTCATTAAAATAACTAAAATCTCTTTAATTCTAGAAAATTTTCAAGCTGTTTTCCCTTTAGGTACTGTTTAACATTTAATTCTTCTGTTTTCAAGAATTCACAATTCTGTCTTTGACCACATATGGGTCTCAGTTTTGAAAGATTGTTGTGTTTTAAGAGTATCTAATAAGTTTATATATATATTTCATATGTTCCTTTTCTGTTTATTTTTGTTCAATTATTTCTTGGATTTTCTAGATGAATTTTATTATTTTGTTCCTTTCAGGATTCAATTGGGGGAACATATCAGAAGATAATCAGCTAGACAGCTCTTGTCAAAATTCAGCTTTTCATTTCTCTCCGTTTTGTCTTCCCCAGTCAATCACAGATCAAGTTAAATGTAGAACCCAGACCTGTTCGTTTTAGAAATGCTTCTGAGGTAATACTGACTCGTTGCCCACTTATCTCTTTTAAACAAAGACAATCCTGGCACACAGCTACTGGGACAGGATATATTATCACAATGGTTTGAGAGGGACCAGAAACTTAGACTGGACTGATAGACAAGGTTCATCCCCTACATGAGACCAATCTGTCATAAATATATTTCAGAAAAAAAAGATAAATCTCTAGAAACAGATCTTAATAACACAGACATAAGTAATTTACCCTATAGAAAATCTAAAATGATGGCCATGATTATGTACACCAAGGTTAGGAAAGCAATAAATAAAGTGGGAAATACAACAAAGAGATGGGAAAACTGTTTTGATTAATAAATGACTCAGTAAAATGTAAAATACTGGTGAAAGAAATTGAAGAAGACACAATTAAATGGGAAAATATTACATGTTCATGGATTGGATTGGAAGATATCAAAATATCCATACAGCTTCAATGCAATCTTTACCAAATTCCAATAACATTTTCAACAGAAACAGAAAGCAATTCTAAATTTGTACAGGACCACAAAACATCCCAAATAATCAAAGAAATCTCAAGAAGAAAAAGGTTGGAGCAATTACATTTTCTGATTTCAAAGTAAATGACAGAGAAATGAAGTGAAACTGTCACTATTCACAGATGACATATTAATAGAGAAAACAAATGATTCTACAGCAAAAAAGCTTATAGAAATAGGGGGCCTCCCTTGAGGCCTGGGAGTTAAATCTCAGTACTACCACCATGATGATCCTCTGTGGTTTGACCTAAGTTCAATCCATAGCTAGGGAGCTAATTACATGGTATAGAAGACCTCTCCTTTCTTGCCCGCTGCTTCCCTCAGCAGTGTATTTTAGTAGGTCTGTCTAGTTCTGCTCCCCACTCTATCTCCGGTAAATCCTCTCCCCCCAAAAAAATTCCTGCCTAGACCCCAGTTCTTGTATACATAAATAAGTAAGTCTTTAAAAAATTAAAAAATGAGAAATAAAACCATAAATTACTTGAAAGAAAATAAACTGTACACTCTATAGAACATCTACCACAAAAATATATTTGGGACTACAACTCCAATAGTAAGGGAAACAAACGTAAAAATAAACTAGTGGGACTATATCAAACTTAAAAGCTTTTTCACCCCAAAAGAAACCATCACAAAAATAAAAAGGCAACCTACAGAATGGTGGTATACCACACATCTGGCAAGGGTTAATGCCCAAAATTTACAAAGTAATTTACACAACCCAACAACAAAGAAACAAAGGAGCCAATTGAAAAATGGTCTAAGAACCTCAATAGATATTTATCTAAAGAAGACATTCAGATGACACATATACATGAAAAAATATTCTACATTACTTATTATGAGATAAATGCAAATCAAAACCATGCTGAAATATTCTTCTCTCCTGTGAGAATGGCCCATATATATAGGAAAAAAAAGAATGGAATTAACAAATGCTGGTGAGGTTGCAACAAAAAAGACATTCTCATCCACTAATTGTGGGAATACAGGCTGGCGTGGCGCCTGTGGAAAATGGTATGGAGATTGCGCAAGAAAATAAAAATTGAAATTCTGTTTGAGTTAATAATACTGTTACTAGATATCTACAACAGGGAAAGCTCAATCTACACCTGTGTACATAGCAACACCATTTACAATTGCCAAATAATGAAACCAACCCAAGTACTCTTCAAAACATGAATGAAAAGAGAAACTGTGGAGCATATGATCAATGGAATATTATACAACTGTAAAGAAAAATGAAACTGGAATTTGGGACAAAATGAATGGATTGTTTTACTCATCTATAGAATATAAACACTCAAAAACAATTATAAACAGTAGAAGAAATAAAAGCTTGAATTCAGCAAAAAGAAGATAGTAATTACAAGAGGGAATGGAGGGGGGAAGAAAGATTGGGTATGGGCAGAGGTGTTGGATGGAGAAAAAAATAGAAAATTAAAAAAAATAAAACAAATTTTGCTTTGTCCCACATACCAGCAATAGAAAGGATCTCAAGCTCTATAACTTGTGGACCAGTGACTTTGCATAAATCAAAGGACCTGTAGGAAATAGTGTTCAGTTGGGTGAGTAAATAGATCTGCAAGGACATCGCAAATAAATGAATGAATGAATTAATGAATGAATACAATAGCAACAAAACATACAAACAAAAAATGCAATAATAAAATGGAATGATATTGTAATAAAAACAGACATATAGATGTATGGAACAAAATATAGAACCCAGAAATAAACCCATACATATACAGTCAGTTGATTTTCATCAAGGAATTAAGTACACACAATGAGGGAAGTATAGTCTCCTCATAAATGGTGTTGGGGAAACCAGATGAATTCTTGCAAAAAATTAAAATGAACCACTACATTATGCCATATACAATAATCAATTCAAGATGAATTAAAGTATTGAATATAGAAACTAACACTCCTAGAAAAAAATCATAAGGGGTAAAACTCCTTGACATTGATCTTCGCAGTGAGTTTTTGGATTTGACAATAAAAGCAGGGTCAACAAATACAAAGATAAATAAGTGGGACTACTTCAAACTAAAGACTGCACAGCAGGAAATCATCAAAAAAATAAAAAGATAATCAATCTATAGAATGGAAGAAAATATTTCTAAACCACATACCTGATAAGGTATTAAAATCCAAAATATGCAAGTCAAAGGGTTCCTGGACCCAATTCCAAACTATGTGTGTGTAGGCTAACCCACACCAACAAGCAAGTCTCAAGATACCAGCATAGTATCTGAGAATTCACTCAATTCTGACACTGTCTACCTGGATATAGCATCAGATTCCACAGAATCCAGTACCACAAAACCGCCCTCTTCAGTTGCTAGTCACAAATCCAGGTTGTTACCTGTGTTTCTAACTGACCTATTAGAATCACAGGTCTCCATGACCCACTCCCTAGGTTCTATTAATTTGCTAGAATGGATCACAAAATTTAGGAAACCCATTTACTCATTGAATTACCAATTTATTACAAAGTATATTAAAGGATAAACATCCAGATGAAAGAGACACATTGAACAAGGTATGGGAATAGGCACACCACTACCACGATCTCTCCAAGTCTGCATTCCTCCAAATATCCACAGGTTCACCAACCCACAAGTTCTCTGAACCCTGTCCTGTGTCTTCATTACATGCACATAGTTGATATAATCTAATTGACTATGGTGACTTTCAATCCAAACTTTTAATCACTTGGTTGGCTCCACTGTCATCCAACATCCATTCTTTAGGAATCTCATTAATGTAATTAGAGTTCTTATCATTTTTGGAAATTTTAAAGATTTCAGGAGTTCTATGCCAGAAATTGGAACAAGGGTCAAATACATATTTATTTTAAATTACAATATCACAACAAGGAATTTACACAAAAACAAACCACAAAGAATGATATAAATTACTATAGCCATTATGAAAAATGGTATACAGATTCCTCAAAAAAATGAAAAATAAAAAATCTGTTAAGAACCAGTTATCTCCACTTCTGGGTATTTATACAAAACACCAATTCAAAGAGATATATTGACCCCCATGTTCAACACAGCATTGTTCACACTAGCTCAGACTTAGAAATAACCTAAGTGTCTATCAAAAATATGATTGATAAAGGAGTGGTATATATACACAATGGAACATTATCATTTCTCCTACCTGGCTTTCTATTTAGTAATCCACCTAAGTAATATTTATGAATTTGCTAATATGTGCCATATATATGTGTGTGTCTGTGTGTGTATATGGATATGGATATATATATATATATGGATGGATGGACCTAGAGGGTATTATACTAAATCAAATAAGTTAGATGGAGAAAGCAAACACTGTATGACCTCATTTATATGTGGAAGAATAAAAAACTAAAAAATTAACAAAATAATAAAAACAAACAAACTATAAGAATAAACTAGATTTTACCAGAAGGGAGGGGAAAGTGTAGATGGATAAATCAGATAAAGGGGTCAATTGTATAGGGGAAGGATGGAAACTAGTGGTGAACATAATGTGGTATATATAAAGAGATGCTGATTTATAATAGTTTATATAATTGCAATGTACATAATATTATAAACCAGTGTTACTTCAATAAAAAATAAAAATTTTAAAACTACAATGAGATATAACATCATACCTATAAAGATATCTATTATAAAGACAGAGAGTTAAGAAGTTATATGACCCCAAAGAACTGCCTTGGTTAAGTGATATCACATGGAAGAAGACAATCAGCTACTTGAAGCTCATCAACTTACAGAATTATTGTAATTATAAAATTGATGTTTTAAGCTATTAAATTTTGGGGTAGTTGCTATGAAGCCATAGATAACAATCACCTACATTGCTATACCTTCATTCCTTTCTTTGTCTTCATCAATTTCTCAGTCACAGCATGCAGTGGTTGAAATAAATTTAATTCAACCAAAGTCTTATTAAATTTAAATTTATTTGAACATTCATTGTGAAATCGCTCTCCAGTTTGTTCCATAGCTGTATGTAAAATAATAATTTCTATTCACCCTACTCCTTGGTTCTCTTAAATTTGGTGGCAAAGTCTGTTGCTTCTGTCATTGCTTGCCAAGCCACACTGGTCATGAATTTCTTAACAGGTAAGAGGTGATATCTCCTGGCTTTTAATTTTCATTTCAGTAATGACTGGTGATGCTTATCACCTTTCATTGCACCTGAATTTGCCCTTAATTTGGTTATTTTCTATTGAATTATATGAATTCCTTATTGTGATATGTGTTGCATTTGTGAGAGCAACTTGAGATTTGACGTTGGCCAATTTATGTTAACTCTCTACTGTACACCCATTATTGACCAAAAAATTCCCATAAATAGTCAAAGGAAGCATAAATAATATTGCTTAGAAAGCTTAAATCATGGTATGGGCAGTAAGTATTGCAATGAGGAATTTTATATTGAATAAATGCAAACTTAAAATTCACAATAGCATGAAGTTGAAAATAATATCAACTTATACCTTTGAAGAAACATAATACCCATATTAAAATAAAAACATTTAAACCTAATTTTCTTCCAAAGACTTGCCCTGTTGTTCCTTAATTCCACTGGATTTATAATGCACATTATCATTTCTCCTACTTGGCTTTCCATTTCATAATCCACCCAAGTAATATTTACGAAGTTGCTAATATGTGCCAAGCACTAACTATATTAGGTTCTAGAAATAAAGAAATGGGGTGAGGGGAGCTTCCTCAACCAATATAAAGTTTAATGTGGTAGGCAAACAAGTAGACAAAAAAATACTCCACGAATTTCAATTTAGTACTATGCCAAGATAGAACAACATAAAGGACACTCTATGAGAAAGGCAGCCTGAAATATTAAGAAATATTTCCTGATAGGAATTATTCATATTGACGTCCAGACTGACAGATGGGAAGCCTGTATACCCATCTTGGTCTTAGATCCAGTCTCCTTGCCAGGGTTCATCAGCCAGGGCAAATATTTGTTGAGCATGTTCACAGGACTTTGGCCTGAGTGTTGGTGAGTCAGCTCTCCTCTCCTTCAATACAGGTGAGTCCCCACTCAAACCAGTCAAAGCTCATCCAGTGGCTCAGAAAGACATGCTCAGACTGCTCACATGATGAGGACTGAACATTCCTAATTTTAGTTCTGCATTTTGACGTAGATTAAATTTACTTGGACAATTTTGTTTTGTTCTCATCTCTACCCCACTCCACCTCAACATCTCTATTTCATTCAGCAAGTCAGTAAATCTTTTCTTTCCCTCCATTCCTGAAGTGAGTCACTGATTATAAGCTCTACTGGACCTTTTACTTTTATTTTCAATACTTCAGTCTTGAGATAAGACTGGTAGGTAACATGGCATCCAGTTGATTTTTGTATTATCCAAACAGCTTTAGTTTCTCCCTTGTGTGTGTTCTGCATTTCCTCATTCATTAGCCTTTTCCCAGGAATGCTGGCAACATGAAGCCATCAATCATGGTCTCCATCATGAAGCAGGGAGAGCAAGGCCCTTCCATTTCACCACAAAAATATTAAGTAGTCTCATTTTTTAAGTCCTATCTTGACATTAAGCATCCTGAAAGACAGTTTCTTTTAAAGTCTAATCTTCACGTATTATTTTTCAACAGAATGAGATTTAACACCATTTAGTCTATAGTCACAAATTGATAATTTGTAGAGAAAATTTGGCCACCAGATAGATTTGTTTTGTCATTCAGGTGTTCTTAAACATTTTTTAATATGTTACCCAGATGTTTCACCCAAAAATATGAATCTTCAGTTTCTTTTAAAAAATTGGCACATTTGACATAATTCAGTCCCTATTCCAAATAGGGTCAGTAATTGCAATAATATCTACCCTCTCAAAGAGACTCGTATTGTCCATCTTCCCTTAGTTCCCACCCAGCGAACCACACTCAAAGTCTTAGAAGGTACTGACTTTTTTATTCGTGAACTATTCCAACTCCCTCACTTTACAGAAAAATGTATCTGAGACTGAAATACCTCATGATTTTCCTGTACAACCAAAATTACACTTCATCATGGGTCTCTTCCTTCCACATTTTACTTTGAGGTGTTATTTTCTTTTATTTACATCCATGACTGTTCACTTTGACTGACTGTTTCAGGCTAATGTCCCAGCAAAAATAGCAGAAGGCTCGAACATCAAACTTTAAGCAGAGTAAGCATGGCTTGGGTCTTACTACTGTGATCTTGAAGAGATCTGATTATTATATTTTTTAACCAATACTTTTCTTTCCAGTAGTATATTGTAGCAGGTGGACATGAAAGTAACAACAATTATTTTTGTGGTCATTATATGTCTACATCAGTCTGAAAGGCTCTGTACTTTCTCCTCAAAATGGCTATTACCTTGCTAGAGAGAGTTCATTTGATATATTACTTCAATGTCAATTTGTAATACTGACAGAGTAGATTTTCATTTTACTATCAGGTCTGGTAAGATCTAGTTAGAAAAGATAATTGTATACTCATTGTCAACTTAATTCCAATAAAAATCCCATTTTGGGGGCATTTCCTGGTGATGTAGGGTTTAAGACTTATCAGTATATGCTATCACCTCTGTGGCCTGTTTTCGATCCCAACCAAAAAGCTAATCCACAGGGTGCAGCAGACTTCTGTCTCACCCACAGCTCCCCTTAACAGTGCATTTCAGTCAATCCACCTGTTCTGCTCTCCATTCTATCTCTGGTGATTCACCCTCACATTTCTGGCTTACAACCCAGTTCCTCTATGCATAAATATATCTTTTGAAAAATATAAATAATAAAAACCCCATGCTTCTGTTCTAATAAGTGAGAAGGAGCATTTACTACATAGTTCCCTCCACACCAGCCAGGAATAGTAGCAGAATTCTGAAAGGTAAACTTTGTCTCTATCTTTACATATCAGTGGGTTATTTGTCTTGCTTGTTCCCAGGAAGCTAATTAACAGAAAACATTGCCTCTATATTTCCAATGAATGGAAGGACCATCCCAACAAAAGCATGAAAACTTCTGATTGACTAGACTCCTTCTTTCATAATCCTTTTCTTCCCTATGAGATGCCTAGGAACTCACAATGAGGTGCTTTGTGAGCCTCATGCAGAGAGAAGTTGATTTGGCACTTCCGTCACAAAGAGCGTGTGCAGCCTGTGACAGGCTTTCAGGAAAGCCACTTCCCACATGTGTTTCTCTGCTTCCCTCATTGGTGTTCGAGATGAGGAGGCTGGTTCCTCCCGGTGAGCTAGGTGCTGTGACAGATTACATTTTTATTCAAGAAAATAAATCCTGAACATTTGATGTACTGCTTTAAACTTAAAGACCTCCTGGGACCTGAAAATATAAGGTAAGCAGGGCTCAGCCACAATTCTTGAACTTTGAAACTGTAAATGTAATTTGAGGACATTCCTTGAAACTCTTTGTTGTTTAATGTGAAACTTTAACATGCTGCCTCTCCTGCTGCCTTTAAGAATAGCAGCTCACTGTCAAATATGCACAAACAGCTCTGATTTGAAAAGACCAAAAAGGTCACTGTTTTAAAATAAAAAATCTTTCATAACGAAAATAGCCATGGAGTACTTTTAAACTTGTTTGGAAGTGTCCAGGATGCTGGTTTTCTTTCTGTTCTCAGTGTAATCAGTATCTCTAAAATGGAATCACATTATCTTTGCCACTTGAAAATGGGTCTGTATGTAGAATTAACTCCTTAGAGAGAAAACCATAGTGAAATCACAATCAAATGTCAGTCAAGGTCTATGAGTCTGTATCCCCAAGTACTGGTTGGTGCTTCCCTAGGCATGGGAGAGGATTATCAAAACTTTATGATGGCAAAGTTCTACAAGACAGGGAATATACTGGGATTAGGTGTTGGTTTGTTCAGACCAGTTTCCTTGGGATTGTAGGAAATTTAGTTGTGAAGCTAGAAGTTATTACAAAGCAGACTAACCCCAGAGGATGTCAGATATTAAATGATGTAGAATAAGTTCAACAGTATGTAGTATGTAGGGTAGTTACTTATCTAATATTAATGAACTAGCTTTCTGTAAAAATTTATAGGTGATTGTAATGTTTTTGTTCAAGTTTGACCAGATTCTAAGAATGGAGTATTTGACACTTTTAGCTAAGTAACTTAAAGGGCATCACTGTGAAATATTTCTCTGTTGTAGGGGAAAATAAGATGTTGAATCTTCTTTCTGTGCTCTGGAGACTACAGGGAAAAGTCAGACTAAATCAAGCTGCCTTTCTCTTGAATCTTTGCCCAGATGCTTGTACTCTTCTGCTTTGCCTTTGTCAGTCTGCCCAGGGACTGACTTAATGAATTGTAGGTGACTCAAACATCCCCTGAGATGTCCAAACTCCATTCGGAGCCCCTTTCACTTGAGAGCACCAATATGCAAACACACACAGCACTCAGATTCTTGCTCATTTTTCTCAACCTCACTCTGGATAGTGGCTTATTTAAAAATAAGCTTCCAATGCATATTCCTGTGATATTGGAATATTGTGATATTCCTTTATATTTACAGGCTGAGGTGAACCCCAGAGTGCTACAGCACTCCACCTACAGTCTTAAGGGGCAGCAATGTGGGACCTAGCTGAAAGCCTTCTCCCCTCCCCCAGGCTTTTTCCCTTGTAGGACTAAACTGCTTCACCTGGCCCCAGGTATTTCTAGAGCCTACCCTTTGAACCACATTACTGATTAGCTGCACACAGTTTATGTGAGACTGTCATTCACTCTAAGGATTAGAATGTGGAAGCTACCTTTGGCCTGGAGGGAAGAAAATTTCCCATCAGGCACAATGTAAAAAATGTGGGAGTCTTTGGACTGAGTGGCTATCTGCGAATTTTACTCTTCTTCTTGTTGCTCTTTTTCTTTCTAGTCTTGGTACACATTTTTAAAATAAAGCTTAGCCAAAAGGGTGAAGGCTCCTAAGGAAGTGAGGCTGGGGCTGTTTACTTTGTGTAGCCAGGACACCCAGGATGTTGGGCTCAGGAGGATAAAGCAATGCTCTTAGATGAGCATTCCAGTGTGCCCTAGTCTTGTGGAAATAGTTATTTTTAACTTGACAACACATCTACACATCTGCAATCCAAATACTCTGTATATGAGAATAAATATTTAGGCACAACATCAGAGCTAATCCTAGGAACAAAGTTTCTTGTTCTAATAAAATTAAAAGCAAAAAAGAAGAAGAAGAAGAAGAAGAAGAAGGGGTTGTAAGGGAACAAAGGTGAAATATCTTGCATAGTCAGAGATCAGAAAAGAACACTTCATGATTTCTCTCTTTTATCTAAGATGGCATCTGCTCTAGTGATAAATTCACTCAGATTGTTAACTGTTTCATTTTTTACAGTTCTGGGTCTTTTCCTCATAGTTGTTTTCAAACTGATTTCTCAGGAAAGGAATGCTTGGGGGTAGAAGCAATTCCCAAAAAAAGTAGACAAAGGCACAGGAGTTATAACTCTAGGAGCGAGAATCCTCTGTCATTGTTAATGACCGAAGTCCAGTGAAATCCCTACCATTACAGAACTCAAAGAGCATCTCATTTATCGCTAGAGTTGTTTATTTTTGCTATTTTTACTTTTCATTTTTATTAATTTAATGAAAAAATTGAAGGAATAGCTGAGATTATCTACTGTGATTTCACATCCCACTTGAAAAATACTCCTTCAATAGTCCTACAAGTTTTCACTGAGATCACATGGTGTAGTGCCAGCAAGGCACAGAGCAGGTTTTCTGTGGATCTAGGCAGATGGGTAAAGGGGAGTCCTGGAACCCCCAGTGACTTTTTCAGGCTTTTAATGATCTTTCTACACCATTTGTAGTGAGGCAACCAGGTGAAAGGCAACCAGGGGCTGGTAGGCCTCCCAGCCCCATGTGAATCTTCATCCTTTCTGGGCTCTCAGGCTTTCTCACCTGGTCTCTCCACTGGTCTCTACTACTCTCTGCCACATTGTCCTCTGTTCTCTGTGGATGCTACCCTTATATGCTCAGCCTCCAGGCTCAGGTGTGCCCATCATGCACGCCCACACCACGCTCCAGTGGCGCAATCAGGCACACATGTTAAGACCACAATGTCAAGCACTGATGCCAATGGCAGGAGCAAGGAAAAATCCTGATCACTTCCATTTACTCTACACATGGGCAGTCCAGAGTATGTAACAAATACTAAGAGATTAAATTAGGCCATTCTATTTTAAATCAACCCTAAGAAATTGAGGACTATGATAATGAAAATTGAGTTAATTTATAGACAAGCTAGAAAATAATTTATTTTATCTTATATAATGTAGTATATTTAGTAAAATAATATAAAGTGTAACCTAGAATTTATGTGCCAGGCAGAAGCTCTTCTATGGCTCAGAGGAGGTCGCAGGCAATTTTCAAGAATTTTTGGTGACTTTTATGTAGTCTCTCTCACAGTCATAAATATGAAGTAGAAGGTAAGATCAGAATTAAAGAGCAATCATTGTCCCCAACTACACTAATATTTAAAGTCACACTAATAGAGTAAGGTAGGACAAAGAATAAGAATAAGGAAAAAGAATAACATTAGGAGTGGAAGATTACTAATTATATATCATATTCTTGAACTGACTCTTAGAGCAGCCAGAGAGTAAAGAAGTTGAGCAATCCCCTTGAAAATTGACCAGTTTGAAATACACAGAATGAAGTGGTTAGCACCTCAGCTACGTTTCCAGCATTTTCAAGTAGGAGGTTATTACCCATTGGTGTGTTTAGCCTCACATTAGGTGCTAGTGGGCCCCTAGAATCTAGCATAGATTTGCTCAAAGGGAAATCATTTCAGCCTTCTATGTGCTATCATACTGTGAGTACATATATGTTACTAAATGTATGCTATTTTGAATATATTTTTAAAACAATTCATTAATTGTTGGATCTGTACATAGTTCTAATTACTTGATTAACAGTTATATTGTTTCAGTTATTCTTTATCATTAGCAATTCTTGACATGAATAATGAAAATTATTTAAAATTTGCTAAAAAAAAAAGCAAAATATAGACAAAATATATGAGATGCAAATGGGTCCCAACTTACATCCAGTAATACACAAAAATGACCAGTTTAGTAAAAAACACTGATTAGTATCATTCCCTGCTGACTACATCATTGTTTTGAAGAAATTATCTTCTTGATCAAATTGCTTTTAACCAAATTAAAACTAGAAAGACCATCTCAGTTCTCAGAGATGGGGCCAAATTAGTGGGAAATAATAGTTCAAGGAAATATAATAGACAAAACACACATTAACTTCAGTGGGGCATTGTGAAATTCCTTGATGATATTATTGGAGAGAAGATTAAGAAATACAATCAAGCTAATGCAATTAGGTAGCTTAATAACTGGTTGAATGAACATACTTAGAAGGTACTTACGAGCAACCAGAGGTAAGGGGTGAGGTGGGGAGAGCCGCAGGGGCAGTCTCATGGCTCATAACAAAAATCTGTTCTTGGTCCTGTCCTAATAAATCTTCTTTTCAGTGTCTTGGATAAATGTATATTTAACAAATTCTGAATATAAAGGCAAAAAGAAAAATATAGTGGTATGTTAACATTGTCAAATCCAAACAGATCTTAACAGGTTGGAATAATGAGATAAATCTACCTAGACCAATACAACAGTGATAGATATAAAATTATTTAAGTTGGTCTGTACGTGTAGTACATAGGTATTCATTGGAAGAACATGTACCTGCTAAGTAGAGATATTAGGAATTTGGTGGCCAGTTAATTCTATTTATCATCGACAAAGAAAGTATTGTTATCTTTGATGACATTATTAGAAGTAGAGGGGAGGAGTATGAATGGGATATGCTATAGCCAAGCCCTGTCTGTGTTAGCTCTAGTACAAGTACAAACTTGTAATGCCATCCTTGAACTACTCTTGAACCTTGCAGCTCAAGTGATTATCCAATACAGAGGATGACTTCCAGATTTCCACTCCAAATTATCTATTGACTTCAATGTTATTTAGGCATCAGTGGGTGACTATGGAGAGGAATGTTACAGTTGGTTTGGCAGGACAAGAGAAATCTTTGAATTTTTACAAATAAGTAATGATTAGATTTAGCAATAAAGTGTAATTGGACAATCAGTGTCCTGCAGGAACAGTCACATGAGAAAATATTCTTCAAAAAAGACATTTTAAAAGCATTTTAAAAGGGCAAAATTCCAGATGGAGTACAATAATCTGTGGAAATCGAGAGGCGCCATCTCAGTTCCAAGAGATAAACTCAGGCATGCTAGGCTTGGGAACGCCTGAGTACATTCTGAAATGATTTAAGGATCAAGAGAGAATGGAAACCATCTATAAGGTGAGCCTTCAACCTGTCCTGCTGGGAGGGCTATGTTTATCTATTTAATAGAGCTTTCTGCATTCCTTTTTGATTCTATAAAGGATTCCTTCCTGTGTCTGTGCCCCTTTTCACGCATCCACACCTGCTCAAGGCTGACTCTTCATTGATTCTCAGCAGGTTGTTATTTTCATGCTCTTAATCCAGTGTGGTGGAAAGAAAGTATTACATAGTGTGATTTAGAGCACTGACTGAGGTTTAGATAAGGCCCTACCATCTGTCTGCTTTGGGAAATGCACTTGACTTTTCTCACTTTGTTTCCTCATGGGTAAAACAGAGATTATATTAGTATTAACCTGTTAGGATTGTCATGAGAATTAAATAAAATCATTCAAGGTAAGTCATTTAGCATGGTGACTGGAACATTCAATAAGCTTTGTAATTGCTATCATTGTTGCTTTTAATTGCCTCTGCATCAATTGTGTATACACCCTGAGGCTGAGCAAATACCAATGTAAAGTAGTACAACGACCTTCAGGGCTAGGTGCAATTACAAAGACTAGTTAACTATCACAGTCCCAATAAAATAAGATAGTCAGAGGAAGATGAAGGAATAATAATAAACCTACCTTCACTCACCTCACTCACAAATCCAGGAAACATTTCTTCAGTTTCCCACTGGAATCTAACACTATGAGAACGGAGCTAACCTACTTCACTGATGGACTTTTCATTTTTTTCTAGATATTTCAAAAGTAAGTCCTGTGTACAAGTCTGGGTGAAATCCAGGTTGAATAATTATTATCTCATAGCATCTTGTTTTACCTACGCTCTCCTACAAAGCCCACCTTCAGAATATTATTTTTTTTCCTTTTTGTGACATGAATACAAGATATCTATAAATATTTCAGTTTATATCTTAAAAAAAAAACGAACAAGACTTGAGGTCTCCCTGGCGGCCTAGGAGTTAGGTCTCAGGTCTCAGCGCTCTCACTGGCATGGGCTGAGGTCAACCTTCCACCAGGAGATAAACCACACAGGACAAAGCAGACTCTCCTGTTTCATCTGCTACTCCCATCATCAGTGAGCAGTGGATTTCAGTAGATCTGTCTATTCTGCTTCTCACTTGGTCTCTGGTGAATCCTCTCACCCCCACTCCACAGTTCTGACCTACACCCTAGTTCTTCTATACAAAAATAATGCCAATAATAATAATAATAATAATAATATAAACAGGACTTGGTTTTAGCACTTTACTATTTTTCCCCCTCAGGGATAAGTAAAAGAGATCATGTGAAAAACAATTTTATCAATGAAGTAATCAGGGTTTATTTCCACACTTATCTCTGAAATTAGGGTAAATTTTGCAAATGATAGTTTGAGAATATTATTTTCCTGTCTTAGTTACATATAATCTAATGATCCATCTCACAAACTAGTATCTTAAAAATGAAGAAATATAATAGTAAGGGATATAAATATGTACATACAGATTTGTCCTAGAACTATGCTTAATTGCCTATATACCCACTTTTCTCTAACCATCTAGATAAGCAAGAAATGAAAGCATATTTAAAGTAAATTGTAATAGAGCAAAGTAGATATTTATGAACAACTTAGTATACAAGTCTGAAGAAAGGTAAAAACCATATAGGCATTTTTATAGGCACTTATCCCAATTATTACAGAAGCATACCTAATCTAAGAGTATGAAGCCTGAATTTTTTTTTGTTTTTTCCAGTTATAAATGCTTACTTTTTTTTGAGTTACTAAAATCATTCTTGTTAAAGTATTGTCATGAGTCCTTCCAGTATTTTCACATTTACACATTCTTCACTTAGTTGTAATAACAATATATACAGTGCTAAACTGTATTTTTCAACATTGTAAGTATTTTTCCAGTCCTTGTAGTAAGTATTTTTAACTGCAAAATATTAAAATATTTATTTTTATTATTGAGGTAACATTGGTTTATATTACTTTTTTTATTCCCTTTAAAGGAATAGGTCCATACCTGCTCCGATGTATATCACCACACTACATGCACCACTAAAGCACCCATATTCCTTTAACATAAACAATTGGGTCATTTTCCCTATTTGTTCTCATGTCTCAACCACCTTTAGTAGCCTCAATTCTAAAATCATATTTCTAGGGTTTGTTTGGTTGAATTTTTTCAGTTCCTTTGTTTTGTTTCTTTATATTAGACCAATGAGTGAAATAATCTGATATTTGTCTTTCTCCTGATTTACTTTACTTAGTATAATCACCTCAGTTCCATCCATGTTATCTTGAAAAGCAAAGTTAATCTTTTTCATAGCTTAGTAGTACTCCATCACATAAATGTACATGTGCTATATCTTCTCAATCTACTCATCTGTTGTTGGGTACTTAGGTTGTTTCCACAACTTGGTTATTATAAATAATACTGTGATGAACACAAGCATACATGTAGAACTTTGACTTTGTGTTTTTGCATTTATTCCTTGGATAAATACCAAGGAGTGGAACTGATAGATCATATACTCTATCTATTTTTACTATTATGAAGAACCTCATATTGATTTCCATATTGTAGATTGGTGTGCACCAATCCACATTCCTACCAACAACATACCAGGCTTCCTTTTTTCTCTACACCCTTACCACCATTTATTGTTTTTGGTTGTTTTTCGTTTGGTATTATAATTTTGTTTATGGGCCATTCTCATGGAAGTGAGGTGGTATTGTGCATTTGATTTACTTCTCCCTTCTGATAAGTACTGTCAAACATTGTTTATGTGCCTGTTGCCCATCTGTTATGTCTTCTTTAGAGAAGTCTCTGTTTAGCTCTTTTGGAAAAAAACAACTTTTTTAAATATTTTTTTTAAGATTTATTTATGCATACAAGAACTGGGGTACAGGCCAGAGGGGTGGGTGGTGAGAGGAGTCACCAGAGACAGAGCGGAGAGCAGAGGAGGCAGATCAACTGAAATACACTGCTGAGGGGAGCAGTGGGTGAGGCAGGAGAGGTCTGTTGTGCCATGTGGGTCACTTTCCTCACCAGGGATTGAACTCACATTGCAGTGGCTGTGGATAGCTTCATAGTGCTGTGCCTTAATTTCTTGCTCCACAGGAAAGGCCCTCTATTTAGCTCTTTTACCCATTTTTTTTTTGATTGGGTTATTTGTTATCTTTCTATTCAGTTCTATGAATTCTTTGTAAGTGTTGGATATTTGTCCCTTGTCAGATACGCAAATATTTTCTCCCATCTTATTTTCTTTGCCATTTGTTCTTGCCTGTATTTTCTACTTTGAATTTTATGTTTTCTGGTCTTACATCCAAATCTTTAGTACACTTTGAGTTAATTTTTGTGTATGGTGTGAGTGGTTCAGTTTCATATTTTTGCCAAGATCATTTATTGAAGACACTTTCCTTTCTTCACTGTATACTCTTGGCTCCTGTGTCATTGATTTACTTTCCATATACATGTGAGTTTATTTCTTTCTGTGACCTAAATTCTATTCCATTGGTTCCATGGAAGGCAATTTGAAGTCTGGGAAAATGATTTTCTTTTATTGTCAAGATTGCTTTGGTTTTGAAGGTCTTTTGTATTTCCATATAAATTTCACTAATGTTTGCTTATTTTTTGAAAAATGCCATTGAAATTTTGATAGAGATTGCATTGAATCTATGCTTTGGATGCGATAGACATTTTGACAATGTTAATTCTTCAAATTTATGTGCAAAGACTATCCATTTCCTTGTGTCTTTTCTCTATTTTAGAAATATCATGTAGCTTTCATTGTATAATTTTTCAGCTCATTTGTTAGGCTTATTTCTAGGTATTTAATAATTTTTTATTTTATTGTAAATGGTGTTGTTTTCTTGATTTTTTTTCCCCTTCTACTTTGGTATTTGCATATAGGAATGCAATAGACTTTTGTATTTTGATCTTGTAGTGACACTTTATTGTTCCGATTTGTAGTTTCTAATAGATTTTTAGTGGTGTATTTAGGGATTTTCTATGTATCTGCAGATACTCAAAATGAAGTTGTCGCTTCTATAATAAAATTTTCATAATCAAAATTCTGTCTATTTAATCAGCATTGTCTTTATTCATTACTATAACCTACAGAAATTTTTTAAATGGCAGTACCAGAAATGGCATGATGTGGGGCCTGAACCAGCTGAGTTATATTGACTTATAACCCTCCCTCTTGGGACTCTCATTAACAATAACTTATGACACCCAAGAGAACCCTGGAGAGAGGCAAAGCTTGGAACTCATTTTATTTTTAGCCTAATCGTTCCCTCTTCTCTCATTTCAGAACAGTCCTTTCTCAAAGGCTGTCTCTGAAAGCCGGCAAGTTTCCAGTTTCTTAAACAATATTACTAAGCCTCATTATTGGAGGAAAAACAAAAAAGGCAAAATAAAGCAGCATTTTCTCTCGCAAGAAAAAGAAAATCCTAGCTAGTAATTATTTCATTGTCTGAAATCATCCTATTAGGTATTGTCTTTCCATCAAAATTAACCAATACAAAGGAAGTGGCATGAGAAGGGAGATAGTAGAATAAAGTACTGTTTTCATTTAGCTGCTGTTCAAAAGGGATCATTTAAATGTTCTTATTAATTACTTAGAGGTACAAGAGTAACCATTACTTCTTGTCCAACTCAAGATTAAGTGACTGTACATTGTTTTTCTTTTTGTCCTTCAACTTAATAGTCTCCTTCATGTTTCATGGAATTAAATCAGCAGTTTTAAACTTTTTTTGATCACATATACTCCTTGAGAATTTGAAAAATGCCACCGGTTCTTGAAAAATTTCATAGATTGCAAAACAACAAGGGGCTCAGGTATTCTCCAATTCCAATTCCCACGGACAAGCAGCAGTTGGTAAAATACGAGCAAGAACTTACCTTAAACAAGAAATACAACCTTTAGTAATACTGTATCAATTTTATAAGTGAGAAAGTTCATGCTTTTATAAGTGAAGTGATTTACCCCAAGGTCACACAGATAATAAATATGAAGAGTAAATGAGTAAACAGTGTTTTCATAGTCTCTATTCTTAGAACAATGTTCTGGATGTCCATCTGACCACTTACTTGTATATAATAGAATACTTGGGCAACAGAAAAGATTAAAAATGAAGGGGGAAATTTCACTGATAATCATACTCCCTTGTATACAACCACTGTTAACACTTTGTATATTTCTTTACAGCTCTTTTTCTACTTCTTTGAAATAATCCCAAACTATATACGTGTGTGTGTATGTGTATATATACATCTTGTATTTCTCTTTGTTAATTATATGAAAAAAAGCATTTCTCAATGCTTTCCACATTATTAAAATTATAAAAATTCTGAACAAATATTTACTACATAATATTTCATCTTTTGGACATACAAACTGTAATAAATTATACCTAAGTAGGTAAACATAATCTGCTTAATTTTTAAATGTTGCTATCAATTTTTTGCCCAAGTATCTTTGATTACTTGCTTTAAAAAGTTCTAAGTTTTCTATAATTGAAGCAGTATTGTTTAATGTTGAAAAATTATTTTCTAGGTTGTAAGTTGTTCAATTCAAACTACTATCATTCTCACCAACATTGAATTTGATATTTTCTCAAAACCTTACTAAGTTTATGAAGGAAAAAAATGTCTTACTTTAACTTGTGCTATTATTGCTTACTGCTATTGACACCAGTTTTTTTTTGATACTCATTAACTTTTTATTCTTCCTCTTTGGAAACATTTTATATCTCCTTACTCAGGTAGTGGGATAGTAAGAGTTTCAAATTAATGGGCAAGAACTGTAAAAGTTATTTTTAACCTTTTATGATATACTCTGAGGCAATTTTAAAGGTGGTATATAGAGAACAATGTACCCCCTACTTCCAGGTTTCCCTTTGTTGTTTACTAGGAAAGCAGTTCAAACCTTGGTCCCAAGTCCTATAAAGGAGGATGTAGACAATAGGAGATTTTTCTGTCATACTAGTTTGTTAGATTCTTAAGAACAGGCAATCGATTCTTATATTTATATCTTCAATAGAGACTAAGCCAATCCCAAGCCACATCAAAATAAATACAAACTACTTGACTTCTCAGATTAGGAAAAGAGAGAGAAATGTGACAGTAAAGCCTAGGTCCCCAGCATAAATCAGTAGTACCCTAAAACTCTTGAGCAATCACACACCAAACTGAACTTCCAAGCTTCTCTGGTCAAGTCTATGTAGGAAGAGTACAGGCTTTCAAACATTCTTTTTTCAACACAGTCTCAATTATAAAATTTTCAAAATAAAGTAAATTTTAGCTTTACTTTAATATGAGACATAGATTGCCTATGTATAGTCAATTAATGAGGATGTGATGACTTTAAACTGATTGTTGTGGGGTTGGACAAGAGAAAAACTACTTTGATGAGAGCCTACATATGTATTAGAATATGATCAGACTTTTTTGTCTTTCTGTTTCCATTCTGTCACCCTCTTCCTTCACTCTCCCAAACATACAATGCATACACACATATGTACACACACTACATATTACATACTTTCTTTGAGTCCTTGCCAACACCCAAATTTCAAGACTAACAAAATACAGTATGTGTCAGTGTGCCCTGCCTTCTTACTCTCTCTTCCCTGGACTGGCCTTACAAACCCTGCATCGGTGAGCCTGCCACACCTACATACCTGGCCTCTCCCCTCCCTCAAAGGTCCTCTGAGGACCTCTCAACTTTCTAAAGCTTTGTTCAAACAGAGCATTGGCATCTCTGGTATTTAATGAAGATTGTTATCCAAGAACAGAATGTGAAACCATATCAGTGATGACATAAGTCCATAGGAATCAAGATTTAATTTTTTTATTTGGGTTATGGACATGGTTTCCCAGCTTGTAGCATAGGCAAAGTTTGATTTCATCATATTTGGGAGGAAGATGAGGGGACAGTCAGTCTGGTGTATTTAGCCCTCACATTGTTTTGTTAAAGATAAAACAGCTACAACTGATGCCTGAGAGACACATTTTGAAAATTTATTTTCCCTCAAATTATGGGCATACTATTTTCATTTAGCATACCCAAGTCAAACAAGACTTTTGATCTACCCTCTAACTGTTTTTCAACAAGATTTCTTTGCTTGGCATTCATAGTATCTTTAGTTGGTGAAAAATAAAAAGTAAGATGAGGAAAAAGATACTTTAAGCTAAGAGTTAGAAACTGTTCCTAAATTAGTAAGTAACTTAACTTTATAACTTGGATTTCTTATTTGCCAGAAGAAGAAAATAGTAATTACTATCTTCCAGAGTGTTTATGAACTATAAATGTAAAAACACTTTGCAAAGTTAAAAGTGCTATGTAAATATAACAACCATATTTGTCCACCTACGTTCATAGCAGCATGATTCACGATAGCCCAAGGGAGAAACAACTCAAAAGTCCATCACTGATGTAGAGATAGACAAATTGTGTTAATACATATAACTGAATATTATTCAGCCTCTAAAAGGAGGGAAATTTGGCTTCATGCTACAAAATGTATGAATCTTGAGGCCACTCTGTTAAGTGGAATAAGCTATTCAACAAAAGGACAAATATTGTATGACTCCATTTATGTAAGGTTACAAGAAGGGCCGCCCTGGAAGTACAAGGGATTAATCACAGCACTATGAAGTTATCCACAGCTACTGCAGCACATGTTCAATCCTCAGCCAGGGAGGTGACCCATATGGCACAGCAGACCTCTCCTGCCTCGCCTGCTGCTCCCCTCAGCGGTGTATTTCAGTCAATAGTCCTGTTCTGTTTCCTGCTCTGTCTCTGGTGAATCCTCTCACCCCTTCACCCCTATACCTCTGGCCTGTATCCTAGTTCTTGCATTCATAAATAAATCTTTGAAAAAAATAAGGTAACAAGAGAAGTCAAATTCATAGAAATGAAAACCTGAACAGGGGTTACCAGGGTGGGTGGGAGGTGGGAATGAGGAATTACTGTTTATTGAAAACAGGATTTAATACTGGGATGATAAAAAGGTTATGGCGATGGATAATGATAATGGCTGAAAAACAATATGAATATAGTTTATGACACTGAATTCTATACTTAAAAGTGGTTAAAATACTAAATTACATATATTTTCCATAATAAAAAAACTATATCCTACATTCTACAAAATAAATATGTAATTTACATAAAAATAATTAGAAGTAATGATAGGTAGTAAGTAGTGTTAGAAATGAAGATATCAGTATTCAGTAGGTTGGAAAAAATGTTCACAATGATTGGGATTTATGGAGAAGTTTTAGCTACTTAGACCTAAGGTATTATGGTATGCTTTTGTGTATAAAGTGAGGTAGCAAGGTGGCCTTTACACATTTTCATCTAAAAATTTCAAAGAAAATTAGCAGTTCTAAAGGACCCTATAATATAAGGATATGCCAAATAACTCTTCAACTTTTCCCAGAATCTATCCCCAAGCAATTCAAGGAAAAGCTGAGTATCTAATATTTTTTCATGTTGAACTTTAAAATCTACAGTTTCAAAATCTCTGCTGTGTGACTGATACTTTCCTGTGCCTCCAGTATTCCAACACTTTTCTAAACATGTTACTTTCCTATTTCTCTCTTTTGATACTACAGAGAGATTTGAGGACAGGGGTCGTTTTCAACACTGAAAAAGTATCCGGCTCAGGGCTTGACATTTAGAGGTGCTACATAAATGTTTGTTGAATAAATAAACTAGTGTGTGAGTATGACGGAATCACATTAAGCACATTTTAAAGCTCTGTCTAAGCTGTTCTTTTCACAAAAAGAGAAATGAGTCACAGCATAAGGTGTGGCTCATCAAAGAACATAAAACCTCATTGGAAAGGCAAGACAAAAAGCCACCCAGTCCAATTCCTAGGTGTTATTCTTTCTGTCAAGGTCTCCATCCAGTCAATCAGCCACAGAAAAATAGGCAAAAATCAGGTAGAAGCATACATTGTACAAAAAAGAAAAATATATATAAAATTTTAAAAAAGAATATTTCCAAAACTTTCCACTTCTGGCTAACAAAGGTAAAATCATGAAGTAACAATATCTTTGCACCATGGCAGAATATCTCATATGTCTTGCCTTAATTTTCAGTAAATTATATTTTAATCCTTTCTTTACCTTACTCTACTACAATTTTTTGAAATGTACTTCACACACCATAAAATTCATCCCTTTAAAGTATATAGTAACTCAGTGATTTTTTTGTACACCCAACACTGTTAAGTCATTATCACCATTCCAGAGCATTTTCATCACCACAAACAAAACCTTGTACCTTCTTACTCTACATTCTCCTTCCTTAGGCTCTAAAAACCACTAATCTACATTTTTGTGCTCAGAGATTTGCCTATTTTGGACATTTCAGATGAAAGAATCATGTAATAGGTGCCTATTATTTCTGATTTTCCCCACACGCACCAAATAATGTGCTACATAATGCTTCGAAGTTTCAACCATAGAGTAGCATTTATCAGTACTTCATTCCTTTTTTATGGTTGAATATTAAATTTATTGTATAGATATATATATATATATATAGAGAGAGAGAGAGAGAGAGATAGATATGTTACATTTTCTTTATCAACCAGCAAATGAATATTTGGGTTGTCTACACTTTTAATTATTAAGAATATTATATGCATATATTGCATGCACATATGTTTTCATTTCTCTTGTATATACTTTGGGATAGAATTGCTAGGTCATATGGTAACCCTATGTTTCACTTTTTGAGGAATTGTAAAACTATTTTCCCAAAGTGGTTGTACCATTTTACTATCACATTAACAATATATGAGGATTCCAATTTCTCCACATACTTTCTAACACTTGCTATTGTCTTTTTAAATTATTACTACTAAAGACATATAATAGATATATCATCATAGTGGTATCTCTAATTTTGTATTTCCCTGATGATTAGTAGTGTTAATCACTGATTCACACGTACCTAATGGCCATTTGTATATCTTTGGGAAATATCTATTCATATCCTTACCTAGTTTTTAATTGAGTTATTTGGGTTTTCTACTGTTGAGCAGTTTATGAACTTCTTGTATATTTTGGATATTAACCCCCTATCAGATAAGTGGTTTGCAAATATTTTCCACAATTTTTAGTGTATGTTTTCATTTTTCTTGAAGGTGTCCTTTGTAGGGCAAAAGCTTTCAGTTTAACTTAGCTAAAGCCCAATTTATCTGTTTTTGGTTTTACTCCTTGAACTTTTAGTATAATATTTAAGAGTCTAAGAACATGAACACATAGTCTTACTTTTTTCCCAAAAGTTTTATAATTTTAATTCCTAAATTTATTCATTTGAGTTAATTATTATTTGTTAAAGAGAATTATCCAACCTCATCTTTTTGCATATTTATATGCAGTAGTACCTGTACCATAATATATTTATTTACTTAGGTCTTCTTTAATTTCTTTGAGTGACATTTTTTAGCAATCAGTATATATTACTTGTACTAATTTAGCTGAATTTATTCCTATTCCTATAAATATTCTATTTATTTTTGATGCTGTAATTTAAAGATATAACTGGTATCATTAATAAAAAATAGCTATCATTGTTTATCAGATATTTGATCAATGCATTGTCTCATGCTGTTATTTTTCAGTCTACAGAAACCAAAGCTCAAGTAGTTAAACAGAATGCCAAAGATCTTCCTAATAAGTGACTTATTGGGATTAGAAACCAAGTATAATTTAGTCCAAAATATATTTTATTAGTGTAAATTTTATGCATCCCATTAAACTGACTTTGAACATAAGACTAATTTGAGAATTCATGTATTGTTAAATGCTAAATTACAAGAGTTAAAAGCCTTACCATATTGTGAACAGCATCTAGTAAATAACAACAGAATAACTTTCAGTGACAATTATTGTTTATAAATCTATGGATTTGGGCTTATCATAGTCCACAGTTTTTTTTAAAGGTTTATTTATTTATGCATATAAGAACTGGGGTACAGGCAGGAGACATGGGACAGGATGTGAGAGGACTGACCATAGATAGAGTAGGGAACAGAACAAGACAATTTGACTGAAATATACTACTGAGGGGAGCACTGGGCGAGACAGGAGAGGTCTGCTATGCCATGTGGGTCACCTCCCTGGTCAGGGATTGAACTCGTGCTGTAGTGGCTGCAGATAGCTTCATTGAGCTGTGACCTAACCCCTTGTACTACCAGGGAGGCCCCTCATAGTACATAATTTAAATGTGACTTCATCTAATATGCAATTGTATTTCTTCAATTAATCTTCACAAAAATATTGATGCTAAAGTATTAAGTTAAATAATTGTGATCTCTAGCTCTTATTTCTATTTCTGAATATGTCATAATTATGTGGAGCTAGAGCTTTTTCATAATTATGAGGAGGCAAAATTTAAGCAGAATACTCCAAATACCCAAATGTTGCAGCATCTTAGTCAGCTCAGTTCAAGAAATATTTATTGAGGTGACTGTTTTGGCTTATTGTACAGAAAATATTTGGTTATTTGCAACAATTATTATTTTAGTACATTTAATAATTTTGTGAGTTGGGAATTCAGGCAGGATTCAACTGAGCAGTTCTACACAACATGGTGACACTGGGGTCACATGCTGATAAGCAGCTGCCAGTTGATGTGATTTATAGGGTTGAAAATAGCTTTATCACATGTCTGATTGGTGGGAGATGTAAGTACAAAGTGGGCTCAGCTGGGGCTCTCTTACATTCCTGTTCACTACTTTTTCCAGCAGGATAGAAGAAATTCTTAACAGAATAGCTCAGGGATCCTGAAAAAATGTAAAAACTGGGCTCAAAACTGGCATCGCATCATTTTCAATATATGCAAAGTAGTCACAGATGGGCCAAGATTCAAGAAAAAGGGAATGGGAGGCCACTTCTAAATTAGAGTAATGTAAAAAAATCTGTCTTTAACCTCTAATAGATAGCTTGCACCAGATATAATCTCAGACTTTGGGGGCCAAAGATTAAAATGACACTGCATCTTTATTTAAAGATCTTGAAGTTTAAAAGGCTGTATTTCGGGTAGTCAGAGCATATAATTTATTTTTTAAATAATACACTTTTTAAAAAGACTTATTTATTTATATGCACAAGAACTGGGGTATAGGCCAGAGATGCGGGGGGTGAAAGGATTCACCAGAGACAGAGTAGAGAACAGAACAGGTGGGTTGACTGAAGTACACTGCTGAGGGGAGCAGTTGGCAAGGCAGAAGAGATCTGCTGCTGTATGTGGGTTACCTCCCTGGCTTGGGATTGAAGTCATGCAGTGATGGCTGTGAATGCCATTCACAGTGTAGTGCTTAAACCCTTGTGCCACCAGGGATGCCATTAAATTATATAATTTTGAAAGTGAAATTAATTATTATGCTTGGGATTAGAGGACTGAAATGAGACTAAGCCAGACAAGCTAGAACAATGGCCATGCTAGTTTTGGGGCATGAATTTGACTATATCAAATGTATTGTAGAAAGTTACCATCTTATTTTTTTGCTATTTCCCAACTCATTGTGCATCAACCTCAGTTTTTAAAGAAAAGTGGGGAGTGGTTTGTGTCAAGATCAACTTTAAGACAACTTTCGTGTATATCAAAAGTAGTCAATGAAAAACATCACATTCTATTATTAGGAAGAACATATCTATATGCTCACTCTAAAGGTGTTTTTTAATAAACAGGGAAGCTGCTCAGTAAGCATGTGACAAAAGTTAATATTCAGGAGATGAGCAAACTCAGAATTATATTTGTTATGATCCATTGCATCTGTGATATGATTCCTTCTGTTTTATTCCCTCAAATAAAATATTGATTTTTATTTTTACCTAAGTTATCCTTTAGAATTGTGTTTACTCTAAAAATTCAATCTTAGATTTCTTTAGGGTAAAAAGTGAAAAATAAAAGCTATGCCCAAAAGGTTCACAGCATTAAAATGTACCTAATTTCACTTTCATAGATAGAGCAATATAAGGAACATCTACTCAGCAAAAAGAAGTGTGTCATTCTTCATGCCCATAAGAAACATTTGAGACTGTAAACCATTTTATGTGAGCCCTCAGATTTGGGACCTGAGCGACAAGGAATAATAAAACAGAATGTGAAATTTCCTTGGGGAAGTGTTTGAAATTATTAAAAACATCGCTGAGAACAAAATATACAACAAGCTATACTTCATAATGACTTTTAATTCTTTGTCTCTATTATTTAGGAAGGTTAAAAAATTTATTGCTTCCAAATAAATATTTTAAAGTCTATGATATATAGCAGTTAAATGTTCTGGTGTCACTATTCAAGATGAGAACAAAATCTCATTTGTTACTTTTTTTTCCTGATTATGAAAGCCAATTATTTATTAATTTATCTTTCATTTGAAAGCTAAATAACACCATCTATATTTTAAAGTATTTTGAGATTTTTTTTGAGGAAAAGTGATGGATGGATGGATGGATGGATGGATGGATGGATGGATGGATGGATGGATGGATGGATGTTAGACCTATTTATTAAACCAGTATTTATTTTGAAGCTATTATATGTCAATTTCTGGCTTAAGATTGGGGACACCAAAATTAAGTGCTAACAAGATCTCTTCATGGTATTTGCAGTCTGTTGTAGCCAGTCTGTTGTAACCAGTAAACAAATCAATTATAAGTATAATAATCATAGACTGTATTAAGTGTAACTAAGGAAGGACCTAGACAAGATAACATGATGGAAAAATAATGGGGGATGAGAGTGACTGGCTACTAGAAAAAACCTTTCCGAGAGGTCATATTTGAAGTTAGACCTAAAAGATGAAAAGTCAAGTGCATTTCAGACTGAGAAAAGAACTATACAGGTTTTTACGTAACAATATCAATATAATAAATGCATTAGGTAGCCTGGGCCAAAAATAAACAAAAAAAATGCAAAATACAGTAACTAAAATTTAACTATCTAAAATCTAGAATATCTTTAACCGTTCTCATTACAAAATAAAAACTATAGGTAGGCGCACACACACTACTCTGTGACTAGCTGTAATTTGGGGCAAGTTGCTCCTTCTCTAGGTTTTCTCTAGGTTCAGTTTTCTCACCTATAAATTCAAGAGACTGCACCAGATGCTTTCTTAAGTTTTTATAGTTCTAAGTGCCTCTTGAATACACAGGAGATGAAACTGAGGCCCAAAAGAGGAGGAAACTGAAGGAACTAACAACTTCTAGGAATTACCAGTCAGTACACGGTAAATACTTTCTGACAGATGTGCTGTTTAAGCCTCCCAAGTTCTGAACTAAGTAGTATCCTTCCTCTACTACAAACAGGGAGTAAATCTGCACAGAAATAACTTTCCAAGACTGCCTAACTGCTAAGTGACAGAAGTGAGATTTCACTCCCTGGCTACTTATCTGACAACTTGAAGTAGGTAAGAACATGGGCTTTGGAGTGTGTAAGACATGGGTACAAATCCTGTCTGTGCTCATCAGCCAATGAACTGGAGCAAATCAGTGAACCATCTGAAACTCAGCTTCTGTATTTGGAAACAGAAATCAGGTATCTGCCTAATGGAACTGTGCAAAGATTTAAATAAGAACAGATAGAGTACTCTGTAAACTCCTTGCAGAGTAAGCATTTAATAAACAGCAACTGTTTTAATTCCCTAAAGTTGCATAGCAAATATTAATCTCCTATATCCCAAAGCAATCCTCTTATCATTGTCCCATTTGAGATGATACTTTAAGAAGTGAATGTTTCTGGTGAAACATACAATAAAATGAAAATAATGAAGAGTGAAATTAATGAAGAAAACATGAAAATATTTTATACCTGTCACAAAAAGCTGTGGATACTATTCTGCCAACCATTAGGCTGAGTTTTATGGTACCAAAACTGTGCTGGATCTTTCTAGTTTAAAGAATCTTGAATGCAAAATCACATCATGAGACTGGAACTCAATAATCTAATATGTCACACTTGCTACTGATAGGGCTAAGAGGACTGCCTTTGTTAGTATAAAAAATAAGAGTTGGGGGTAAGGCCTCCCTGGTGGTAGAAGGGGTTAAGTCATAGCACTATGAAGCTATCCACAGCCACCATAGCACAAGTTCAATCCCTGGCCAGGGAGCTAACCCACATGTGCAGCAGACCTCTCTTTTCTTGCCTGCTGCTCCCCTCAACAGTGTATTTCAATAGATCTGCCTGTTCTGTTCCCCACTGTGTCTCTGGTGAATCCTCTCACCCTCTGTACCTCTGTCTTGTACTCCAATTTTTATATGCATAAATAAATCTTTTTAAAAAAAGAGTTTGGGTAAATATTTTAATAATTTGAACAATCCATAGAAATTCAGGTCATATAATTCCTTGGACAAGGGAACGGTAGGGAGGAAGGGCTGCTAAATGAATTCTGCTGGCCTCCACCACTGGATTCTAACCCATAAAAGCCAACAAAGCCTTGAGCAATGCATATTTTTAAAAAGCGCTTGCATGTAACAGTTCATTATTTTGAGTTTTGTGAAAATGTAATATCTCAACTCTCCTGCCTCAAATCCTGACCCCTTCCCCATTGTAGCGTGCCCATGGTAAAAGTGCCCTACAGGAGCTAACTGTAATTATTGAATATGCTTTTTCTCCAAACAAAACAATGCACATAAATCACTGGTATAATTACCTTATGAGAGATGTATGGGAAAAGAAAGCATATTTTGAATTTCTGTGTGACTGAAACTTTTTTCTACACAAATCATTCCACTTAGCATCCAACTAAATCCTTTCTAGGCAGACATAAGCAAGACCACAAAGCAGCTAGGCCAGCAAAGTTAAGGAGGGAGTGTTCTAAGATCAGTAAAATTGAATAAATTTTAAATTAATTTTTAGAACTGGTGAAAAGCTCTTAGAAGGATAGTTTCTCTTTTTTAATATTTTCATTTCATATTTAGGTGTGTCACATCTCCATAAATTAAATGCAAAATGAGAACCCACTGTTACAAATAACTTTCTTTTATATCATTTCATTAATGTCCTTATTGATGACCTTTATATTGGCCCAGGAAATTACTTTTTTTAAAGTTTTATATAAAAGCCAACAAAGCCTTGAGCAATGCATATTTTTAAAAAGCGCTTGCATGTAACAGTTCATTATTTTGAGTTTTGTGAAAATGTAATATCTCAACTCTCCTGCCTCAAATCCTGACCCCTTCCCCATTGTAGCGTCATGATGGCGGCACATTGGGCAGGTCCGGGATGGTTTTAGCAGACAGGGGTAAAGGAAGGGCGTCTTGGAGCCCTCGGTGGCTTTTATACTTTTTTATTGTCAGAGGTGGCATCAGGTACATGGCAGGCATGGGTGCTGGGGGACCGGGAGACTAGCTCTTGCTGCTGCTGATTGGTACTGGTGTCCTCATGATGCTGCTCATATAAGCCCATGTCCAAACTCAGGCGCTCCCACTTGCGCATGCCCACCTAGGCATGGGTGCAGCATCACAAGTGTCCATCATTATATTAATGGCAGAAGGGTGGAAAAGTCTGAGACTTTTCTCAGACCCTACACCCATTAGCTAGACTTCTGGAACAGATACAAGTTGATCTAAATTATCTTTATAATAATTGAACTTGAATATTATTTCAAAGGTACAAAATGATGGCCTTGGTATTTGTATCTCACCTCCATGGGAAAAGTGAAAATAGTTTGTATAACAACACAATGTTGTGATACAAAACTAACGTTGTGATCCCCAGAGATGCGAGGCCTGACTTTCCCCATTATCAGGGTCATCTAGATTCAAGCTTGGTGCCAAAAGGCCCAGCCAAGATGTACAGAAGCCTGCAGAACTTCCCAGAGTGCTTGGAGTCCTCTATGTGGAATGCATAAGTGCTGAGAATATACCCTTTTCACACACTTTCTTAAAACAGGAAACACTGACAGAATGATGAAGGAAAAAGAGAAATAGGATGTTTATTTTACCATGTTACATTTTAAGGTTTTATATGAATGGTATGGATGAGATGATTCTTCTCGGTCAATGCAAAAAATTAGTTCAGTAAAAAGCTGTTGCTTTCCAGAGTGGCTATTTAATGAGAAAGAACAGGACCATGCACCTGGAGTATGCTTTCTTTGTCTGTGCAAAGTGAACTATGAGATTTTATTCTTGCAATCGGTTTTAACTGGATAAACCAATTTTACATTTGCTTTGACAAGCTTTTTGTTCATTTAAAAAATCATTACCATCTCTTTGACAACATCTGGTATTAGTTACTGCTCAAATATGTGCTCTGTGTAATATCCTCCAGCTGAAAAAGTCACAAGAATTCTCAATTAATGTGATAGTTGCCAGAAGGGAAGAAGAGGGGAAAACCCTGTTTGATGGCCCTGACACAAGCAAATAAGATCCCAGGTGATACCCTGACTAAAGAAGTCCATCCAGCTCCCCCAGGTATTCCCGTGGGCAAACTTTTTCACATATCAGAGCCCTAAGGCAGTATTGCCACCCAATGAAATGTCATTCCCTCTATCTTCCCAAGGCAGAATTCCTGCTCTTCACAAAACTTATTATTTTTCTTAATAACAAGATGTAGGGTAAAGGTTGATCAGGTATTTCCACCCTCCCACCACTGATGATGGACACCTGAATGCTGCTGTGAGCATTCCGGGGTGGGCATGCGCAAGTGGGCGCACCTGTGTTGGACACGGGCATAAATGGGCGGTGTTAGGAGGACGCCAGAACTGTGAGGACAGAACTGTGAGAACTGTGAGGACGAACTGCGAGCACCAACAGACAGTACTGACAAGCAGCAGCAGCAGCAGCAGCAGCAGCAGCAGAGAGAGAGAGAAGCAGCAGCCGAGAGGGTGAGATGCGCTAGGGGCTGTGTGGGTTCCAGCCCCCCAGCCCCCCAGCACCCATGCCTGCCATGTACCTGGCCACCTCTACTAAATAAAGTATGAAAAGCCACCGAGGGCTCCAAGACTCTCCTTCCCTGACCCATCTGCCCAGAACCATCCTGAACCTGCCTCCAGTGCCACCCCCATCCTGCTACTACACAAGACAATCAAGACCAGAGCCTCTTCAGTTCTAGTTGTTATTTAAGTTAATGGATCTTGTGTAGTGGCTTGGAGTGTGTAGTGGCAGGAACGCATGGGACAGGTTCTCTATGATTTGGGCATATGGGTAAAGGAGGAGTCCTGGAGCCCTCTGTGGCTATTTCAAGGTTTTATTGATCTTTCTGTACAACTAATAGTGAGGCAACCAAGTACATGGCCAGTGGGGTGGCTGGGGGACCAGGAGGCTGGCAGGCCTCCTAGTCACCAGCAAATCTTCACTCTCTGGGTTCTCTTGTGACCTCTCATGCCTCTGCTTCTCTGCTGCCACCACTGCTGCTGCTTCTCCTACTGCTCTCTCTGCTTCTGCTGTCCTCAATGCCCAGTATCTCAGCCCAGGTGCTCCCACTAGTGCATGCCTACACTATACTCCAGGTACCCACCATCAGGCACACATGTAGGACTGCAGGGGGTCTATTATTGACGTTAATGGCAGAATGGTGCAAAAACCTAGTAACTTTCATTTACCCTACACTTATCCTTCCTATTATGAGTATTAAAAGAATACCTTCTTACAATGAGGAAAGGAGTACTTGTGTCAATTATCTACTACTTTATAAGAAAACCACCCACCATTTGGTAACTTAAATGCACTATTTATTGCTAACAATTCTGTGGCTCAGTGATTTGGGCTTAACTCAGGGGCAGTGTTCATCTTGTGTGGCTGGTCTCAACTGAAGTCACCTCTATATATAAAGTAGTTCAGCATTTTGGCTAGATGTGGTCTTTCTACCTGGCAGCAGGTACCAGCTGTCAGCTATGATTTTCTCTTCCTGTGGACTTTTATCCTCAGCGACACTAACTATATGCAAAGGAGGTCTCAGGACCAAAAGGAGGAGGGCTGCGCAGGAGAAGGTTGCAAGCCCTCTTCAATTAGAGGCTTGCAGGTCATGCAACTTTGCTTCTACCACATGTTATAATTAACAAAATTCCTGATACCTGTCAAGAATAAAGAGGAAGTGAAACAGGAGTCATCTCTTGATAGGAGGAATGGTAAGATCACATTGCAAAGGATGTGGAATCCATTTTTGCAAGCAGCAATCACAAAGAGCTCGCAGTAAAGTATTTGTATTGAAGCCATGGAAAACTTCCCACTAGAAATAAAATTTCCATGTGTTTAAATGAACTAGTTCTAATTTGAATATTTTGTTCTCTAATGATGCAAATGCAAGTCTATTATACACATACTGTGATAGTGGAGCCATATGAACATTTAAGTGCCTTTACTCCTAGCAAAGCCCATATTTAAGCTGTTGTGCACAGCTTAGAAGATATTGTACAGTGACTCACATAATTTGATGCTCAATCACTCAGGCAGTTTTATAGACAACATCAGCACCTTAAAATAGTCTTTGGCCAGAAAATAACTTTTGTCCTTCCCTCTTCTATGAAAGATTTTATTTAAGTCTGACCTCAGGCATGATGTGGAGGTCCCCAGAGTTCTGGTTGCTTCTCTTAGCTTAAAGTGTGGCAGAAAAGGTTGTCTTCAGATCTGTCCAAAGAGCGTCCCTGTGAGTGGAATATTCCAGAAGGCACTCTCATAGCTTTAGTCATAGCCTTTGGAATAGAGATTCGCCAATATTGGCTCAAGTAGTTGTTGGTCAGGTTTTTTTGTATTGTTTATTCAATTGAAATGGAAGAACAACTGAAATTGAATGAACGGGAAACTGGAAAGCTATTATCACTCATGAGCTTCAGGAACTGATTTCTATCCCTTTTATGGGCTAATGGTCTCTCCCATTCATTCTCATTCTCTCTTTTCTCCCCTCTCCTCCCCCCTTCTTTGTCAGAGCCACTTAAATACGTTATTTATATTGCACACCAACTATGAGGGCACTCTAAGAGCAAGGACCTTCCTCTAATACATAGCTTTTACTCTCCTGTTGCAACTGACATTTACTGAGTATTTACTATGCACCAGGTACAGCATCAAATGCACTGCAACAAGTAATTAATTCTTTACCACAACCCAGTGATATATGGAATATTATTTTCCCCCATTTTACAGATGAAGAAATTGGGGCCGCAAAGACACTAATCTTCCCTCAAGTCACACATGTAAGAAATGGCCAAACCAGGACCAAGTCTAGTACGTATGCCTCCAAAGCTCTCTGAAGTCCTGTTTTACAATGAGAGGTCCATTGTTGTCTCTCTACCTTCTCGACCTTGCAGATTCATTTCCCACCATTATGTAAAATGATGTAGACTATGAATTTCCCTGTCTAGAATTTTAGCTATAACCTCAAAACTTAAGCTAATGGTACTAAACACTTCTGATTTTTAGAGCAAGCAGGGAAAAGGCCCTAGATATCTTCTCTCTCTAGCCCTAAAGAGGTGACTAAAGTGGTCTTTTGACCCTTAATGCCCGCCCCCCCATCACCACCCCCAACCAGTCTCTCTAAACAGAAAAACTAGAATTTACTGGGTGGAGAGTTCATTGATAAATTACTAGTTGAATTAGGAAAGTTGTTAGAGAAGCATATGAAGTAATACACTGCTCACCCCATACCTTAAACCAGGGTGGAGAGGTACCTAGAGAAGCTGATTTACTGGCTTCAAAGTAGACCTGATATCCATCCAACCTGCTGTAGTTACTGACTTGCAGAGCCAAAGACCCTTTACCGCACAGTGAAAGGGTGCTGTGCAGCAGGAGAGTTCTTAAGAAAGCTCGATGTGGGTCCAACAGAGTTTGGGAAAGAACCTGTGCACAGGGGCAAAGATTGCTCAAGGTGAAGGATGACTACCAAAACCAGAAGCTGGAGTAAACAGGGGAAGAGGAGGCAGCAGTGAAACACGTGCACCTCAGCTGTTTGGCAGGGCAGTGAACTGAGACCACCCCACCTTCAGGTATGCATTGCAGTTGTCTGCAAGTTCTCCTCCCTAGTGTTCTACCCATAATGACAGCCTGTGGTGTTGACAGACAAGGGTTCGGATATAAGTGGAGGTCAGCCAGAAAGTACATTGTGTAGGATAAAGGACAGAGCTCCAGAGAACCCATAAATATGTCGTATGGGGGGATGAGCTTTAAGGAACTTCCAAACGGGTAACACTAATAACTGAAATATGGCAGTGCCTATCAGAGAAAACTGTGTGCCCATTTTCCTTGTACTGCTTTGTGGTCTCTCTGATACACTGCAGACAGAAGGAAGACAGAAGGATATGTATAGGCAGTATGAGTGAAAACAGACCAGGCTCCCCTACCTTGCCACTGGAGTCCCCCATAACTGAGTTAGTCCCCAATTATGGAAAAGGTAGAAGATGACAGCTTTGAATTAGAGGTGAGGTTGAAATTTTAAAATGAAATTTTGCTGTACTGCTTAATATATGAAATCAGTTACTAAAATAAGCAAATAAAAACATATTTTAATAACTAAAAGTTATTATAACAAATCATAAAAGGGAAACCCAAATAAGGATATTTGAATCATTGGTTGGAAGAAAAGTAATAATAAAGTGATTTCCTCATGAATAAACACATTTTAAGTATGCACATCTCAATTCACATTCCTAAGAGTGTTGACTGACTTGGCCTCACCTTTATTCTGGGCACACTGTTAGTCTCTAGCTGGACTGTGGACTGGCTGCCCATGCGGGTCCCAGTCTGGTCCAGCAGCTGTGGCCATGAAGGGTCAAATGGAATCCAGCACAAGGCATGCTGGTCTTCCCTTCAGCAGGTGCAAAAGGAAAAGAAGCTCCCCCTATGGCGGTTTCAGATAGAGTAGGCAAATACTGAACATTTTCTTCACTTCTGGGACTGATTAGAGGCTTCTGTAAGAGGACGTAGTTTCCCAAATTGGGCTGAGACGCCAACAAAGAAAATGCTCAAGCTTTTCCAAACAATCTGGTATGTGACTTAATTTGCTGATTTTCTTACTATGTATATTAATGTATTGAAAAACCAGCAAAGTCTCCTTTCTAACACAGTTTAAATCAGTGATCCATCTCTCCAAGTCTGGGCTCTGGGTAATTGCTTAGTGTTTATTTTTAGCAATAACTTTGTGCGTGACTTCAGCCTGACTTCTTGCCTGAGTCTAAATATGACCTTCCTTGATCACAGTTTTGTTTGTTGTCCAGCAAATCAGGAGTTTATGTTTGTTTGTTTGTTCCCAGAGTTCCTGACCACTGTGCAGTATCTTCGGGATCCCACAGTTCCGGCTGTCATGTAGTCTTTGAGGAAACACAGAGCTTCAGACAGAGCAGGGACTCTGGTGTCAGCCAGATGTTACTAAATCCCACCTGTGCCACTTAAGAGCTGTGTGGCCAGTGCAGATTACTTAAGGACTCTGGGCTTCTGTTAATCAACTCGTAAATGCAGTTCTCAATAGTCACCCCTCACAGAGTTGTTTGAAAGGCTTAAATAAGAAATAGCATTTTGGTGGGGTGCCTGGAGCACAGGCAGTGCACGATTCTCTTTAGTAACATGCCAGAACAGCCACCTGCCTGTTCTCACCCACAAACATGCTATTTCTGGGACGCTTCCCTGCAGGCCCCCTGACCTTTGCCCAGATCCTCTCTTTCTTAAAGCTTCTCTATTACATTTCTCAAATTGGCTACGACATGGAGCCTTCTCCCTGCATTGCTAATAGTACCTTCCTCCCTTCAATCTGTCCTAAATCCAGGTGTCTATTTTTTAAGCTTTAACTTTATTAACAACTCTTAACTCCCAAGCCTTATCCTCTAGACTGTTTTCCTTTTCTCTTGCATAATCCTAAGAAATAAGACTCCTTCAATAACCCTCACTCATTACTACAGTTATTCATCAACTGGCTTCCTGCAAATACTCTGTATCAATCAATATCAACTTTTTCGGTGGAATCATGAAAAAGTAGGAAAGGCACAAAAAAAGAAAAAGGACAAATTACTATGTTTTAGGAATCCAAAGACTCAGTTCTATCTATCACTGTGATGTGATAGTTATATCTTGAAATTAAAGCAAAGTCAGGAGCCTCCCTGGTGGAGCAAATGGTTGTCTCAGTGCTATCAAGCTATAGCTAGACACTGCAGCATGAATTGGATCTCAGGCCAGGGAAGTGACCGATATGGTGCAGCAGATCTCTCCAGTCTCACCGGCTGCTCCCCTCATCGGTATATTTCAGTCAATCTGCCTGTTCTCCACCCCATTCTGACACTAGTGAATCCTCTCACCCCCTGCACCTCTGGTCTGTACCCCAGCTCTTGTATGCATAAATAAATTTTAAAATATATAAAGCAAAGTCAGTGTCTCTTTTCCCTTTTTACATTAGCGTGACAAAAACATCACAATCCTGTTCATTTCTGTGACAGCAGCTTTTTTGGGACAGGGTAGATTTTTGCTATCAAAAGTTACAAGGTCAAATAACTCAATTAAATTTTATGAAGTTCATTTTTCTTATCTTTACAAGTGAAATAACAGTATCTTACAGGCATTTTCTGAAAGTTAAATCATAGGAAAGAAACACCCATCAGGGGTACAGGAATACAGAAGGTACTCAATAAAGTTACTGTCTCTCCCTGCTTTCCTTAATTAGCAAAGGGGGAGAAGAAAGAAAAACAATTCCCTTTCTCCATCCACCATCCAGAAAGGTATGTTTTCTGCTCTTTGTGATCCGAGATTGGGATCAGTCCCAACTGGGACACTGATGTGTTCACTTCCTCCCATTGCCTTAAAAGCCTTCTGCGGACATATTCTGAGCAGGACCAAGCCTGCCTGGACAGTAAGGAGCTGTCATCACAAGGATCTCCTGAATAACTGCTATTTAACAAATAAAAAAAGGTATCTGCCAAATCCATCATGGAGTGGCAAAAACTGGGTCTCTTGTGCTTAGTTAGAGAAGGACAGTGTTTCCAGTGAAACAATGAATGAATGTGCAGACTGGAGGGTAAGTGAAGGGGGAAGGCACTACCCTAAGTGCTATTCTCCTTCTCTGATTCATAGTATACTAATATCCTCATTTACATGGGCTATTAGAAGGTTATTTATATTCTAATTACAGGCTATTGGAATATTGCATTTATATTCTAATTACAGGGTTCTTTGAAAGCTCATTTGTTTTCAAGTGGAGACTTTGCTTTAAAGAGAAAAAAAAAAGCTTTCAGGAGCTCTGGGCCTAACTGGACCCAGCGGGTAGAGAGAAAAATGAGAAACGGTGCCTAAGAAACAAACCAATGACCCTTGTGAATCTGTGAGAGGGAAACTAGGCAGAAGCACAAAGAAAGAGGCATCTATCCCACTGTAATTAAAAACAGCAACTCAGGAGATTGTACAACAGCTTTAGGAAACCAGTCATATAATTCATCATCCATTCTTAAAACTCCCTCCCCCAGACAAGGCCCACAGATTATTTTTTTGTACCACAGGAACTCAGATGGGAAATAAAGACATGTACACATTGGTGTCCTAGGGGAAAAGAATTTTCAAAGTATGACTGGACCAAATAATTGCATTTTATAGAATGTTGAATCTCTGTACAGGAGCCCCAGGTATGATGTTAGAGTTTATTAAAGAGTTCTATTTAGAGATACAGTACTGAACTCAAATATGAACTGTGTTATCTCTAAAATCATGGAGATGCTCTCCTGGCTTTATCCAGGGAATTTTCCCTTGGCCTCTTCATTTTTCCCATCTCTTTTCTATGTTTCACTGGGAATATAATGAAAACATACAAGAAGCACTGGATAGGAAGTTGAGAAATTCATGTTAGCAACTTGGTTTTGTCACTGATGAGTTGGGTGATGCTAGGCAAATTCCTCTGCGGTATCTCTTCTGCCCCATTGTCTACTCAGGGAGACTGGATCATTCTCTTCCTCCAGATGCCATGGAGTTATACTTGGAGAATTTGCCACATTGCTATGACTTCCTTATATATCCATTTTTTCTACCATTCACAAGTTCCTTGAAGACAAGCATTATATTTTTGGTATTAAAATATTAACTTGAGCAAAGACCATGACTGTCTTGCATATCTCTGAATTCTCCATCTCAAGCCCACCCTGGCATACACCTAATGTTCAAGCTTTGCAGCTGCTTTCCCTTCAGTCCAACATGGTCTTTGCCCAGCATGACTGATCACATCACGCTAAAGCTTCTTTAGAAGGCTTCCTGGACCACCCTATCTTAAGTATTCTCTTTCCAGTTACTCTCCAATTCCTCCTCATAATACCCCCTTTGCCCCTCTGTATGTGATATATGTCATCATCTGGCACTGTTATCTGTTCACGTTTCTTGTTTACTTTCTTGACCATGAAGGCAAGGAGTACATCAGTTTTGTTCATTCTTTATTTCCAGCATTTAGAAAAATGTTTGATGCACAAATAATTGCAGAGTGAGTGACTGTTAACTGAGAAGTTGACTAAAGACTTTCAGTTCATTGGGAAGGTCCAATTCAATCTCTTAGTTTAGGAAGAGAAAAAGTGGTTCCCTTACACAGAAACACCTGACATCTACAAATATCTAAGGATGAATGTCTTAGAGGGATAATGTTGCCATGCTTTTCCCTGCTGTAAATGGTGTATGTGGTGTGCACTTAACCGCCAAAATGTTAATCATCCAGTTGACACAGTAGCACTTCTATATTTTATTTTGTATTTTTTAAATACATTTTATTTGATTGATTGTGTTTAGAACTGGGGTGTAGGCCAGAGGTGCAGGGGTGAGAGGATTCAACAGAGACAGAGTGGGGAGCATTACAGGCGGATTTACTGACGTACATTGCTAAGAGGAACAATGGACAACACAGGAGAGGTCTGCTGTGCCATACATGGGTTAGCTCCCTGGCCAGGGATCAAACTCAGGTCCAGGTCATAGAGGTGATAGTGCTGAGATTTAACCCCGAGGCAACTAGGGAGGTCCCGTTCTATATTTTAGTCTTTTATTTTAGAATCACACAATACATACTTAGAAGAAATACTATTTCTGGGTCTCTCTGGTGGCACAAGTGGTTGAGTGCCGCACTGTGGGGATTCCATAGTCATTTCAGTGCAAGTTCAATCCCTGACCTCTCCTGTCTAGCCCGCTGCTCCCCTCAGCAGAGTATTTCAGTTGATCTGCCTTTTCTGCTCCCTACTCTGTCTCTGGTGAATCCTCTCATCTCCCATGCCTCTGGCCTGTACCCCAGTTCTGGTATGTATAAATAAATAAAATCTTTTTTTAAAAAAGAAGTATTTCTACATCAGAATTTTATACTATTATTATTGTTATTTGAGATCTCATTATCTTACTATTTTATTCTTGACAGGTTTTTTGAAAGAGAAGTTATAGAGATAGATACAGTATCAGTAGCCACAATATAACAACAGTTGGAGACAGTCTATGATTTGAACTATATGGAAATGTCACCCTAATAAAATATCTGAAGATCTAAACCATGTGTCATCCTAAATATTTCAGATAAGTGAGTTGCCACTAGATTTCAGAAAGTAAAGCCTGTAAACACAGTACTTGTAAATTTGTAGTTATGGAAACCTTGGTAGAAGCAACCAAGCATCATTTATCTCATACTGAGTTTCCAAATGAAAAGTTCAAAACAAGGTAAAAGATACAAATATGAAACAACATAGGTTTATTCAAAGTCAGTAGACTTTTATATAAAAAGACACAGGAAGTGTGGAAAAAAGATAATAGGTTTCCCTGGTTGTCTAAATAAAATAAATAATTGAAAGAATGAACAAATAAAAACATAACTACAAACTTGGTTAAAAGTTTAAAATATGAAATTTTAATATAAAAAAAAGAGAGCTAGCACTATCATTGAAGCAAATCAAATTTCTATTTGAGAAGTCTAGAAAACTGAGTTCAATATTGAATGTATCATGACTATTTTTAACCTACCAATAAAATTGTCTCCACACGAATCCAAATTCAAAACTCAACTTCATCCTTTTTAGATTTCATATGAATTCTATGTATCAATGTAGTTCAAATCAATTTATATGTTTTTAAATTACTTCCTGGAAGCAAAGTATCTGGGTTAGTGTATTTGCAGCCTCCTTGAATTTTGTTGCATAGGTATGATATTATGTATGTTGACTAGAAACTGTCTTTTGATCTCTGGCAAAGTAATTATCAAAGCCCTGAATGAGCTGCAAAATAATAAGCATTAGTTGCTAAGAACTTGGTAGGAAGTGTCATACATGTTGAAAGTCTGGTCACATGTTGTTCTTCAGTGCCAATTGGTGAGACACTGAAATGAATTTTCAATGAGCACAAGGAGGAAGCAGAATATTTATATTCCAGACCTTTCATATTACAGCTGTTTTTCAGACAGCTGCTAATTATACCTCGTGGGTAGTTACCCTAAAGGACAGGTTTTGCTCTCATTTACAACCTAGGCCAGAAAATGGCACTTTAACAATATGAACCATGAAAATGACTCCTTCACCCTCTAAAAGCTAAATAAATTCTGTTTCCTGTAATCCACCAGGGGAAATCTGGAGACCCCTGTCTCTCCTTAAAGTCACTCTGCTTTGTTTAAATGGCACAGAGACCACTGTCCCTCTCTCTCCAGTCTCTCCATTACAGCTTACTAATTCCAAAACCTTGATTGGTTACTTAATTTCTCTGTATCTCAGGTCCACCTATCAGACACCTTTGCTGTGTGGTTCAAATGAAGCAATGGTGACTGTCACGTAATACACTCCCAATAAAGATAAATAATTGCATTATTCCTTCTTGGTGCCTTCAAGGGGATTGTGTTACTCACAACCTAGGCCAAAGGCTACTTTCGGAAGGATGCAAGATTTTAGTTGAGAAGTGATAATACTATAGAAATTATTATGCAATATTACTCCAATAGATTAAAAATAATTCTAAACTGTTAGAGATCTCAATCTCAGACATCCCTTGATACAACTTCCTGATTATAACCTCAAAAGCAGTAATGTTGTGAGGCAGTCCTGAGCCTCCAAATATTCCTTTCCAGAAAACAGAAATCCTTTTCTTTAAAAAATAGAGTTCTAAGGAGCTAGCGTAATGGACTGCAAAAATCATCATTATCCTGTTTGCCATGTATTCAACATTTACTCTGAGCAATGCTCTTTGTTAAGTGTGTTACATCTATTTTCTTATAGGTCTAAGAGAGAGGTTTTTTTTTTTAATAAGAAAATTAAACCAAGGATATAGAGCAGTATATGGTTAGGAGCCAGGATCCAAGGTCTGTGCTCTCCTCTACACTCTGTACTCTATGCTGTTCTTCTACATGTCCTGTATGTGGAGTGATGAGATCACAAAGGGAGTACTGTAAAAGATTCTCAGAGCTTAGGGAAACATTTTTAGAGCAAAGGAAAGCACTAGAAGAACTGGGCTTAATTCTTGATATACATACGCTCTTGTTTTGTTCTCTAATTTATGATAAAATAAAAAAATGTGACTCAAATGTCCCTCTTTGTTAATATCTCCAAGGGAGAGCTGGCACACAGTTGCCTTTCCTTTGCCCTACACTGCAGATCTATCTGCCAGGCCCTGGCGAGGGGAAATGACAAGGCCAACACAGAGCATGCTCACTGTTTCCTCACTCCACCCTTCATTTGTAGCAACCCCACTTTCCCTGGGGAACAATGAACATTGTTTTCCTCTTTGTCAGTGGGGAAATCCAAGATGTGAAAGAGAAATAGGAGAAAAGAAATGTGTGTTTGTGTCTGTGTTTGTGTTCTCACGTGCTTAAAGAAAAGCAATGCTAATTTAGATCATTTTGTGTTGGTTCAATTGGGAACAGTGTGTTATATTCATTTATTCCTGTCTCTCTGGATTTTAGACACACAGAAAAAGGAATTTGGGGAACATAAAAGGACTTTGAAGTATCTACACAAATCTAATTTTTGTAAAGAAAGCTTTGCAATAAAAAATCGTTTAGGTGTTTATTTCTTTTGTAAACCATCCTTTGATAACACCTTGGAGATGAAGGTATAGAAATAGTTGACAAGTTCTAGGAAACGCCTGTTGATAACAATGAGAACTAGTCCATGTATTTATAAAGAACTTCTTCTATTGGATCATTAAGACATACTTTAACTGTGAGGTCACTAGTGTTGTTGTGTAAGTCTAGATTTCATGGAGTGATTTGTGATTTGTTCCTTAAAGGAGTTCTGACAAGTTTTTGGCAAAAACTTTCAGATGCTATGATTGATGCCACTTAGAGTTCTTAGCTCAGGAACATAAATCAGGCTGCAGCATGAATAAGGTATACTGGAAGTCTAATTTGCTGGTATAAATAAGATGGAAATGAGGTTATTTAAATAATCTGTGTTTACATGTTAGTCATCTTTTAATAAAAATTTGTCTCAATCTATTAAAAAAATCACTAAATTATCAAATGCAGTTTCATCTTCTGATAAACAAAAGAGGAGTGTTTAGACTTTCTGAAGAATCCATTTGACTGGAAGACACAAACAAATGTAGTCTTGTTATCATTTCTGGATCTTTCTGAAAGCCTGTATACAGGGTTCAGGAAGGGAGCCCAAAGAGGGTTGTGAAGAGTGAGAATGAGCTCTCTACCATACCAGCCAATTTCCAACACCATCGTGGGCTAAGAGACAGAGCTTTGGATGCTGTTCCCAGATCACATCACTCTGTGTGACCTTGGATACCAGGTTAAATTCTTTCACATAAACTTTACACAAAATAGTTGAATAATGAAACTTAGAACCAGCCTTTGAAAATCTGACTTTTCTCCTTTTTAAAATTATTCTGAAAATGTAATCAAACAAATGAGCTATTTTGTACAATGATTACAATTCAAAAATTGTGCCATTCATGTAGAGCTCAATATTATGTAGGAGACTGCAGATGCAATCTATGAAAGACATTAAGGAAAGATTGTGTCTTCCTTTAATTGTCCCCCTCCCCCTCAAACAAACAATTTAACATCAATTAAACTGGAAATTGACTAATATATGAAAAAATACATTATCAAGTCAAAATGTGTATGTGTATATGTATATACATACTCAGTGAGTGACAGTATATTTTTTCTCTGTATTACATATACCCCAAGTCCATCTTAAATAATAAGGCATATGCTCAGTGATCTATGGTACTGTTTATAAGAATCTGCTATAATGCCCTAGCATTCAGTTAGAACTTCCATTAAGTGCTATACAAAAAAAAAAACCCAGATTTTCATATGAGTATAGGTAACTATTAAATCCTTTGTTAAATATCATTAGGCAGCATTTAGATGACAAGAGGAAATTAGAAGGTAAGGACCGGAATTCCAAATGCCCAAAGAGTTAAATGCAATGAATGGCATGTCTGAACAATATAGCTGACAATATCTAACATTTTTTATCATTAATGTCATTTACAATTCAACACATACTTCTTAATAGAAATTAAATGAATCTTTTAGAAAATCATTTTAGAAAATTTTGGGCTAAGTCTATTGCATAAAATGAAAAAAATACCAGCATGAGCGCAGTGACATCTCTGCCCTTTTGAAGTGATTAGGTTGACATTTTCCAGCACCAGTGCTATACTTTTTCGGGTCTTCTGCTATCATTTCACTGATATTACTAATTTCCATGGATGACCACTGTGCTTTTGAAAAATATTCTTTGTTTGTTGCCTATTAAATAGAGATGTCTTAGGCTTGCTTCAATAATTCACATGTGTTCTTAAGTTTTAAGTAAATTATCTATAAAGTGGTATGCTGATTATATGTATTAACTAGAAATGGACAGTATCACTATCAACCTGTATCAATTAGTGCTAGATGATAAGTTGAACTGGCAACTGCAAATAGAAGTGGATTCATTATTATGACAAAAATCGATTTTTTTAGCAACACAATGATCAGAAATTTTCATCACAACCATTGTCTAATAAACTCCATTTAGACTTTCATAATAGATGATTTTAACTCCACATCTAGTGAAAATGTATAACCATGACAGCACTCCTTCTTTCCTCTATAGTAGCCATAATTTTACCACAAGTTACTTTTATCAGTTCACTAGACATTATGAAAAGATTTTAACCTGTTCTGTGAGTATGGTATTTTGATTACTGGAAGTTCTCATATTTACATAGACATTTAAAGAAAGACAGCAAAAAGTAGCAGCCTACATCATCTTGTCATTCTATTCTAGAAACCTAAAAGTTCAGTTACTTACATTGGAACAAGCTGAACTGCCATTGGATTTCATTAAAATAAGCAAGCAAACATAAATAGTCTTGGTTATTTCCTAGCTTCAGCATTTTTCAGTATTAATAATAATCATATCCATATCTATGTATCTTGTACAATGAGACAGAGGAGTCAGCATGATGACATGGAATGCTAGCACTTTCTCAATCATTAATGAGATGAAAGATCGTTTATGTTCTATCTACCCATGTAAAAACACAAAGAAAATATCCTAAGCACTTTAGAAAAGAAAGTGAAATCAAAGTCTTCACTATTTACCTGACTTTATGAACACTCCAGATAACTAGTTTTAACTGAGTATACCTGGTTATTTTAGGAATTCAATAAGTGGATTTAGAGAGATGGATGTCACCTGGGACTCCCTTAAAAGGAGGGTGAAATATTTTGAATGTTCTCTGTGACTACAGGTACTATTGTAAATGCCTAGAGTTAATGCTATCCAAGGATTATTGGGTAAAACTGAGACTACCAAGAAAATGCTGCTTCAAGCTCATAAAATCAATGTGACTTTTTAAAAAATGCCAAAATCGGACCAACTCCTGATCATTCCACCAGTATGTTATTATACATACCAGATAACAGCAGAGACTTGTCATTTAATTAATAAAGACTGAAATATCTTTTTTTAATGAAGGTTTCGATCTCAAAGGTATTCATAATGAAGGCCAAATGAGTTCATTTTTTACCTAAAAAAACCTGATACATTTTTCCTTGGGAATCTTACAATGTACTGACTACAACAGTAAGAAAATGATGGGAAAGATTAGAAAAGGAGGAAATTATTTTCTTACCATATTAAAGTCAATAAAGTAATGAGAGAAGGTAAAGTAATTAGGACTATGGAACTCACAGGTACTCAGGACAGAATACACTTAATACTTCAGCATGTAGTTTCACAGACCTGGGTACTTACAAAAATTTTTTCTCCTTATTTTGTTTAATTTTTCATTATTTGTTACCCTTGGACAAGACTCTGAGCAAGTAAAAGGGGAAAAATGTCACAAGTGACTTGAAATGCCCTTCAGAACCCAATACTGCATTTCAAGAGCAGGTTTGCTGAATCTCTGTAGAAAAGATAAATAGTCTGCATCTTTGAGGCAAGGAAACAAAACTCAGTGGATGCAACAGACCAACTTGAAATAAATAAATATCAGCATAATTAACTTTTCCCTAAACTTTAAATTTTTCCTAGGGGCAAGGAAAGTGTTGGAGTGGTAGGAAAAGGGCCTGAAAGCCAGCCAAAGAAGGGTCTCATAGGTCTCATTATAACAAGCAAAGAGTAAGAAGCTTTTGACAATGTGAAGAAATAAGAGAAGCTGTGACTTAGTGGCTAATGAGTGAGGGACCAAGGGACTAGGAATTTGCAGTCTGGATTAGTGACTGCTTTGCTGGGTGATGCTGGAAAACTCACTTCATTCCTTTATTCCTTTGGCACCTTGCTTTTAAAGCAAGCTACTCAAACTTACCTCATGGGGCAGCTGTGAGAAACAGATAATAAAAGCAAACTTGCAGACCCTTGCAAACATTTAAAAAGTACATAAATGTTCAAGAATAACAAGGGCTGTTGGAACAGATTATGTAAATTATGTCTGATTCAATGAAAGGCTTTCATTTATTTTTGACATGCACTTTATTTCTTTTATAGTCACAAACCAAATGATACTGAACTTATATTACTTATCTAAAGGATTTTGTAAACCTTCTGAAATTGTTGCCACATTCGAAGCAAATTAAAAATTTACAATACAAGATAATGTTTCTGATAGAATGGGGCCAGGGAGAGAGGCAATGAAACAGTATTGATTTTTAATTTGTGTGTGTGTGTGAAGCAGTTCCTTGGCTATGGAGAGTTCAAAAAATGATGTTATAACTCAGGAGTATTTCTCTTCTGTTTGTTTTATATTCCTACCCATATAAAAGCACCAAACATGAGCCAACTGGTTATATGCTTAAAACAAAGAATGCCACAGTGTCATCCATAATTCTCCTACATGTCACTTATCTAATGCAAACTAGAAGTAACCTAGAAACAATAATGTTTCCTTGGAACACATGATGATTAGTTTCTAGACTTCAACAAAGTGAAAGCCCAATAAAAATCATGAACTATTTGAATATTTATGTTAAGGCCAAGTCATAAACTTGACTCTAGAAATCTCTAATCAACAAGTTGGAACATAGAAAAATTTCTAACTGGCACCATTGTTTTCACTTCTAAATAAGACAATATGTAAAAGAAGCTCTTGGCAATTTTGGCCTTAATTTAGGCCTCTTCCAGAACATTAACATAATGATCAGAATTTTTAGTTAAAATGTTGATTATTTAAAATTTTATGTTAATTTACCTCAATGAAATTTAAGAAATGTTGATTATACGTTATTGAGTTACTAAAGAACTGTCTTTTTAAAAATTTTTATCAATGCAATATAGTTAGACACTTATTCAGGACTTTGAGAGATAGAGGCTGTTTTACTCTGGTGTCTGGCCACTGGGGTTGTGGTAGTGTGACCTTGAGGGGAAGCTAAACTGGGAGCCCACCGGGCAACCCAAGGCATGTCAGAAATAGAAATGTCCATGCAGACAATCAAAACCCACACTCCTGTCTTCACAAGTAATCTTAAGGTCACTAAAGTTACAAAGCTACTTGTAACCTCTTTTGAAAGAATCCCACAGTAACCATAATCCCAACACCTAGGGTGCATTGGCTATGGGCACTGAGCAAAGAGTTCATTAAGCTGCACTATCAAGTAGCTGTTTCCATGGCATGACTTGATTTGGCCTTGTGAGAACCTAAGCAGAAAACTCAGTCAAGCCTGTCTAGATTTTCACTTAATGAACAGTGAGGTAAGAATTGGGAACTACTGTAAACTGCTGCATTCACGGTAATGCAGCAACAGAAAACTCATAGCAGTGTTTACATATTGGTGCCTTTCCCTGAGTCCATCAGTCTTTCTGTGTTGCAGAGATGGCTTTGCTGCCTCCTCTATAGAGGTGACAGAGGCCTCCTGCCTTGGATCCACTGACCTAGCTTCATACTGTGTCAGAAATGAAGCCCTCAAATGCAAAGGTTCTTATATCTATGCTCATTCTCTGTTCTCTTTCTTATTCATTTTTAGAGAAGAGATATTTCTTTTAGAGGTTTATCATGTCCTGTCATTTTAAACACAGTGGACCCTTTTTGCCACTTCCTCTAGCACTTGTTTTACCTCACATCTACAAATAAAAACTAAGAGTTAATCATCTCATCTCACTTGATTTTAACTGTCAAACTTTTTGAATGAGTAATCAACATTCACTTTATTTTCCTCACCATTAACCAATTCTTAAAAATTACCAATTTATTTATAGTTAATAGAATTAGTGTATGCAAACTTTGTACAAAATCTAAAACATATAAGGGTTTTATATATATATCCACATATATAAGGAATAAACCTTACTGTCATCCATGTATCATTAATATTCATTTCCCCTACTTAGAGACAATGTTTTTGCATGAGCCCATCCTCCAGGGATAATGTGTGTGTGTGTACATGCATGTACATTTGTTGAACTCTGAACCTCTTATTTTCTAATTCTCACTGATGCCATTCTTTTGGAATGCACAAAAACTTTTATATCTGCCTTATTTACTGACCCTTTTAAAATTCTCATTATTAATTTCTGTAAAGCATATTACATTCTTAAAATAACACCATCATCATGCAATCTCAAATTTTAAAAAAAATGTTTATTGATTTCATATAATACAATCTTGGTGTTCTCCTAGTTCCCAGGTTACTTCTTGCCCATTTTATGGTTACCTCCTCTTCTGCCTCTTAGCCTCTCAGTGTTGTGTTTCCAAGACTCTAACCTCATGGATTTCTATAGTTTCATCCATTGGCATTTGAAAGACTACCAAATTCATCTTTTTATATAGTCCAAATTATTTTATCAAATTCTACTCCTTCATTTTAGCAGCTCATTCAGTATATACTATCCAAAATTCTTTAAGATAGTTTTCTCAACCCAGATTCAAATTCAACTCTTTTAGGGGAGTCCAGAAGGGGAGACACTGACAGCCCCATTAGTGTTAACAGCTCTACTTGGGCTTCTCTTTTAGATTTGTACATAATCCTCTTCACTCCCTTAGCCATCACATACCTCCATTACTAGATACAACCAACTTTTGGTTTATAAACTCTTCCCATCTCTCTTTTCTTACACTGATCCTAAGTCATACCTACATAAAGTATCCTAAATATTCTCATTGCCTTTAAACTCTCTCTTTGTCTATGCACTCTGCACCATTACATTTTCTAAGACAATTCTTTCTTCCTACTCAAAAACTTTAAATGACTCCCTAATTGTTTACAAAATAAGATAAACATTTTTTAGCTTATCAAAGTTCAAAATAATCTCTTTCCAACAGTCTTAGGCATCCTCATTCCTCACTCTACCCTCCATTTATCTTTTGCTGTGGCCTAAAGTGACTATTCCCTATGCAGTCATCTTATTCTTGTGCCTTTTATCATAATATAATAATTCTTCATATCTCCCCTCCCCTCAATTTCCTACATTGGCAATTTGAAAACCCATCCCTAACTCAGGGCTAAGGTGAATGGCTCTTCATCTCCTAAGTATTCCCTGATATCACCCCTCTTTTATGTAGTTTACAAGCATTGAGTGTGCACTAATTGCTTATGTACAAGCAGAGAAGAACTAAACCTACTCTGGACACTGTGCTAGACACTATCATCTCATTTAACCCTCTCTGAACATTATTCTGTCATATCAAATTCACACAGTTAGCAGATGAAACTAGAATTCAACACCAAGTCGTCTAAATTTAAAAATACAAAAGCAACATAAAGCAAAACAAAAGAAACACAAAATAGGAATGGAGTAGTATAAACTAAGTATATCAGGACTCTTACGCTGTAATTTCATTCTTAACTATGCAAATGTCAGTGTTCCTATTGAATTCATTAATGGATTTGCCATACTTCCATATGTAGACCCAGTTTCTTTCGGGCTTCTTACTCCTTAACCAATGTGCCTTTTCCTGATTAATATACCTGTGCTTATATATTTTATAGTTTATTAATACATAATTAAAATTATTTAATTACCAAAGCATGAATTAAATTAAGGGAAGATACCATATCTCCTTCATTCACAAGTGTATCTTTAGTGCCTCATATAGTACAGTGTCTGGTCTGTGGTAGTCACAATATAAATATTTGATGAGAGGATGAACAAATACTCAAGTGGCCAGGCCAATGCCTAGTTTGCATGCTGCCGAATTTTCCTATGTTCTTTCCCCACCATGACTGAAAACATTCCCCTTTTGCTAACTTAAATATTAGGTGGATGAATACAGACACATGAACAATTCTCAAAATTCCCCTGGTCTAGATTTCTGAGACTGGCATTCCAAGAATGATAAATATGTAGGAAAAAGACATGAAAGTTTTTTCTAATATCCTTTTGTTGCAGACTATTAAAGCATCGGCATACTACCTGCCCTATTAGCTGCCCTTAGAAATATTTCCTTTCCTCCTTTCCATTTTACCTCCTTTCCTTCCTCCTCTCCTCCCTTTCTTCTTTTCTTATCTCCTTCCATCTTCCCTGCCAGACTTTATTTTTCTTATTACAGCAAATTTTATAATAGCAAGAAATGTGTTTTTAATATGCTCAGTATAACTCTTCAGAGTTAGAAAAATGTTAAATAATAAAACAATGTAAGTGATTCAAACAATGGTAGCTCTACATTGTTAACATTAAGTTGATCATTTAAGAATTGGTAGCATCAAGAGCTGTTTCAAAGAAATTAAATCTATCAAGATATTATAAATACAAAGTAAGTATTAATTGGTCTGGATACTACTTACAACCCATGAGAAATTTGTTTTCCCACATAGCTATTTCTATCTGAGGTTAAACACAAACCACACTGAAAGGCCGTTTTGTTTGAGATCAGTGTACTGCTATTGGAACGGTACCTAGATGTTAAGATGAGATCTCTAACACCATGGATTTACATGGCACCATGCTTCACAGAAGCTTAATTGTGTTGTTCTTTTAAAGATAGATTTGTGTCAGAGATCTGGCGCTCTGCAGAGAATGCCAGATGGTTACCCTAGAAATTCTCTTCTCAGAAACAGGTGGGTTCAATCACACTCTTCTGCCCAAAGGTAGAATCCAACTCCGCTTCAGCTCTTTACTATTCAGGGAACCAGTTCTCAGCAAAGCACTTTTCTGACCATGGAAAGTATTTCTCTTTCAGCAATTTAAGCACTTACATAGACTATTTTATTGATATTTTAAGTTTTAAAATCAGTTTCTCCCACCAATTTTACTGAGTACCAACCTCCAACTGCTCATTTGGCATCTCTTCTTGTGCCTCTGCTGTTTAAGAGTCAAAGCAGAACTATTGTTTCCTATGCACAGCCCCCAACCCATGCCCTCAATCAGAGCATCTGTGGTCTAGTTCCTCCCCACATGTTTGTAAATGGCATCATTATCCACCAAATTGCTCAAGACAAAAATACAGGGGTTCCCATAGGCTCTTCTTATTCTGTAACATCCCACTCAAATCCACCAGTAATTTCCTCTGACTCTACATCCAAATTCTATCTCTACTCTAATCAAAACCTAATTAATCAAAATCTTATTAATTTAGCCGTAGCCCCAGTAGTGTCCTATCTTGCTCAACTGGTCTCTCTCCTTCCACTCTTATCCTTTGAAAGCCTATTTCCTGGGTGAGTTATGTAATAATGCAGGTCGCATCATTTCACTCAGTGATTACTTCCAAAAATATTTAAAATGAAACCCCAGTCATTTCCTCAACTATCAGACCCTACGAGATCTGCCCAATTAAGTGTTACCTCTTTCCCACTTAGCACTCTATTGCCACAGGGCCCTTGGTTCTGACCCTCCAGTCCACTGAGTGATTCCAGGTTCATGGGCTTAGTGCTTTCTATCTCTGCTGTTTAAAATGCACTTCCCTTACATGGTATTGTAAACCAATGTTAAATCAATAAATAAACAAATTGAAAAATACATCCACAAGATCTTCTTGGGACTTCCACTCTCTTGTCTTGAGACCATAGTTCAAACACCACCTCTGCAGATTGTCCTGCCTACTTTGTTGTCAATCATAACATTTTTTATAACAACTGGTTATATCTAGAAATATTATTTGCTCACAGGTTTTTATTGTGTCTCTAGTTATAGGCTCCTTGAGCTCTTTACAGACTGCTTGAACTCTTGAGACTTTGTTGGTCATTGCTGCTTCCCCAGCTTTGAGAACTTTAATAACAGGCTGACTGGTTGAAAATGCAATTAAGACCAGCATTTCTTTCACTAGAACCAGGCATCGTCCTGGGTCCTAATTTGGAGAACTTTGCAGAGTAATAATCAGCTGGGATAAGTCAAAGACAGTTCAAAAGAATCTAAGTTCAATTTTCCAGAAAACAAAACAAAAACGGATTTGTTCATAGAGATAAGGCACATCAGTAGCATTTAAATCCCACTGGAGATCTGATTTTCAAGCTAGGCCTAGGGCACTCAGGGAAGGTGGAGCCCCAGGGATCTACCCACATCCCTATTACCAGATCAGCTCTGCCTTGATCTGCTGTTTTTTAAAATTACAACTGGCTCCCATAGTAGGGGACATATGATTCCCCTACTGAAAAAGGAGACTGCTTAATGCATATGTGTATGTCCACTTAAAGATCCACCGTGACCCTCAAAAACAGTTATGTGTTTCTTATAATCTCACACTTCTCCCTGTCTTCCGGTCCTTCTGTTGCTACCCTAGTTGAGCTCTCCCTGCCCCACTTTGTCCTTGCCAGTATCTGGAAGTCACTTCTGCCAGCTCTTCTGTCCCTTTTGATAATTCTTTCCCAAGTTCTTCACTGCTCCTGAAGCCCAAATCTGAGTGGTCTCCGAGCTTCTCCGAGTCAAATGAACTCATTTTATACTCAGCAGATTGATCTATGAGGACTTCCCTTACCTCACTTTTCCTTCAGTGCCCTGCAACCCCACACAACCTCCAGAACACCCTCACCTGACTATTTACTCAGTTCCCCAACAAGACCTGCAATTCTCCCTTTTCACATATGGCTGTGCTCTGGGCATTCCTCACTCTCATTCATTCCACCTGTACTTGACAGTAGAAACCACAGTTATGCTCCCTTAGACTTCCCCACTGCACACCATGCCGCACCTTACTTTGTCTTCACCTTTCTTCTCTGGATACAGAGACAGTTGGCACTCATAAGGAAAGGGAAGATACAGAGCAGTTCCCACTTCAACTCAAATTACTTGTATAACCTTCAATTTAGCCTCTCTGAATCTATTGCTCTTTACCTATAACATATATAATATCCACCTCTCAATACTGTTGTGAAAGTTGATATCTGTGAAAACAATTTGAAAGAAACAAATGTAAGGTATTCTTAGTCCTCTTGAAAATATTGAGGGCAGGGACCATTTCCAAACATTCAGAAGTAATTTCCTACACCCTAAAATTCAGGACACTGAACAAGTCAGTTAAGAAGCTTTTATTTCAAATCTGCTGGATAAAAAGGACTATATTTTACTCTGGGAAGGGATTCAGTCTTTCCAAATAAACGACCTACTTGTCTTTCAAAACATGGACTTCATTGGCACTTTTAGCATAGTCCTAATTCAAATTTATGTGCCAGAAACGGAACTTCTGCCTTTCCAATTAAACAAGTCCTTCAGACCATGGCCATCTTGCACAATATGGACCTGCTGTTAGAGCAACTAAGGATATTTACAGTGTACTTAAATAATGCAGTGCAAAGAATAGGAAGTTTGAAAGTATGGTTAAAAGTTAGAGAATTCACATCCATAAATCTAAGGCCTGAAAAGTACTTTGTTTAAATGTTGGAAAGAATTTTGTCGACCTTTTTGCTTCATTGGGATTTCTTTAAGTTTTCCTGGTAACCAGAAACAAATTTCACAATTTGTGTCGCACTTGGCTCATATTTCAGAGAGTGAGGGAAAGCTCATTGTTATTTCAGTAATCTCTGCACAGTTTAGTTAGGAGAATCCAGCACCAAGGAAGCCTGCCAGCAGTTAACCCTGCCAAACCAAACAGGAATCAGTGTGGACAATAGGAAGATTATGTGGTGGAAAATGGATACCCAGAGTCAAGGCAGGAAAGCCGTGTCAATTATATTTAGAAGTGGCATCTTTCCCCCAGGTTACAAAGTCAACCCTTTAAGTGTTTGGAAGATGTTGCTTTTTCACCGAAAGCTGTTTCACAGAAAGCTCACCCACACGAAAGGTCAAAGGGTGGAACTGAAACAGAATGCCTTTTTTCTCTTATTACTTCCTTTTTGTCTTCATATTTTGCCAAGAATCTTTTTGCCACCACTGTGTCCTTTCATTCACACTAACATCAGACCTCCCAGTGCCAAAGAGAGAGGAGGAGAACTGAGCCTGGGTCACCTGGAGTAGATGTGGCAAACCCAGTGCTCCCCTACAACACTTGCAATCAGTTTAAGGCTGTCTGTACTTAAAGCTCACCTTCCTCCTTGCTTCCATCACCACTTGCAGGAGAAGAGAAACAAAACAAAACGCCTGTGTTTTCCAGGTCACCAAGGCCCCAGTGAGTAGCCTTCACTCCCCCACAAGTTCTTAGGACTCTGGCTAGAGGCTCAGGTTGACCTCCAGACAGTCAGTTGACCTCCAGATGGTCACTGTTGAAAGCTGAAATCAGAGTGGCTTCCAGGCCATTGCCAGCCAATTGTCAGGCTTGGCTACATTCCTCCCCCATGCCCCACCCCTTGAAAAATATGAGCTAAGCAGAGTGGGTCCGCAAACCTAAGAGCTGTAAAGGTGAATGCAGTGCCGTGTCCCCAACTGTGATTCTTATCTTACAGTTTTCTTCTCTTTTGAAAACAAATGAAGTATTTTTTAACAATAAAACAAATAATACGATGCACCCATCACCAAGATGTTAAATATTACTATTTTTAGAAAGAGATTTTTTTCTTCAAAGATTTATTTATGTATGCAAGAACTACAGTGTAAGCCAGAAGTATCAGGGGATGAGAGGATTCACCAGAGATAGAGTGGGGAGCAGAACAGGCAGACCTACTGAAATACACTGCTGAGGGGAACAGCCAGCAAGACAGGAAACGTCTGCTGTTCTATGTGGGTCACCTCCCTAGCAGGGATTGAACTCATGCTGCAGTAGCTGGCAATAGCTTGTAGCACTGAGACTTTAGCTCCTGTGCCACCAGAGAGACCCAAAAGATTTTTTTTTAAATGAAATAAAAGTTTGAAGACACAGTAAGGACCCTCATTCATCCCTCCCTTCCCCAGAAGTTACCTCTTTTAAGTTGACATGTATTATTCCCACGTTATTTAGTATTTTTGACACCTATGTTTTTGTTCATTATATATTATATACTTACAAATAATTTTTTAAACTTATATATAGTTTACAAATCTTTTTCTAATTTACCTTTGTCTTTGAAACTTACAATGTGAATATCAACAAATCTAACATTAAGACTGCTTAATTTTCCTTTAAATAAAAAAATTCTTTCTGAAATTTAGACTCCTATTCAAGAACACACAATTTTCCCAGTTTTTATTATTATTATTACAAAGAACACAATCAATAAGCTTGCACATTCATTCTAGTACCCATAAATACTGTTTCAATAAATTAAAAAATGTAATTGCTGGGTCATAATTAAATTTCACCTTTACCAAATATCAGTAGATTTCACTTAAAAAAAAAAGACCATGCTGATTTGAAAATCCTCCATCAATGCCTAAGATTTTCACTGAAACTTGTCAATAGATTATTTTTATAGATCTGATGGGTTGTCTGGTAACTCTGTCTAGTAACGTGAAGTTCAGCTTATTTTCCTATGCTATCATCTATTTGCAGTTCTTGCTTTTTAAATTGCAGGTTCTTATTCTTTACTTACATAAATTTTCCCTGCCTATGACTTTCCTTTACACTTTGTTTATGGCCTTTAAATCTTTAAATTAGTTAGCACTTTTTTTTTTCAAGATTCACCAGAGGATTCACCAGAAACAGAGTGGGGAGCAGAACAGGCAGACTGCTGAGGGTAGCAGCCTGCAAGACAGGAGAGGTCTGCTGCGCCATTGAACTCTGCTGCAGTGGCTATAGATAGCTTAATAGTACTGTGACTTAACCCCTTGTGCCACCAAGGAGGCCTCAGTTAACACTTTTTAATGTAAATTTATTAATGAGTTCCATATTTGTATTTGTGATATTTTTAAAATGAAATACTTCTTTAATGCTTTATATATTTTTTTTAAATTTCAGACTTTGTCATATGGAAATGTGAATTTGTCTATTATGAAATAGCTGCTTAATTTGGTCTTTTTCCAAATGGATAATCAGTTACCTCACACTACTTGCTGAAAAGGTCACACCTTCCCCACTGATTTATAATATCACCTCCAAGTTTCCTTGTATTTTGCATCTGTTTCTGGATATCCTCATTAAAAAATTTATTCTATCATTGAACTGGTAATATATTTTAAAATTACAATCATTATTAAATAATTTTATAAATAATTATCTTTGCCTCCTCTTTTTCCTCTTATTTTTCTTTTTTCTAGAATTTTTTGGCTTTTGTCGTCAAGGTTTCTTCCATAAGGTTTCTTATTCATGTCCTTAAAAAATCCTGGTGAGAATATAACTGTAATTATATTGAATTTATAAATTAATTTGGAGATAATTTACATCTTTATATTATTTCCATCCATGAAGAAAACATATTTCTTCATTAATAAAATGTTTTCATGTCCCTCAATAGATTTTTTAAAATGTTTTCTTTAGAAATATTGCATTTTAGATTTATTTCTAGATATCTTGTTGATTAGTTATTATAAATTGTATCTTAAAAACTAGTCTGATTATTTTCCTTTTGTTTACATATATTTGACATCAATTGTGGTCCCCATGGATTTCCCATCACCCATTTCACCAGTGCACCACCACCTCAGTCCCTTGTGCTCTTTCTGCCCTCATCCCATTCCCTTCCCCACCCACACATAAAGTGTTTCTGATTTGTCCTTGTCTTTTTGTTTGTGTTTTTTTTATTGTTATTATTCTTTTCCTTGTTGTTGCTGATTTTTACAATGTAAAATTTTTTTATTATATACAATTACCTTGATAAAATCCAAAATTCCTATTTGCTCTAGTAATTTGCAAAGTTTCTAGAGTTTCCTATGTAGTCACTATCAAAGATAAAAGTTTCATTCTAATCAGTAAAACTTTGTCTCCTCCCCAACCTCCAATCTGCACCATCAAAAAAGAAACAATGAAAGCTGAAAAACTTCTCATTTTGTTTTTAAAGAGCATGATTTCTTTATGAAGTTCACACTTAAAACATTTAAAAGATACCTTTTAAGAATATTCCTTCTTTTTCCAATGGGCTAGTAATCTTTCTTTTTATGAATTTGTTTTTCTTCACCTAATGTCTTCTCTCTATTCTTTTAATATGACATATTATAGAATATTCAAATTTAATGCTTGGTTATACTACATGGAGGACTTGATTTTGTAATAAATAATTTATTTTGAACTTTTACATCTGTGTTCATGAGTAAAATTGGGTCTAATTTTCTTTTTATCTACTGTCCTTATCTGGCTTAGGTAGAAAATTATCATCTAGAATTGGAAATTACTGGTTCACCTATTTTGTTTCCCATGTATATGAATAATGTATATATGTAGACGCACAAATATATAAAACGGAGATGTGCTTTCCATGCTGAACTATTTAGTTACTTAAGAATCAGCAACTCATAAGAATTTCCTTAGTACAAGTTATATATATTAGGTATATATATTACATACATATATAGTCTCACAACTAAAACACCAATAGCCATGAGAGTTAAATAGATTATCATCTAACACAGTCTTAAATTTTTCCAGTTATATTTGCTTTACTCCTTCCTCCCTTCCTTCTTTCTTCCCTTTTTTCATTCCCTCCCTTCTCCCTTCCCTCCCTCCTTGCCTCCCTTCTTCCTAGCTTCCTTCTTTCCTTATATTTTTGATCATTTTCATCTATATAGTCCTCTCCTTATCTTTTTCATGACTTTTTAATATTTCTTTTTTTTAAAGATTTATTTATTTATGCATAAAAGAGCTGGGGTTTAGGGCAGAGGCATGAGGGGTGAGAGGATTCACCAGAGACAGAGTGGGGAGCAGAATAGGCAGATCGACTGAAATACACTGCTGAGAAGAGCAGTGAGCAAGGCAGGAGAGGTCTGCTACGCCATGTGGGTCCTCTCCCTGGCCAGGGATCCAACTCACACTGTGGTGCCACAGATGCTTCACAGTGCGGTGCTCAACCTGCTACGCCACCAAGGAGGCCTCCATGACTGTTTAAGTCCAGATCAGTATCTTGTAAGATCTTCTGCATGATGAATTTGTATAATTATTTCTTCTTAATTTGATATAAACACTTTCAGTAAGAAAACTACACAGGTGATATTATATATTATTGTGTCACACCAAGTAGCAAATAAAACCAGGTGGTTTTCCTAAAGGTGAGGATCTTTGATGATCTATGTAGTTAAGATGTAATTACAAAATTAAAGGTTACATTTTTATTTATAATTGATATTTATTATATTGTGAATATTACATATAATGAAAGTTTGAGATCATGTGAATAATCAGTTTCATGATAACCCTTCAGCCAATGGTTTTACCATGTGTTGTTAATCCTGATTGTATTGGAAATATTTATTAATATTGAGAATTATAGAATGGTGATATTTGTTGTTGTTATATCCATTCCCTTCACATTTATTAGTTTACAAAGAAAACTTTTCTTTCTTTTTTTCTGTGTGGGACTTTGTCTTTCTCACATTGTCAGTTGAGTAGTCACTGTCTACTGTCTCTTTAAATTTTGTTTGGTGTTTTTTTGTTTAAGTTACTCCTTAAAAAGGACTTGTTATGAAAAATGTTTGCTGCTGGTATGGCACAATAATGTAGAATTATTTGTCCATGGTGTATTCTAATAGCTTAACGAGGAAGATAATGCCAATAAAGCTTTTATTTATTAATAAGGAAACTGATAAACAATTAACTAATGAAAACAGAGAAATGTGGATAAAAGAAAAAGGGGGTTAGGCATCTCTTTGTTAAGGGTTTTGCTGAAAATCTCAAGCTTCTCATTTGATTTCAGGCTAAAGAAGAGTCTGAGAAGTTCTTACAAACCACTGGACTCCTTAAAGGAAAGGGTCTAGCTCTGATGTTACAAGTATAATCAGTGCAGAAGGAGTTCACAGAACATGGGAAAAATTTTAAGGTTGGCATGCAGTGTTTCCTTATTGCTACTTTTCAAATTATGAAGATAAAAAATTAATTTGGTATAGGATGCTTGAAATAAAACCAGGCACAGTTTGATAAGGATAGGGTTATATCTTACAGGAAATTAAAAGAGAAATCACCGGGTGATTTTTTTAAAAAACTGAAATTTCCATAGTTGAAATACCCTCCTTATAGATCTCACTCTCCAAAAGTTTCTTTACCTCAAAATAAATCATGAATATTTCCTTAGTTTGTTATAAAGGGAAGAAAGCATTGGAAATCTAGACTTCTAATGATTGTGAGTCATTCTAAAAACATTTAAGGCTGACAGCTTTCTTGGCATGGATTTACAAGTTAGTGATTCAAAAATGAGAGAGACCCAGATCCTGTATGATGACATATCTAGAATTTCTGTCCTGAAATTTAAGGATGACAATTAGGAGGTAAGATATTTGTCATGAAACTGTATTTGCATATCCAGTGAAGTTTTGTTATTAAATAGAGTTTTCTTATTTCTTTGATTTGTATTCTTTAACTTAGTCAACAAGTGAATTAAAAATTAGCAAAGCTTTTTGAGATGTCTACTTAAACTTTCCATAACAATAGTAAATATCAGTTGTGTCCCTATAAACAAAACATGGTTGGAGGGAAGTTACTGACAAATTAAGAAAAAGCTAAAGACTTGCCCCAACATCATATGATAATACCATTATTTCCACGCTGAGGACCTTGGTCCAAATAGGGATGACAGGGTCTCCCTGGTAGCACAAGGGGTTGAGTACCACACTTTGGGGCTTCCGCAGCAACTGCAGTGTAAGTTTGATCCCCAGTCAGGGAGGGAACCCATATGGCACAGCTACCACTCCTGCCTTGCCCACAGGTCCCCTCAGCAGTGTATTTCAGTTGATCTGCCTGCTCTGCTCCCCACTCTGTCTCTGGTGAATCCTCTCGCCCCTCATGCCTCTGACCTATACTCCAGCTCTTGTATGCATAAATAAATAAAATCTTATAAAGAAATAGGGATGACAGACTTACAAGCAAGTAATTATAATAAAATATAGTGTTAGTGATATAGATGAATGAACAAAGAAACATTAAGATGCACAAATGGGCCAAAATCATTCATTTGAGTTAAAGCCTAGGAACACAGGCTTTAGAGACATTTGAGGATACAGTTTGATTCACCATCTGGTCCTTTATCTCTCTATTCTTTTGTCTCTAGCCTCAGATAGAGGGTAACTATTTCTTTTTTTTTTTTTAAAGATTTATTTATTTATGCATACAAGCACTGGGGTACAGGCCAGAGGTGTGGGGGGGTGAGAGGATTCACCACAGAGAGC
>JAGFMF010011380.1:3173619-3314624 GCA_019455555.1 Galemys pyrenaicus | reverse complement strand
CCCTGGCCGGCAGCAGGGATCGAACTCGTGCTGCAGTGGCTGCGGTTTGCTTCATAGTGTGTTGCTTAACCCACTGCGCCACCGGGGAGGCCCTTAATATTAAAATTAAGGTAAAGTTTCCTCAGAGAGAGTTTTCACTGCTATTCCAGACATCCACTATCTGGAAGTCAGGGCAGATGGATTTGTATGAAAGGCAGGTCAGAGCTCATGCATATGAGGATTCTGACTAATGCTTCTGCCCTCACCTTGCAGTGAACTCTGTTCTAGGGCATGTGAGGTGAGAATATGTAGGCAAGCTCTTGAAGGAAGATGGCACTGATGGGAGAGTCAGACATGTTTTAAAAATAAAATGAACACAAAATTCCAAACTTTATTAGACTGCAAAAATCACATGTTAAATTTTAAGGGATTTTTTCCCATAGCATTGCTCTATTATTTAAGTGCCAAAAACTTTCTTTTAATTATATTTTGGAAAAAAATAATTTGAAGTCCTCAAGGTATGTTCAAGCCTAGACATGCTCAAGGTCCCTTCAAAATTTTTTTGAGAACTAACAATTACTTTTTTCCAACTATATGCCAATAGAGATACATGTATCAGAAAAATAAAGCTAACTATCAGATTTAGTTCAAAAATAAGTAGAGAAAGAGAATAGTCTAGAAACTCTCTTTTATTTAAGAAGTTATATGTGTTATGTCTTTATCAGACTGTCTTATGAATCCTTGGACCATTACTATCTGGCTTATTAGAAATGTTCAATAAATTGTTGAAGGAGTGAGCCTGTGAATTAAGTGAATAAGTGAATGAGCACATGAGTGAAGAATGAATGAAGGAATAAGTGAATGAATTGCCAACAAGTACATTTAATATGTACCAGGAGGCAATGATCCTTGAACCTCAATTGAAGATGAAAAATTGCTTCTTAAATCTTACATGACATGTTTGGAATGTGCACTTACTTTTAGTCAAGGGTCTTCTCAACTTTCTCACTTCAATCATGACAAAAGTACTGAAGGAGAAGCAGTCACCTTCTTTATTTTAAGCAATTCTCTTTCAATCAACTTTTAATTATCCTAAAGGAGGAAAGCAGTGGTGCAGATAATCCCCAAATCTCTTGTTGGAATGCATTATATGATAGCTTTTTACAGTAGTTTGCCTTCCTAATTATGTTTTGATTAGGTTTCTATTACAGTTACTGAGAATTCCCTTAGCAGAAAGGACAGCAGGTCGGGCAATGAAGTTGGCTTCAACTGGCTCACACCTTAGTCTAACACTCCTTTAAAAAATGCACTGTACTGAGCACTTTGATGCATATATAGTCATATGGAACTTTGAGGATTAATAATTTATTCAGTGGTCATTCCTAGGGACTATAGGATACAAGGAGAAATAAGATACAATCTTATATAATAATGAGATATAAGCATATAATTTCAGAAACTCACTGCTTACCCAGCAAGAAAGAGGTATGTCACCTATCGCACCCCAAGGCAATATGTACTAAACAAAAGTTGGGCCAAAAGAGTCAGAACCTGAAGAAAACTCTAGATGGTAACAAGCTCTTGATGGTAAATAACACTTCAATGAGTGGAGACAACGGAAGGAAGATTTCTAGAGCAGAGCTGTTTAGTGAGTATCATATGTTAATTTAAATTTTCTAGTAGTCAATTTAAAAAGATTTTTTAAAAATGGATGAAGCTGATTTTTATAACACTTTTATTTTAACATAAAATGAATATAAAACTTATGAGAAATTTTAACTCTTCTTTTCAAACTAAACCTTCAAAATTTGGTGTATACTTTACAGCTGTAGCACATCCCAATTCAATTCAGTATATTATTAGTGTATATTAGCCATATATAACCAGAGGCTATCATATTAGTAAACATAGTTCTAGAACCTTCCTTCTTCTTATACTATGGTTGGGAGGAGCAGAACTAGAAGCATCTGGGAAAATGTTAGTAATGGAGAGTCTTAGCTACATACCAGACGCACTGAATCAAAATCTAATTTTAACAAGATATCCAGGTATTACTAAAAATACACATTAATGTTTGAGAGACACTAGTTTAGACAGGTATAATGTCAAAAATATATGACAGGCTGGAGTTTGGAAGGCTGAGAAAAGTTTGTCAACCACAATCAGAATGTGTAAGAAGAACATTTATTTGGGTTTACAGGGCTACTTGTTTATAAGGGATTAGGTACAAATTTTAATCTGAGTGTCTATTCTTAGTCTTCAAAATGAAATCAATCCTGCCTATTTTATAGAACTGATGTTAGCTCTAGAGATAATGCAATAAAACAATCCATATGATGCCTGACTCCTAGACATAGAAGCTTTACATAATTTCATTAGTGATAAGTAAGAGTCAGATGAAAAGTCTAGTGCTGCAAAATTTTTAACTATAAAAGAAATATGGAAAACACAGTCAAATAAGGAGAATTTCAGAACATTAAGAATCTCAAATGAAAACTAACATCAGAGCAGGTTTATACAAGTTAGGATGGGAGAAGGGGAAGTTCCAAAGGAGGTGGTGCAGGTGCTAGGATTCACACATCATGTTCATGCTTATTGTGGCCAGGTCTCATCAAAAAATGAAGCCATCTGGTTTATCAACAAATTAACAAAGATAAACAGATCAGATAACTGGTCTGTGTTTCATTTGACATCTAGCCCTTTCACTAAGTAAATATGTTGGGTCAACATACCTTATCCCAACTGTCAAACTATTTCAGCATATCTGGGAGGTCCTATCCAGATGTAAGTAATGCAGTGCTGAGAATTAGAAACCCATCACTATTTTTGTTGAATATTAGTAATCTCTTTCTTCTAAGAATCATGTATCAAAAGTGTCAACTATTCCCAGAAAGAGAGAGAGAGAACTTCCAGACAATGAAGACTATGGTTTGAGGATCACAGGATAAGGGGGCAAGGGTTTTGCATCTGCCATATTAATAAACTGTTTTCTTAACCCAGGAGCTTAATGTCTTGTATCCTCAGCTTTTATGATGATAAGACAAGTAGCTTTAACTACTAACATGTAAATCTCATTAATCATTTCCAGTTGTATTTATAAGTTTTTACATTTTTATTTTTTATTTTGGGAAAATATATAATGTAAAATTTGCCATTTTTACCACTTAAAATGTACAGTACAGTACATTGAGTCCATTCACACTCTTGTGTAACCACTACCCACTTCTAGAACTTTATCTAAACTCTGAACCCATTAAACACTAATTCACTATTCTCTCGCCTCTCTGTCCCTGACAATTAGCATTTCACTTTCTTTCTCTATGTATTTCACTACACTAAGTACCTCATATAGAAGGACTGCACAGAATTTGTCTTTTTGAATTTGGCTATTTCTTTTAGCATAAAATCTTAAAGGTTCATCCATGTTTTATACTGTATATGTCAGAATTCCATTCCTTTTCATGGCTGAATAATCTTCCATTGTATATGTGTACTATATTTTGGGGAGAGTGGAATTTAGTTTAGAAATAAGAGTTGCTGAAATTCACAGCAAAGCAATAGCATCTGAACAGGAAAATAGGTACACTCGTCAATTTTCTGAGAGATCTTAGGTTAATGATACCTTGTCCTAAACATCAGGTAAGAGAATAGAAAGCATCAAAAGTCATGCTTTAGCTTGGCCACAAGCTAAGCTTGTGAGGCCAGACTATAAGGACAGAGAAAAGTCTTTCTGTCAAAGTGAAAGTGTAGCCTCAAATACTGAGCCACCAAAAGAAAGGTGTAAGATGGAGCTGTGCATAGACTAGGGAGATGCTGAAGCAACCAGAAGTTGAAGGGTAAGTTAGGACATGATAAGATACATTGGGTACTAAATGTTAGTCAGAGTTACTTTAGAAGGATGATCATCCTTTTGAGCTTGGTATACAATGTCAACATCTATGCAGATGAGTTAATTTCACCTATAAAAGGAGGGTTCAAAGGTTCACATTATTAATAGTGTTTGTTTCCATGTACCCCATTTGGATTATGATAAATCTTTGATTATCACTAGATTTATTAATTAGTAAAGATGACTAACATTAAAAATCTATGAAGTAAATCTACTGACTTCTACAGCTGATGCTACTCTAAGTAACAGAAGAAAACACAAGCAATTGAAACTGTGTTCCTGGTGTCATTAGGTCAATGATGTTAATTAATTCTGAACTTTCAGGGCAAGAAGGAGTGTATGAGAGGAGGCAAGATTGAAGTGCTTCAGCTCATCATCACTCTCCTGATCTTTTCAGGAAGTTTGATGAATTGGCAGAAGTTAAAATTCGGCAAGGGATATAAGAAATGTAATTCTATTTCTTGTCCAAATCTTGCCTTTGTTTAATGTCAGTTAAAAATATATGTAGGTTGGGCCCCCCTGCTGGCACAGTGGGTTGAGCAGCACTGCGAAGCCTCAGTGGCACAGCAGCCCAATTCAATCCCTGGCCAGGAAGGGGACCCATATGCCACTGCAGACCTCTTCTGCCTCGCCCACTGCTCTCCTCAGCAGTGTACTTCAGTCGATCTGCCTGTTCTGTTCCCCACTCTGTCTCTGGTGACTCCTCTCACCTCCCGCGACTCTGGCCTGTACCCCAGCTCTTGTATTTACAGATTTATAAATAAATCTGTAAAAAAATATATATATACATATATAGGTTAATGTGTTTATCTTTGAAAATGAATATATTTCTCATAGCTTAGTTAGATAGTTCTGTGAAAAAGAGGTTAGATTGTGGGCACATCTCAGTCCACTTTCGACATTGTAATATAGCTGCTGTGTTGTTGCAAAGGAAGGTTAGGACCCTGTGATTTGAAAGGACTATAGGCATGTTTTAAATTCCACTTTCTTGCATCAGGAAAAGAGAATTCCCCAAAATATGGAAAAGAGAGGGATTTTTACCCATGTTTGAGGATGTCATAATTTTCAATGTTCCATATACATGTCTCTGAGGCAACACAGGATGAATAAAAGTATGAGAATGAGTCAAATTTTTTTTACAGTTTTCTTTCCAGGTTTTCCACTTATTAACCACACATCCTTGTACATGTTCATTAGTCTTTTTCATCTGTTTTCTCATCTTTAATTGCTTATATAATGATAGTTGGTTATGCTTTTACATGATAATGTACAAGAGTGCCTAGTACAGAGTAGATGTTCAATAAATGCTAGTAGTCTTTCCTTGTTATTTGTTAAATTTAGGAGTATGCATTTGTTTATTCATCTAATCTTTAATTCTACAAATACCTAATACTATGTATATGCCAATCACTGCTCATCCAATCATTTATTTTCATGAAGTTAGCATTAAAAATAATTAATCCTGAGTTGTTCTATAAATCAATTAATTAGTATCACAGTCAGACATTATATACTGTATATGTAAATAGAATGAAGGGTACATAAATTGAAACACCAGTTTGACAAAGCAAGAGAACAGTCTTATTAAGGCCTAAAAAATTCAAATGGATATTGTTGGCAAACCTTTATCTGTACTGCACACTAACGTGTAGTATTGTTTGCAAATCACATAATCAAGCTTCTGTAGTAAAAGAAAAGAAAATAATGATTCATACCAGTCAGGAATGTGGTAAAATTTAAATGATAAAATATATTTAAAAGGGCTTTTGAAAAATGTGGACTCCTAAAGAGAAGTCATTTTAATTAAATAATAAATCCTAAACAGGCTATTTTAAAGATTAGTATATTTAGCTATCATCAGATAGTTGATGGATCTAAGTCATCAACTAAAGCATTAAGATATCACTAAGAATGCTGTTTTTGTCACTGCCTTTAAGAAGACAGGATCCCATCAAACTGGGCTGCAGTTTGTTACTCTATGTCATATTACTATATGTCTACCATGTCTAATATGTACTATATATTCTTTTATCCCAGTTTCAGTTAAAAAAAAACACAAATAAGATTTTTCTCAAAATTTTTGCTGAAAAATGATATTTGGGGAGTGAAAAATTGATATGGGTTTATGGATAACTGATGTAATTTTCATTTTTCTTAATGACAGAATTATTCAGTTGAAGACAGATTAATCTATTATATCTACCACTGATCAACAGAATAGCACCCCAATATGAACATATCTGAACTAAAAATAGCCAAATTGTGTACAATCCCTTAACTGATCTAATTTTATTAATCTAATGACTAGATCATTAACTCATTCAATGAAGATGTAAGTTCCTACTAATTTAGCTGTAGGTGCTGTGTTAAAATCAAAATACATTAGCAACAGACCTGTAATCTCTCATGGCCTTTGCTTTTGAGAAGATCTCTCAGGCCATATTGACACCATAACATCATGTTGCCTGAGTATCAGACTGTGTGACTGATAAGGAAGGAGAGGAATATTCCAAGTAGAAGAAACAGCATAGTAGGTCAGGGTGGCTTGACCGTCTTTTTCCCCATTCCCCTAAATTTTGACCAAATGTTGAAAGTTGGTTATCTCTTCCAGCTTTTGAGTTTAGTATTGGTCCAGCTGATACATAATAATAAAGGAGCATATGAATATATTTTATAACTCTAAATGTCACTGGTTTGGCCAGCTACTTGCTTAATTACAGGAAAATAGAACTGATAAAATATTAATCTAACACTATTATGAAATTGTTATAACTCAGTGAATTGTATTTTTCTTAGCCCATAGAGATTTTTTTTATGATTGATACGGTTTATTAAATCATAAAATACTTTTTTTCATTTTAGATCTAAGTCGCTTCATTTCTAAATTTTCCAATCATATAATTTTACTGATCACCCAGTAGATCCTAATAAAGAATTGCACTTTAAGAAAATGATCAGATCTATCTCTTGAAATTTTTCCTGTATAAGATTCTAGATTCCTATTTCTTCAGATTAAAAGCAGCAAGGAAATTGTGGTGGCAGCATTCCTTTCAAGAATCTTTGTACCAGTCCTCCCTGGTGGCACAAGGGGTTATATGACGGTACTCTGAAACTATCTGCAGCCACTGCAACTCAAATTGGATCCCTGGTCAGGGAGTTAACTCACATGGAGCAGTAGACCTCTCTTGTCTTACTGCTGCTCCCCTCAGCAGTGTATTTCAGTAGATCTGCCTATTGTGCTCCCCACTCTGTCATGAATCCTCTCACCCCCTTACATCTCTGGCCTGCACCCCAGCTCTTATATGTATAAATCTTTTTAAAACGTTTTAAAAGAAATAAATATAAAAGAAAGAAAAAAAAAGTCTTGGTACCTAGCTAGAATGAATTCACTAGCTATGCAGATTAAATGAGGAAGTTTGACAACTAAATTTAAATATATCCAGTATGTTAAAATTATGTTTAATAGTTGATTTGAAAGATTTTATCAACATCTATACATTAAATCACATCTTTTAAAAAGTTAGAGTAGTAACTAAACCTTGACATCACTTATGTGAAATGAGTATTAAGTGTTTCAAATATTAAACAAGACAAACCACCACTGTATGGGAAACCCACCACCAATATTCTTCAGTTTTGATGACCCACCCTTATCAGTAAACATTTTTAATATATTCCTAATATAAATATATTTTCTTATTTATATATCATTTATTACTAACTTACTGTATATGCTATAAAACATCTGAGTAGAAGTTTTTTAAAGAAGCTATAGGGAAGAATGTATCTATTATATGATAAATATTAAAAAGGTTCATTATGTCAAAATCTGGCTAAAAATGATGCCAAAATCCTCCCTCTGGGATAATCCATGTTTTCACCTCTTATGTTGTCACAGATTAAAGAGTTTGGCATTTTTTATACTTCACATCAATATAACAAATTGATGACATTTTAAGAACAACATTAACTGCTGGAGAAGCACATATTTTTCAAGGTGCTTTCACTTAATATAATTTTTTGAAGTATACTCTGTAAGACAATACAAAGACCCACCTCCTTTTATTCAACTCTGTTCCCCTCTCCTCCAGTGCTTCCCAAACTTCTCCCATTTTGCTGCCATCATTTTCATCACTTCCCTCTATCACCTACACTATTATTTATTCATTACATTTACTTATTACATTATTTATTACATTTATTTATTACATTTCAGGACAAGTTTCTTAACTTAATTATAACTAATTACTCTGAAATCATTTTTGATACATTACATACATATAAAATATTTATTTATGCACACCATGTAATATATACTATGCTTTGAACAATGGTGAGCTAAAGGTTAAGCTAGGCTAGAAAGTTCTATTAATCTAAATATTTCATGAATCTGGTTTCCCCAATCAAAGGAATGAAAGCACAATCTATTTCATTTGTAATATATTCCTATTAAGTACAGTTCACAGATTATCTGCTTTTGTGCCCTAGAAAATCTCCCAGGATACCCATTTACTTTAAAACATGCCCAACAACTCCCTGGTGGCGAAGCGGGTTGAGTGCCGCACCATGAAGCATGCACTGCACATCGCGAGTTCAATCCCCAGCCAGGGAGGGAACCCACATGGCGCAGCAGACCTCTCCGCCCTCACCCACTCTCCCGTCAGCAGTGTATTTCAGTCGAACTGCCTGTTCTGCTCCCCATTCTGTGGCTGGTGAATCCTCTTACCTCCCACAACTCTGGCCTGCACCCCAGTTCTTATATGCATAAATAAGTCTTTAAATAAAATGCCCAACAAAAGCTTAGTTTCTGTAGCTATAATGCGACTATTATCAGATTATACAATGGCTTTCTCAAAAAAGAAGGCGTCTTCATACGCATGTGCAGCCAGATTTTCTGCCAGCAGGATTCTAAGTCTTAGGAAGATTTTGAAACAAAGTTGTACATTTAGTTTATAATGGGATAAAAACTTACATATTTCTCACTAAAGAGTTCAGGGCAAAGTTGGCCTTCACTTTCATTTTAAGTAAATAAAACAAACAGGTTTAGCTACATAGGTTTAATTAATGTGTGTGTTGTTTGCTAGTTTGCTTCAATACACACATGATGCATGTGGGTAATGTGAGACTCCCATTTACCATACATAAAGATAAATCTCATTACTAACATCTACATCTTTCATGAAATAGGGTTCCTGTCTTCAAAGTTTTTTCCAACTAGATGGACAATCAAAATTTATTTTAAACATGAACCAATAAATTAAAAATTAATTGCAATCAATTTAATTGTGGCATTGGTGCATAATTCCATGAAACTGCACTTACTTCATACTGATTCAAAAATATTAAAATTCTTTTATTCTGTTGATTTGCTTTTTAATATAAAAAATCTGTGGTTATATAATTTTTATAGCTAGTTTATATTAAAATCATTCTAGATTCAGATCCCCTCACAGATTTTTTTTCTGTTCTGCAGGGCATTGTATTGAGAGTGAAATGCTCCATGAAACAGAAAATTAATCAAGGGGCAAAAATACCCATTTAATTTTGTATTATCTTTGAAAAGGAGACTAAAATTGTTAATTTGGATAAATGTCTTGTGTTTATGACTTATTGTAATATAAAAAAATTTCTGAGGAAAATGCCAAAAATAAATCCAAATGATATCTTAAGATTTTTTTAATTCTTAACATATAGATTATTTATTCAATATAAAAAATTAACAAATAAGCCTGCTTTAGGAGTTGCTGTGTATATAAAGTATCAATACAATGGTATATTGTCCTCAGAGATGTTTAAGTTCTGTAAATAAATAGGCTCCTGTGTACTGTATTAGAGATTTAACTGCAGCACACATTTTCCAAGAACCTCTAACTTTTATGTGAATCCAAATGGTAATACTTTTCCTATATAGACATGTACCTACTGTATAATTTTAATGTGTATAGTGTATGAGATGAGTTGTTTACTTATATAAATGCATTATTCATGCTTCTCATTAGTGAAACAGGTAGGCTACAATAATCTAGACTATTCCTATAATTAGAGCAGGAACAGAATCACCACTATCTTTCAAGATAGAGACATAAAGGAACATAATAAGACTTGGGAATGAGAGCAGAGACCACAGAGTCATCATTCCTTACTACAATAACACAGAAACAGAATATACATCCTCAGTTACTGATGACATTAAAATATTTAGAAAAAGAATTTGCAACCCATCATCATTTGAAAAAGTTGTATTATATGAAAGAAAATCTGGTAGCCAGAAGGAACTAGGGGATACTTAATAATTAAAGATTAGGAGGTCATACTGCATGCAAGAGAGAGAGAAAAAAAAAGATCTTGGACTTTGCTTGCTTATTTGGGCAAGTATATAATCTTTATCTCCATTTTTGCTATTCATTTTAATTAATACTTACCAAGGCTTGATGAGAGGCTGCTAACTCAAGGTCCTAGTACAATGGTCTAACATTCCTTGTTATTTTCTCCTTGTTATTTCAACCATCCTTGCATTGAGTTTCCTCAGTACCTATTCTGCTTCCAGAAACTCCCATGCTCTTAATCCCCAGAAAAGGAATAGTTCCAGTTTTTCCTAAGTGTTCTCCCTCTCACAGCATCCAGCCATTTTGCAAAAGGTAAGCAGATTGCTTCTGTGGTTGACAGGCACCTAGTATAGAACAGGCTATACCTCATTTTGGACACTACCATAGCAACCCTACATCTTGGAAAGAGGAAAAAAAGGTTTAGGGACCAATGCCTCACATTAGAATCTGTTCAGGTTTCTGTTTGCAATCTAGTGAACATAAACACAGAATAATTCCTGGCAACTAGAGGAGGCCAAGAGTGTAACCTTGCTGGCACACCAGAGAAGGAAGCATGGTCCAAGTTTCTCTGACTCACAGAATTGGGTATTTGAGTTATGTAACTAACATACAACATAAGGTATGCAGAAAAATACTGTTAATGTTTAATCTAATATATACATTAGATGTTTCATTTTCTTTCTTAATGGCAAAATAACCTTAAAACAAGTTGGATTTGTGATACCGATTTTGGGATTGAAAGAACTTGATTCATTTTATGAGGAGTTCCTCATCTTGATGATTGTGGAGGGAAACACTATGAATTCTAATTTCAAGCCAACCAAAATTAAGATAATTCTATTTGTTCTTTAATACATAAAACTCGCTGGAATAGATTATCAGCTCTTCAGAGAGAAACAGATGTCTTCCCCTTATGTAGCTACTAAGTGCCCAAAACTTCAAAGCACAGAAAGAGCTATCAGATACCAGACTGGGAATTCCTGCCAATCTGTGGAAATTGGAATCTACCAAAGGATTGCTACTCACGGATTCCTGGAGCAAGGTCCAATGTTCCTCCAGCTCACAGGATGCCTGGTGGTATGAGCATAATGACTGAGGGTAAGATGAAGCATCTCACAGTAGCACATCATTTGCTACCATAGAAGCAGCACAAGATGTTTGTATTTCCTCCCTTCAGCCATGCCTCTCTGCACATCTTTGAATAAGAGCTAAAAAGAATCAAAAACAAATCATGAACAAAAACCCAGTATAATGTATCTTTCCAACCATGACTAAATAACCCTTGCTGCTGAAAAAGATGTCAGTACATGGGAGGTGACAGATACCTCATTTGATGAGCCCTAGAGTAGGAAGAAGGGTAGGGAGGTTATGTTTTCACTCAGCTACTACTATATGAAAGAAATTAAAGGAACTCAGTCACTAGCTCCCCTCACCCTCACCCTCACCCCAGAAAGCAAGCATACTATGGATTAACAGGAAGAAAGATTTGGATCATTGAGAGTTTCAATAAACCTCTGGAAACAAAACAGATAAGGGCAAAAGGGAACAAGAAGTAATCCATCCAGGGGACAGTTGCTACCTAATTACAGTAGGAGTGATTCTTATATATATTTGAAGGATGGCTCCTCTGTATTCTCAATTTAAATACACTGAGACTACTGTTAAGAAAAGCTAGGGGAAAAAAAAGTTCACTAGTAAGCCTTTATAAGGGGTCAAATTGGTGACATAAATTATAAACTTTCAAACCATCTACATCCCAAATTTTGGCTTGTTCACATTCCAAGCAACAATGGTATTATGAGCTAGTTGAAAGAAAAATCCCCCTAGCTTCCAAGTCTGCTAACAGACACTTTGAACATGCCAGTTAGAGTTTAGGAATTGTGATTTCCTGTTGCACACTCATTCACAGATCCCTTTACTGATGGCCAGTGCCACAGGGCAGCCAAGCTTGAGACAGAATATTTGTTTCCTTAAACTTATTATATTTAGGGACAGCCACATACTGATTTCTCCTTCATTTTTCTTTAAAGATTTATTTTATGTACTTTTCATAGAAGAATTGGGTGTAGGCCAGAGGAGTGTGGGGTTGGGGTGAGAGGATTCACCAGAGACAGAGTAGGAAGCAGAACAGTCATATTTCCTGAAATACACTGCTAATGGGGAGCAGCAGACAAGACAGGAAAGGTCTGCTTCACCATGTGGGTTAGCTCTCTGGCCAGGGATTGAATACAGGCCAGAAGAGTGCTAGGGCTGAGATTTAACTACTAAGCCATCAGGGAGGCCCTGATTTCTCCTTTAGAAAACAAATTTTTTAACATAAACAAGCATAACTCTCTTTATTCACTTTAGCATATCTTAATTTGTTAATCAAAAGAAAATTTATTTTATCTATTTAGAACAAAGCATTTAGCCCAGAGAGAGATTCAGAAAGATGTCTTACAGATTATTTTTTCTTATTAATTTGCATAAACACTTCATGTCATAACATGTATACTTTTCAGCTCATAATATTGTCAACCTTCAATATTGTCAATCTGTTCTTCCAAGTTTTGTTTTGTTTACCAATTTATAGTTTTACTAGCTAGATGTGAATAGGAAGGTTGTACTGTCCTTAACTTTTGAAAGTCACATTATTACAATGTCATATATAAGATAATCTGACACGTTTAAACTAGCCATTTTATAGACAATATATATAAATTAATATTCTTGCCTCCAATGTGTAAATTTTCTAGACCTAATGTTAAATAAATTTGGCCTCTGTGTAATTTGCAGTCAATTTAATCAGAATGGCTAGTTTGCCCACGGAGCAGTTGTCTTATTTATCTTTTCTACCCTGTTACATTTGTGATTTCTATTAAGAAAGTAATGGTTATTGCTAGGTTAAAATAATGTATGGCACAAATACACAAAAACTCAATCCTTGGATTAATATAACACTAGATTTATTTTGTCCAATAATAAACTTCAAGCCTGTCTCTTATTCTGTTTACTTTGGATTTTATACACACACACAGAGTTAAATCGTTCTGAAATGGAGGTTAAAAAAAATCTCTTTTGAATAAATATAGAAGTACATGTGAGCTTTGCAAATTATGTTGCAGTCTTATGAATACACTACTAGACAACTTTTTACATTTAGTGTGTTCACAATTTAATCCCCTCAGTTGTATCCTAGGATTCTCTGATATATCAACAACCCGAGAAGCTGACGCTAACTCAATTATTTAGTGCCTGGTGGCAGACAGCAGTCCTATGCACACAGGGGACACACTGTCTAAAGCTGCACTGAATCACAAATAGAATTAAACTGACAGTTTATCTCTGGTACTATATTACTTCTTTTAAATGTTTGATATACCTAAAACAGAAATACCTAAACTTCAGCTTTTCTTTCCAGAATTTTATTAACAAACAATTGCCAAAGGAGTGTGTTAACCACTTTACATCTTTATAAAAGTTATTTGACCCCAGTGAGCTATGCAATAGTTTACCAAGTTTCACTATCACATCAGGGCCCCTGAGCATCATTGGCATTTCTAAAGTTTACCCCAGGTCTTCTATTCCTGTTTGCTACCCTCTCCACAAACTAAATTGACTTTCTTTTGCATTATCTTGCTAAGTTCCAAAACAAGATAGCAGAAATCTCCATAGAATACACATTGTGATAAGAGTTCATATTGAAGAATAACTAGAGACTACTACTTAGAAATCATGCCTGTTCTGCATCCTTTAAAAATACAGTAACTATTCAATTCACAGTGAACCAAAAAATAAATAAATAAAATCCCTAAATGAGTGTCTTTAAAAACAATCCCTTAAGTTCCTAAAGAAGAAATGTATGTAAACCCATAAACACACTTTAATATTTTACTAATAGCTAATGATAAATGGCCCTCTTTACATACAATCTTCTAAGAGAAGCATCACTAATTGTAAAAGGGTATATTCTGACATTAGATATACAGAAGGAATTTTGTTTTTCCTTTTTTTTAAATTTTAATGTCTTTATTTATATATATTTGACATCAGGTGTAGTCCCTGTGAAATTTCCACCACCAATTCACCTGTGCACCATAACCCTAGTCGATTGTGTTCCTACCACCCTCATTTTGATCCCTCCCCTGCCCCTGTAAAATGTCTCTGATTTGTCATTGTCTGCTTATTTTTGTTTGGTTGTGTTGTGTTTATTTTTTATTTTTCTTATTCTTTTCCCTGATCCCTTATTTGGTTTCCTTATATTCCTCCTATAAACGAAACTATCCAATATTTTTCTTTTTCCTTCTGACTTATTTCACTGAGCATAACCCCTACAGAAGGCATTTTGATGCAGCTATTTTAACATGGGTGTGGTTTGACTGTTCATAATTATTAGTGTTCGAGTCAGAAGTCATTACTGATATCAATGAAAAAATATTTCACAGTAAATTATTATAACCAATAGCTCACTTCTTTATACAATACAATCCACTTTCATTTTTCTGAAATGATCCATTGCTATCACTTTTCTTATAAGTTAAATGACAATGTGAGTTCAAAAATATTTGCCCATGTTAAGCTTTATCAATTATAGCTTCACCACTATAAATTTGTCTTTTGGTCACTAACTCTAAAATATTACATTTTCTATTATCTAAATATTACAAAGCATTGATTCTTCCATCAATTTATAGTCTGTAACACATTTTACCTTATGCAGTTCTAATTCCTGTCAGTTATATTTATGTTTATTTCTACTAAGATCCAATTTTTCCTGTGTCACAATTAGCTGTTTTCACAAAGATATCATCCATCTTTACTGTGCTCTCCAGAGAAACTTAGTCATCGTCCGTTTCACTTTGTGTTCACTATTTTTATAAGAATGTTATGGATTTAATAAAAAGTTAGGTCTTTGTATTTATTTCTTGAGCAAAACATGGCAGTGTCAGCACCAGACAGAGTTAAAGTGTTCTGCTTCAGTATTATATATGTAAACCATGACCAAGTGAACCTAAAATAAGGTTTTGAAGAAAAGATGATTGAGTGCATTAGATAAAGAACTGTACTGCAGGAATACTGGAAGGGCACAAAATGACTTGCCTAAGCTATAGAAGAATAAATTACTGAATTATCAGATTAGACATCAGAAAAAAAGCTGAAAACTGAACCCAAAATAGAAAACTATTCAGAATACAAGCTGGACCCTACATAATATGGTAGCTGACATCAAGCCTGCTGTAAACTAGATGAAATAAGACATTGGAAGGGTGGGGTCTGAACAAAGTAAGGATTGCCTAGTAACAGGTAGAAACTGAAGACAATGGCTCTCCTTACTGCCTAACTAAATAGGCACTAAATTCAAGTTGGAAATTTAAATGTCCTTGACCTAGTAAATTTCTCATCTCTCTTAGGTTACTCTGACTAATACATTTAGAAGACACAGGAAACTGATTCTATCCAACATTGTCTTCTACCTCTTGTTTGCAAGACCCATAAAAATGACAGTGAAAACAACCTTAAAGGAAGACAAGACACAGCATCTAAAATAAGATGAAGTGCTCTAATTATAATTAAATGGGAAATTCTTTTCCTATAGTTATTATGAATGCCAAAAATTGTGCTAGTGAGTGAACTTGCACAGAAATCTAGAGAGTTTTTGAGTTCAGGCAGTAAGAGAATATGAAGAATTATAAATGTGATAGTAAAAGATATTGGTACAAATCTTAAAAACATAGAATAAACAGAGAATATATCTAGTTGGGCTTGGAGAAACTCACCAAAGAAGGTGAGTCGGCCTCTAAATAAATTTAAAAAATATGGCATAGATGAATGTCATTATTTGTATTAACATAAACCAATAGCTAGAGACTTGATCCAAAAAATCCTAGCTATTCTATTTCATGCTCTATCTAGTCAGCATTTTTCTATTTACTCTTCATTGAAAGACCCCCACCTACTTCCAGTGTTATAAGCTTAACTTCAAATTAGTATTTTTGTGGTTTTGGGTAGATACCTAGAAGTGGGATTGCTAGGTTTGAAGTGAGATCCATTTTTAATCATTTGAGGGACCTCCACACTTATATTTTTCATAAGAGACACCAAATAGTATTTGTCTCTCTCCTTCTGACATATTTCATTTATTATAATCCCTTCCTGCTCCATCCATGTTGCTCCAAATGTCATGAGTTTGTATTATTTGATTGCTAAGTATTATTCTATTGTGTGTAAATACCATTTTCTTGATCCAGTCATCCATTTTGGGGCATTGAGTTTGTTTCCATCTTTTAGCTATTGTAAATATTACTGATACAAACATGGGAGCATAAGCTTACCTTCAAATTAGTATTTTTGTGTTCTTTGGGTAGATACTTAGGGGCAGGATTGCTTGGTTAGAAGGGAGATCCATTTTTAATCTTTTGAGGGACCTCCACACTCAGTCTTTTCATAAGGGTTGAACCAATCTATATTCCACCTATAGCATAAGAGGGTTCTGAAGGAATGTAAATGAAAGATCCATTAATTATAATACAATATACCTATCATATGCCTATAAACATTATGTTAAAAATTCAATATTCAGTTAACAATTTACTTTTTTAGTCCTTAGGATATGTGCTAATTTCTAAATGAGTGACTTGGTTAGAAATGTTATTGAACTCAACAGATCAGTAGATGAGATGTGTCAGAAAACAGATAACACCCAAATCCTGTTGAAGCAAGAAAAGTTCACTACTTGTTGACAAATAATGGAAGTAGGGAGTTAGGTTCCCAAAGACCGCCTTCACGGGTAAATATTCAAAAGGGTTTCCAAAAGAAAAAGTCATCTTTGGCTATTAGGTTATAAAGTAAGTTTTGGTTATTAGGGTATTATAGTGTAAGGGAGTGCTGAGGCATCTGCTCAGGTATGGAGCAGAACATGCTTCTCACGTATATGACAAAACTTTAAAAAGGGTGGTTAAATTCCTCTCCAGCATGGAGATTTTGGTATGCTAATGAAGCCAGTAGCAATTTGAGATCACTCAGGGTAGAACTACACATGTTCTGCATCTTTTTTGCACTGGCAGGCTGCTCAAACAGCATAGGAGTGGTTGGAACCTAGTAATCAGGATAAAGTGAAATATTGTTTAATGTAAATGAATCAAGCAACATTGTTTTTGAGTAAATCAGTGTGGTTCCTTAATCACCCTCAAGGGGTCAGTTTAATATAAATTAGTCAAGTAATACTCTTTCAAGTAAGTCAGCAGGTACTCTAAATGCCCTTCTGGGAGTATAGCAATTAACTGTCTTAACCATTTGCGTCCCAGTTCTCTGAGGTTCTGGATTGATAATAGAAAAGGATGACACTAAATCTGAAGGTTATTGAAAGCTAAAAGTAATACTCTAATAATGAGTAAACCCCATGGTTGATATCAGCTTTACATTAGTAAATGGAATATTACTATAATTACTTCATTTTAAAAGACCAACATTCTGCATTACATTAGTTGCTTTTTGTTTTATTTATCAAGATTTCCTAGCTATAAGGGATCACATAGTATAACCAGAAAGTGAGAAATATTAGCAAGGTCAAAATGTTTACTTTTCTAAAGAATAAGCTAGTAGTTAGTAATCCATTCCATTTCTTGCCCTTCTTTCCCCTCCTCCCCTTTTTTCTCTACCATAGATGAGCTAATACATTTTAATTTCAAGAAATAAACACAAATAGTTCAAAGCAAAATGGGAAAATACACTTAACAGGGCCAAATTTTAGAAGAAAATTCATATGCATGCTTTAGTAAGCATATTTAATTTATTTAACAAACATTTATTGCTCCTGTAACCTTCTAAACACTTTTCTAGTTATTTTAATGTCAACTTATTTAATCCTAACAACTCAGTTAGAGAGATCCTTTTATTAATACCCCCAAGTTACAAATCATGAAATGGAAGTACAGAGAGCTAAGTACCTTGCCAGTGAGATTATAAGTGAAAAGATATTGGTAGGATTTGGAAGTGTCTTTTTTCCTCCTAAAGCTCTCTATTTTTCTGTATTACAAATAAAACTGTATTTCAACTTTTATAACATAATGAGATTTTATTGTAGCTGTCATTTAAAAATTGTTATTCTTATAAAATTACAAGCTTTTTTACATGGCTCACTCTCCTGTGCTCTTCTGTCATCCACACTGAGAATGTTCTGACCGAAGGAGAAGGAAAAATACACAACTCCACAATTTCCTTTAGTTTAGGGACCATGGTGATATCAGTATCTCATTCCCCCAAACTTATTATATGTTCTATACGTATACCTAGTTTCTTCTTAGTAAGGACTTGCACCATGGCTTACCTGAATTCCTCCAGAGAACTAAAAGGGTAATGGAGGAAAAGAGTTAAATTGTTTTTGCAAAACCAACACCCTTCCAAAAGCTTCTGTTTTGAACTTCTAATAAAGAACAAAAAGCAGTTCAAAAGAGTTCCAGAGCACCTACAACACAGTAAACATAGTGTTTATACCAGAAATATAAAGATAAATGAGACACAATTACTGTGCTAATGGAACTATACCAAATAATAAAATACCAAATCCTATGAAGAATATGAATTCTTCATAAAGTTCAAAAAAGCAAGCAATAATTTCTCTAAATAAGATCGCTGCAAAACTAATGGCCACAAAACTTTTATAAACGTATTTACATAATACCATATGCAAGTTCAAAGACTTCTCCCCCCCCTGATCTGTACAGGATTATTATGCCACTTGGAAATAATCATTTCTTGGAAATAAACATGAGTCATTAAAATGCCTGGGTGAAGTTTGAATTTTAAAAAAGGTTCAGTTTATTTAACTTTCTACAAGAGCAACAATGATTCTGTTACCTCTGTATTTATGTTTTCGTAGCTTACAATATTACTTAGTACTTCTTTCATCTCTGGCTTTTATTTATATACTTTCTCAATTTTTGCTTTTCAGTGATTCTCCTAAGCCTTATTTTTGTTTTGAATGATAGTCTTACAGGACAATGTATTGTAGACTGGAATATTTTTCCTTGAGTACTTTAAATACCTCTTGCAATTCCTTTTCGGTCTATAAGAGTTGCATTGAAAAGTCAGTAGTCTTATAGGTGATCACTTACTGGTTACTCTCCATCTCAGTGCTTTTGACATTTGTAGTGGCAGGAAAGGTGGCACAGGGCAGGTCTGGATGGTTCTTAGCAGACAGGGGGTAAGGAAGGAGTCTTGGAGCCCTCGGTGGCTTTTTATGCTTTTATTATTAGAGGTGGCCAGGTACATGGCAGGCATGGGTGCCGGGGGGGGCCGGGAGGCTGGCAAGCCTCCCAGTCCCCGGTGCATCTCACCCTCTCGGCTGCTATGCTACTGCTGCTGCTGCTGCTGCTGCTTATTGGTCTTGCTGCTTGCGTTGGTCAGTACTAGCATCCTCATGACACCGCCCTTATAAGCCCATGTCCAAACTCAGGTGCACCCACTTGCGCATGCCCAAGTAGGCATTGTATTAGTAGTGGGAGTGTGGAAAGACCTGATTTCTCTGACCCTATAACATTGTATCCATTTTTTTAGCTTTCTAGGTTTAATATTTTTTTATTTTAGAGTGTGCCTGTTGGTGTTTTTTGTTTGGATTTCTTTGGGCCTCTTAGATCAAAACATCTGATACCTTTCCCAGGTGGAGATGATTCTCAATAATTACTTCTTTACAAAAATTTTCTATGCCTTTTTCTTTTCCATCTGGGACCCCATCACACAAAGATTATTTCTCCTCAGTTTAACACAAAGAGCTCTTATACTGTTTTCATTTTATTTTTTTTCTTTGTTGTCCAATTAGTGCTTTCTCCACCACCACTGTGCTTTCAAGACTCTGAATTTTTTCATTAACTTGTCTTCTGTGGAGGTCTTCTACTATTTTTTTTTAATTTGGTTACAGTATTTTTTTAACTTTCAATTCTAGTTGTAGCAGTCTGATATTATGTCAATCTTCATTGTGTTCCTGTTTTACATTAGCCTTACTTTCTTAATTTAGCAAGTATGGATATAACTATTGCCTTAAATTCATCAGGCATATTCCACAGTTATGCTAGCTTGAGGTTTTTTGCTCCTCTATTTATGTCCTCCTGTCTCTACACTTTTCATTTTTATGGCTATAACAGGGTTTTTTCTTTACTTCATAATTTGGTCTCCTATCTCTGCTACAGAAAAAGCTGGGTATATTCCTAAATTTTTAGCCAGGATCTTTAGATGTCAGTTGTTTCATAGATTGACACCTTTGTACCTGTTCAGATGGTCAGGGCACTTGTGTTGGTAAAGGGTAATAGGCAGAAAATAATCTGATCAGTAAGCCACTAAAAGGTTATCTTCAGTGAGCATCAAAAGCTCAAACTTCCTACTGTGGTGTGGGCATCTGAATTGTGGGGTAGATTCACGGTTATCGCCTCCCCTAGTCCAATTACTCAGTCAATATGTCTCAGAGTCTCATGGCAAGCCTCAACCTCTATCTAAGCTGTGGTTGAGCAATAAATGTAGTGATGGATGAAAATTATATTGAAACAAGGTTACAAACTTAGAATTCTGTTTGTTTTTTTCTGAGTGAAGGGCTTTAGCCTTCTGCACTTGTTCTGTTTCTAAAATCCAGGTGCCTCAAACTCTGGTCAGTGAGAGGATTCATGTATTGTTTTGACCCTGGATGGGAATAAAGCAGGTGTTTTTCATATCACAGTCTCAGCCTATAAATAGCATAGCCTGTCCTACAAGAGACACAGGTAAATTATCTAGCTGTCCCTAGTTTGGGGTTTAAGTGTTCTAGTCTAGGATCTTTGTAGTCCAGTCAATCATCTCCCTGCACCCTTACTCTATAGTTTTCCAGTGATACACTCCCTGTCCTGCACACCTACTCTATGCACCACCTTCTACAGTGTAGTGCTTGTTTTTTAAAGTCCCTGATGTGGACATGTGTCCTTAATTTAACAACAGTAGTGGGACTCTGTACAGTAGTTGCCTCTCTCTTTTGTGGATTGTACTGCCTGGGTATCACTCTAAACAGTTAACTTGCAGTTTTTCCTACCCCTTTCTGTTGCTCCTGATATATGCAAGTCATCAGTTTATCTTTCAGAGGTTGTTCACTTTGTAGTGGTAATTTGGTTGTAAATATGTGAATATGCAGAGAACTCTGCTACTGTCTTGTTCAAACACTTGTTATATAGTAATAATCACCACTGTTCAGTAACTATTAACTCCTTAAAGTATTGGTATTTCTTTAACACCAATTTTCTCAAAATGCATTTTTACTTTGTTATAAATATGAATTCTAAGAGGCAGTATACCTTGGAATTCAACCACATTACAGTGTTTTTAAATTTTATGATTTAGTTACCTTATTACAGCCTGGAAAAATTGATGAATAAAATGCCTGTATATTACTGACATTCTCCTAAGGTATTATTTTATGTTTAAGAGAACATAATGCATGTACACAACCACAGCAGACCACTGCTCTTACTGTGGAGACTTTCTCATGTCTTACTTCCTTTCCCTTGGTTTACTATGCTTCAATTTCTTACATTTTCCCCACAGTTACTTTACAAAGATATCTAAATATAAGTGCTCTTCCATGTACAATATTTTTTCTCTTCCTAGGACCTCAAGTATTTATATTTTTAAAAATATTCCCAAGAAAAATTACTCATGCTCACAAATATAGTACCCTATTTACTTTGGATTTACAAAATATAAATAATTACATATGCAGAATTCTGTACAACAGTAATTACAGTTGAAGAAATATACTCGACACAAAGTGTTTAAAAGAAATTTGTTTCATGGGATTGAAGTTCAATGTAGTACAGACAAAAAGGTTGATACAGTGCCTGAATGTATATAACCAATACATTAAGGCACTAAATACAGTTAAGAAGGAGTTAACATGGTTAGTGCTGTAGTGTTTATGATTAATTCTTAACCATATATGGTAAGAGATTAATAACACAATATAAATGAAAAAGATCTACTGGGAAATAACTATATTTGTGGAAAAAAATTAAAAAACATGTAAAAATACCCTTGCATTTCTACTTTCTCTAAGGTATTAGCACTGCACAAATTAGCATAGTAAACTTAGATATTAAAATATTTTATATCAAATGTCAAGTAATTGAAATGTACTACTCATAAAAATTACACGATTGGGCCTCCCCTGGTGGCGCAGTGGGTTAAGCAACGCACTACGAAGCAAATCGCAGCCACTGCAGCACGAGTTCGATCCCCGCTGCCGGCCAGGGTGGGGACCCACACGGTGCAGCAGACCGCTCCTGCTGTGCCCGCTGCTCCCCTCAGCAGTGTACTTCTGTTGATCTGCCTGTTCTGCTCCCCGCTCTCTGTGGTGAATCCTCTCACCCCCCCACACCTCTGGCCTGTGCCCCAGTGCTTGTATGCATAAATAAATAAATCTTTAAAAAAAAATTACACGATTTACATCAGTATTCTCAACACTTTAAAAAGAGTTGTTTTAGTTCATCTATATGAATGGATCATATTTGGACATACACAATAGGTTAATCTTCCATTTATACTGATTGCAAAACAATAAATAAAGCGAAGCATTAGGGAGTACAACTATTAAAATGAGTACAGAGGAATTCAAACTGACTGGCAAATGAAATGAAACTTTGAATGATATTTAAAACCTAACAAAGCCAAAATATTAAAAGTCTAAGAACCACAACTCAAACACCATAAAAAGGCAATAGTCACTGCTAGTCACTGACAAGTTTATATTGACATTATACAAAGAATAGAAAAATGGTCCCAATAATCAAAATGTATCAGTATTGTTACACTAAAAGAACTAGAATTAACAAACCCATTGGTTGTAGCAAAAATAACACTGATGTAAAGATACCCATAATGTTAACACAGTGCAAGAACACAATAAAATTATTTTGAAATTTCTACTTGGAAAAGAGCTTTTTTCCACTAATGTTTATTACATATACACTTATATATTGTTTTTAAAAAATAGGATGAAAGATAAAATTTTAAATAATGAAAACCCATTAGTAATAAAAAATACTTCTAAAAGTAAATCTGGCACTGGGTTCCTAATTTAATTACTATATTAAGATCCATCAATCCTCAGTTGAAAGTAAACTACATCATCTCACATAATGCTTAATGACAAAATTAGCCAAAACAAGTGGTAAATGAAGTGGTAAATGAAGTAATTGAAGATACACTGGCAAAAAAAAAAGTAGCCTTCTTAATATTATGGGAATTCCAACTGCCTACATGTGTTCATGTAGAACAAGAGTTTGTAGAGTTTCCACACAACTGAACTGAGCATTGAATTAGAATCCTCATTTATCTGTGGAAATGCAGTTTTGTCTATGAGTATCAAATTTAGTAAACATGAATAATTCGTTCATGTTTACTAATAATTCATGTTTACTCATAATTCAGCAGGTAACTATGACTTTAGTTGTGAGTAAAAATGAATCTATGAAATCTGCTTCTCTCATACATAAGTACAAAAAATAAGACAGACATTCTTCCAAAAGGATACTTAAAACCAGTGAATCTGTTTTAGAAACCCAGTGACTGATAACAGAGATAGAAATAATCTAGTGAATGAACCTAAAGTATACAGAAGGAAAACAACCTTGGTGATACATAGTTTTATGAAAACATGTAGGTTATTTTCTCATTGATGAGATGTAATTTTATAATAAACTACTGTCTTGCAACCATCCCAGATTGGGTAGGAGGTTCATCATCGGTTCAAGCAGTTTCTTCGCTGCCGTCACGGTATCCCTCACACTCCACCGCTTCACACCACCACTTGAGGCCAGACCTGAGCTCCTGTGCTCCTGCAGCGTCCTCCCGCAGTGTCCTGGTCTTCAGCCACCTCCTGTGCTGCCATTGTTCTGCCAAGTTACATGTTCATGGCCTGCCACATCTCAGTCCCTCCTGCAGTCTTCTTAGGGCTCTGCACCCGTCTGCATCGAACCATCCGGCCAACTAACGCCGATTGTAGTGGCAGGATGGGTGCACTGGAGCAGGGTTCGGGATGGTTCTGGGCAGACAGATCAAGGAAGGAAAGTCTTGGAGCCCTCGGTGGCTTTTATTCTTTATTTAGTAGAGGTGGCCAGGGTACATGGCAGGCAGGGGTGCTGGGGGCCTGGGAGGCTGGCAGCCCTCCCAGCCCCCAGCATATCTCACCCTCTCAGCTGCTTCTTCTCTCTGCCACTGCTGCTGCTGCTGCTGGTTCTCTCGGTCAGTCCTCACAGTTCTGTCTGTTGGTCTTCACAGTCCTGGCTGTTGGTGCTCGCAGTTCTGGCATCCTCATGACGCCACCCATTTATGCCCGTGTCCAACACAGGTGCGCCCACTTGCGCATGCCCACCCTGGAATGCTCGCAGCACCACAGGTTTCCATCATCAGTAGTGGGCGGGTGGAAATACCTGATCAACCTTTACCCTACAACTACTTAACTATTAGACATTATGGATTCACTCCTCAACGTTCACAATGAATTTAATCCTTTAACCACTTTAGTGACATTATAAAAAATAATAGAAAGCAGCAATTCAGAGTTCAGTATTATTATATTTTGATATATGCATTTACAAATCAGTATATCAGTTACTTTATAATAATGCCATTTACATCAGCATGCTATACTTTCTTTTTTAAAAATTTATTTACATCATTGTTCACTTTTAAAAAATGATTGTTTCCATTGGTAACGATCCTAAGAAAATTCATATTTCAGTTAGGAACAAGGATAAAATTGTGTTCAATGAAATTTACTCAGGGTAAGGATCAACAGGTGCAGCTGCATAACAGCATTTGACAAAATCAACTTAAAAGGTAGGAGAAAAAGATGTCTTTTCTTTTTTTTTTAACAAATGAGCATACCCTTTTTTGTAAATGAAAGTATACCGGATACATTCTTAAATGGCCTGATAGAGGAGGGTTGGGTTTGCTGAGGATTCAGAAAAACAAGGGAACCTGGGGATATACAAAAGAATTTTGAGAAATGTGATGTCAAACAAAGGGTAATATCAGGCTTCGTAGAAACTATTCTGACCTTAATTCCAGCATTCTCTTTTACTGACTTTTTACTGATTGTGAAGGATGGAAAATCTGCAGAGTAATTGGAATATTTAATATACTTGGTATAACAGCACCCTCTATCACAGGACCATATACACATCTATATGTATCAGTTGCCTTAATGTGTGATTTTTCATTTAAGTAGAATATTTCTGACTCTAAGGCTTAGTTTATTTTTTCCAGTAATTGCATGAAAAGGACTTTCTCTTGTTTTCATACTACTCCTGTAATAGCAAAGAACACTACTGACAATGCAATCCCAATTCTAAGTTATTTCAGGTGTGGTCCTCCCACCAACAGAATGGATCAGAACTTTAATTATCCATTTCTACCTTCCAGATCTTCTAGTTGGGGTTAAAACCAATCTGTTTTAATAAGCTATCCAGGGACTTGTGACACATGCTGGTTTGAGAACTGCTCTAGAGATATGCCCATGATGCAGTCCAGTTAATAGGTGCTATATCTGAATTAGAAGAACTTTATAAACTTTTTATTATGTACTCAGAAACTCAACGCACCATTCCGGTAAAACACTGAAAACAATGCCAAGGGTTCCTAATGTTGTCTGGTCTATAAACTTCAGGGGAAACATAAGTTTTCAATCAACTTATTAGCAAGGGAGAATTTATTTTTTCTCTCTGGTTATCTGAATTATCTATACAACAAATCCATACTCAGTCTGAGTTTTTCTAAGGCTCCCTTTCTGAAATTTCCTTAGCCTGTCTTAAAGCCTAATTATCTACTACAACCTCTGCTTCTCAGTGGGCACCAAATATAGATACAGCACTTTCACAGTACTTCTTTAACAAGAAAAGGAAACAGGTTTTACAGCAAGGTCCACCTAAGCCATAAACTCTGTGCCAAGAACCTACCCAGCGAGAAAAGGGGGACCTAGTCCTAAAAGACTAAAGAACTCTTGCAGGGATGACTAGGAGGAGACCAGTGAAAGGGCACAAGGAGGCAAAAAGAGAACCGGCTTTCCTTGGCTTAACTACTCCATCTTGGGCACAGCTAACCCCTCTCCCGAAAAGCTTCCGCTTCCAAGTCTACAAAGTAGCTCCTGCGCGGGAACTCCGCAGGGCGGAGACTTCATGAAGTCCCTCCTCTCCTAGGGGCGAGAGAAAGGAAAACCCGGGCCGAGATTTCTCTGGAAGGTTCCAAGAGAAAGACGCACAATCGAGCGCAGGCGGCGGGAGACTCGGCACCAGATGGCGCTGCCGCATCGAGAGCGAGAGCCGGCGCAGCTAGGGAGACGGGAAGAGGCGTTACCGGATCCCTACCTTCTCGTGTGTCGCCGGAAATGCGCGCTGGCGCCAGCCTTTGATCCCGGATGTTAAGACATCAAGAGCGTTCCCGCTAGGGGGCGGGGATAGAACCGGAACCGAACAGTGACCGACCGGCCTCGGGGCGGAAGCCCCGGGCAGTGCCAGTAGGGGGTTGGTTTCTGGTGCGCGAGCCAGGCCTTGGCGGGAGCGACAGGGGGCGGGGCATCGCCTTGCGCTTGCGTAGTTTAGGGACGTAGGGGCCGTTGGTGTGTGCCTGCTTCTCCATCTTTCTTCCTTTGCTGCTACGGTCAGGCGGAAATGGTGGCATAGTTGTTGTTTTTTTTATCTTCCTCTCCCGCCCACCGGGTTTGAGTTTCTGGCTGTGAGTCAGGTTTCTGGAAATCTTTGTGGAAAGTTAATGATATATGAGGTAAAAACTCGAGCTGTATTTTTCTCTTGCCTCTCAGCCGATCTAAATATCTCCTGGGCGCGGTCCCATTGCCGAGGCAGACCCTCTAAATCTTTCCCTCTAAATCTCTTCCTGACCTGCCTTGTTTAACCCAGTATCCTAACTTCAATCCTGAGGCGGCCAAGGATGTCACACTGAAAGCAAAGAAGGCAAATAGACTTGACTGTTCCTGTGGAACTGAGAAATTTCAATAAATAAATAAATAGATAAATAGATAAAGCGTATTTGGAGTTTAAAAATAGTTTTCAAGAATTTGAGGCGCTCATTTGACTTTTTCCCTTTTGGGTCAGGGTAAACAATTTGTAGTTTGTATTGTATGGTGTGGTCTTGCCCCTTAGCAAATTTATTAACAAGCTGCTTATATAAAGTCTTCCGAAAGAAAAGTGCCCCTTTCCCACTTTTACACGTTAGAGGCAAAACACTTTTAAGAAATTGACTATTGTAACTCGTGAGAATGCTCTGGCTTTGCTTATAGATGTAGCATGGAAATAACCAAATAGGTTGCAAAATCAAATCTGTTTGAGTCCACGGCCGTCCTGTTAACTTTAGATTGTGATTGTAAAAATATTAGCTGCAAGGTGCTCAGTTTTTCCAAGATATTTCTTCTGTCTTAGTTCAACATTTTTATCTTTGTATTTCAGAGCTCTTTCCAATCTGTGGCCTACAAAACAACTGAGTACTTAGAGACTTTTAAGCAGATACACTGAGAGACAGCGGTGGACTAGGGAAAATTATGCTAAGAGGTAAAAGCAAACACATTAGATTATGTCTAGTAGCCAAAACGGGCATTTTTGCTGTTTTTCGATAAAGCCTTTGATAAAGCCTAGTTTTGGTGTAGGAGGTGTATCTTGGCTTAAAGAGTGCCATGACTCATGTTTATTTGGAAAACAAAAAAAAATTGAGGGCAATATCACAAAATCATTAAAGACTGACCAGAAAGAGGACAAGTAGGAGACAAGACACCCACGGGAAAACACAATGGAAATTAGGAAATGTGTGGAAGAAAATCAGAGATGTAATGAGTGTAGAGGGAGACCAATTTGGCAAAAGATGGGAGAAAATAGTTTTTACCCTGAAACTATATGTTTGAAATAAAAAAGTTCATTAAGTAGATGTTTGACTTACGGATAAATTCCGTTTATTTGTGGGAATGGTCCCTTTTGGCACTGTTGTATCAATGTACCTTTTCACAGTCTAAAGAATCTGTATTTACTTACATATTTATATTCACATAGTGACATTTGAATCACTCTGCAAATATCTAAGCTGTACTCCTAGTTACTGCTTGTTTTGCAAAAGCCACGTGGATAAACTTCGGCATTTCCCATTTTAGTTGCTACACTCATCAATTAGCAGATTGAGTGGGCTCTACACATTATCTGGTCATCAAACCTCTTTTCTCTAGTTATTTTGTTTCTTTTCAAAATCAAGTATTCCTTTCTCTTCCCACCTCAAATCACAATATTTCTCTTCAACATTAATTTTCCCACATACGTTATAGAAAAAACCTAAGCCAACAGTTCTCTCATCTTCCCACCATTTAATCTATTTGCAACTACCTCTTCAGGTCTCTTCCCTCTACATTTGAACTATGAGAAATGGATAGGTTTGTAAAAAGTCAACACTTGATATTTTTAGTCTTTAGCTTTAGTCACTAGAATAGGTACATATTTTACTCTTGTAAATTGCTTGAAACACTTGCCCATTTCTTTTAAAATGAGTTCTGATAATTGATTTCTTATGAGCTACTTATATGTATATTCCTTTTTTTTTCCTATATTGAGGTAGAATTGACATTGAAAATTTGGAGAAAAGTATATTTCCATGTATAATAAACTACCCTTTGACTAGCGCTTTCCCATTTCCTCTAGTCCCTGTATGTGCGCACACACACACACACACACAAAATATAGAAAGATATACTTTAATCAAAGTGTGTATTGTGTATATTTTCTCCCAGTTTGTGGTGTTTCCAATTCTTTAATAATGTCTATTGAATCTCAGTTTTTGTAAGTTGTATTTTTCTAGGAATTTTGTAGATATTATCCAAATATACAAGTTCAGTAACAAAGATATATAAATAAAATCCTTATTTTCTTTTTCATATTCACTGTATATTACATTTAGGGGAAGGGAGCCTTAGTTATACGTGGTAATGGATTGAGTAATTTTATAACATTCTCAGATCCGGTAATAGATTTTTCTCATGATAAGAAAATTCTTTTAAAAACTGGGTATCTGTTTTTGAGACTGATTTCTTTTATTATTTGGTGGTCTGTTTTCATTTCTTAATCCGTAATATGAACAATGTAGCTTGGAACAGATTTTAAAAAAAAAACATTTCTTACAGTGTTGCCCATAAAATATCCAAATTATGCGGTTATTAAATTTTCTAATGTTTTGAAAATATCTTCACAAGAAAGTAATGACAGTACAATATAGTTATGTTAGTCACCATTTCTGTCTGTATCACCATTTTTGTTTTCGATGTTTGAAATTACAATTCTGTCACTGAGGTTTGACATTTAATTCTATTCTGTAGCTGGGTAAACTTGATTATTTGTATTTATTCTGGAATGTCATATATTGAGTTCACTTATATGTACACAGGAAAAAAAATGAAATGTCAAATCTAGAGTAGGTTTCCCATAACCCTGCTCTATTATTGTTTTAAAAGTCACCAAATTCTCCTATTCCAGATCATGGTGAGTCAAGTTGTAGCATTAAATCTGACCTCTATGTTTTCTATAAGGGATTGCTCAGTCCTATTACATTCCAAAAGTTTAAGTATAGATTTTCTGGCAGTCATCTTGCCTTTTATAATGTGCTTAGATGGGATCAGTAAAACAAATGTGCTTTTTATTTTCCTGAATGGGGTTATTGTAGAGAAATAAGAAGAAGCTATAAATAAGGGTGTAGAATTCCCTTTAGCCCCCAAACATAAAGTTATATTGAGGACTAGAACATATTTAGTTCAGCTTTTGTGATAAGGGAAAGAATGTAAGTTTTGTGTTCAAAATAAAGCCAACCTTAGTACAAAACAACTGATAAATTCTAAGAATTGTCCTCTATACACATACACACACACACTTTGGAGAACACATTATCATACCTCTTCATGTAATTTCATTATTTTTAAAATCAAAACAATAAATTAACATTTTCTCACAATACTAATTGAGTGAAAGACTCAAGTTTTTTTTTTAATTACTAAAAAACCAATTTTATTTTTAATTGGTAGCTTTGATATTTCTGTGCTAAACACATTGTTTTTTACTTAAGTGTATTAATTTGAAGTTGTCATAGTTCAAAAATAATTTCATGTTGGGGCCTTCCTGGTGGCACAGTGGTTGAGCTCGGCACTGTGAAGCATCCGCCGCACAGCAGCGTGAGTTCAACCCCTGGCCAGGGAGGGGACACACATGGTGCAGCAGACCTCTTCTACCTCACCCGCTGCTCCTCTTAGCAGTGTATTTCAGCTGATCTGCCTGTTCTGCTCCCCGTTCTGTCTATGGTGAAGCCTCTCACCTCCCTTGCCTCTGGCCTGTGCCCCAGCTCTTGTATGCATAAATAAATAAATCTTTAAAAAAAAATCATGTTATACTTCCTAGTCTGTTTTTTTTAAATCATCACATACTAAGTAAAAGTTACATAGTTTTATATTTGAATTGGATGTATTAATAGGAACTAACTCCTTTCCCTCTCCAATTGACTAACCAATTGATCTCCTATTTTGCAGATTGTGTTCTTGAGAAATACTTCCTCTTTAATAGATAACAAAGCTTCTTGAAGAAACTTCTATTCTAGATTTAGGGGAGGGAGTGTACAAGGTGAACTTACAACAGTGTCTCCTGCCAGGGCAAGAAGGCTAACAGAATTAATGTCTTAAGAGACTGCTTGAACCCCATTGACTAAATAAAGGAAGGATGTTTAAACTACAGATATGAGAATTGCAGTGAGTTGAAATTCATAAGATATATTTAAATCCACTAGTTTATATGATATTTTAAAATCACATTTGAAGGAAGATAGGGAACCAATACATTCTTTTATGCTAATACTAATAAATTGAGTGAAAGACTCAAGCTTTCCTATATGAACCTATGTTCATGTAGGAAGCAAATAGTAAATAATAGGAAATATTTTTGCATAAATATATGCCAACTCATAAGTGAGAGAAAATAAGTTAAAGAACTTGTTGCAATCCCAACTAAATAATATTCATTTAATATCAATTGCTGCTAATACCATAAAAAAGAAACAGAGTCACACATATACTTCTTGATGGAAACACCACTTCCTGTAGTCATGAAAAAGGGATTGAACCCAAACCTGATTTAGCTACTGATTTTCAGAAAAACAGAAGAGCTGTTTAAATATACTATTGAGCTTGAAATTCACAAAATTTAGACTGGAAAACTACAGAGTACAGGAAAACTCTTGGCATTTAGGGATACACATTTGACTGATAAAACTGAAAAAATGGAAATAATCACTGTAAAAGTCAAGCAAATAGTTACATATGGAGGAATTTTAGTGGTGGTGGCATCCTGAGAGTTCTGGCGAAGTTTTATTTCTTGATCTGATGTTGGTCAAAAGAGTGTTTATATTTGAGTAATTCATTAAGCCATGCATCTGTTTTGTGTGATATTTTATGTGTTTATTTTACAATAAAAGTGTTGTTTCGAAAAAGCATTCACAAACAGGAGGGAGCCAGCGGCAAGGGAAAGTTAAGTTCAAATGGGGGCTGTTAGGAAACTGATAGATATTAATGCACTTTAAAATTGTTTGATAGTTATATTGTCTCCCTGTGTTTTTTTACTCTCACATATAAAACACAACAGTGAAAAAAAACAATCTACAGGGTTCCCATCACCTATAGAGAAAAGTCAGATTACTTAAAATGTGACTTCTTACCTGGAGACCCAATTTAACTTTTATTTATCATTTGCTACCTTTATCCCATGGGCAACAACACACTGATTCAATTTAAAATCCTTACTATTCCTTGTATTTTATTCTTTCTGTGTCTTCATGATTTGGGGATCCCCTTCCCATAAAAAACTACTATTCTTCCTTTAAAACTCAGTTTAAAGGTTATTTCCTCTATGAACTCTTCTTTTCCCAAGGCGAATTATTTGCTCTTTTGTCTATGTTCCCATATAATTTTTTACATACTTTGGCTTAAATCCTTGTAATACAATTTGTCCTTTGTAGTACAATTTGACCTTTTCTCCCTAGACTTGAAAACTTCAAGAAACTATGTTATTTTTGTTTTCCTTGTGCTAGTACAGTACTTTACATATGGATGAACAAATGATTGATAGAATAAATGAATGAGGAGAGAAATTGAGGGGCTCTGAAGACATATACTACCTATTGCAGCCACTGGGTGCAGGAAACGTGCAGACACCTAAAGTAACTATGTACGAGTAAAAACTAAAGCCATGATACTATGAAAGCTTGTTCTAGATGTTGCTACGTTAAGTGGAACTGTACTACATAATTGTAAATCTTATGTGTTTGTATATCTCATTTTACTCCTTCACTTCTACCTACACTTTTAATGAATTATATAGTAAGATTTTAATGGGATATTTAAGTTCATCAAAGAGACATATGGATTCTACATCATGGTACTATCTTTCTTTGTGGAAGATCTCTGGTGACTGTTTTGCAGTACAGGGCCCATCAGAAGAGTTTAGTCATACTTCTCATAGAGAATATGAGACAATTACAATTCTGAATTCCTTAAACCCTGACTGTATTTTGTATAGAATATAAACCCAAATGTTAAGTAATAAATAAAACCCTTTGATTGGTCCTATTAACATATTCATTTTATTCCAAAGAGATGATAGACACATTGAGGACTTAAGACTTAACTTGCTTGGGTCACACAACAGTGAGCAGAGGAATTGTACCTTGAATTTTCTACACTGAATATAAGTGCAATGAATGGCCATTATTAATGTGATAGAGAAAAAAATCTAATGTTTAGCAATAGAAATAGGAAAAACCAGAAGTCTTCTCATTTTTGTCATTCACAAGATAAGTAAATTAGTCTCAGGTATAGACAAAATAGATTAGAAACAAGATCAAAAATGAATTCAATACATACAATTTTAGTTCAGCTTGGGGAAATTGCTTAAAATTTTTCTCTGTGTGTTCCCTGAAATTTAATTACATGGACTTCTTTTGAGATACAAAATAAATCTACCATATGAAAAGTAAATGGCAAGGGTGACTTTCAGTCTGTATATAACTTTGAACTTCTGTTCATTTCATTTATATTTAAGTTTAGAAACTTATTTATGCCTGCTGTACCGGGATATTACTGGTATTTTAAATTTTGTAAAATGTGTCTTTTTAAATGTTATTTCCTCTAAAAATTAAGTGTGGTGTTCTTTTATTTATAAATCAGCAAGATTTTTCTTTGCAAGTAAGGAAATTAAAGAATTGTTAGGAGAGGTATCATATTCCTCACCCCAATTGCATGCAGGTGGCCTTGGACTAGCTATTGGGAACTAAGGCTAGAGCTAAGCCACCGACTAGAGTCTATAACACAGAGTGAAGGTGGGCTCAGAAATCTTGCATGTCTAGCTTTGTCTTGCTCCCAGGGACTTAGGGGCACATAGAGAAGATGCTTGGAGGAGAGACATGTAGAGACACTTGTAAGAAACAAGGGTGAAAGGCACAAGGGAAAGCTGCCCATAGCAGAGACAATAACTGCCATCATTTTGATTTGTATATTTATTTTTCTCCTTTTGGGGATTAGTAAGAGTGAAATTATTCCTAAGATTCATTTCCTAATCTACCCAGGTATCTGCCATTCATAAGGCTTAAAGGAGCCCCAGTTAATTAACCAACTGAATAGGAGCCTGTAACGAAACAGATTATCACTGAATTTAAAAGTAGAGGTAGTGGAAGTATAACTTAACAAGATATACAGAGAAATATGAGGGAGAAGAGAAGTATCTGAGAAGAATCAAAAGATTGCAACACTTTCATTTACTATGTGATTCTAGTGAAGCAAATTATTCTGGATAGGAAATTTTTTATAAATTCAGACCAACAAAACCTTCACAGTGTTATTGGGAAGAAAAAAGTCAGAGAATACGTGTGAATGTAATATACACAGGATCTTGTGTTTACTAGTCTGTCATTATATGTTAGTTTTTCCTACATAAGATACATCCTCTAACTTCCTAAAATAAAAATACTCTATTTCCAACATACTGTATTATAAAAAAAACGTAACCAATATGCTTTCAGTCAGTAACCAACAACCTATTGCAATAGGTGCCAGCATCATCTTCATTCTACAAATGAGCCCATAGTAGGTATCCCTCTAGGCACCTGTCAAACTGTGTCTACATCAATCAGCAGAAAGAGACATTAGTAATAATCATAAGAGTGTAGAATGGCCAAACTCATTAGATTGCCATCTCTATTGGCTACATATTCAATGTAGTCTAATTTGTTGCTTTTTTCCCTAAAATTCAATAACTTTCATACCTTTTAGAATAACTGTGTACTTAAAATAAGACCACATTATTTACTTCATGGACTTTTCACAAGGGCAGAAGAGTGTAAACACTCTTTTATATGCTTTAAACACTTCCCAAGGAGTTTTTGAGCTAGTCAATTTGTATTAAAACAATAACTCAAGAAATTATTTCAAAAGGGTAGACATAGAAAACATCATACAGTACCTATTTTACCAAAAAAAAAAAAAAAAGAAAAACACACAAAACCATGAAAACACTATGCCATCATTCTCATCATCATATTCCATTCTTTTCCCCACTGGAGAGTTTCACTAAGTATCAAGAATAAAGAAATATAATTTCCAAGCAGCACATTTAAAATTCTGCTCAAACTTGGCATATCCTTATATACTCACATTCCATTGGTCAAAGATGGCAGGCACTAAGAGTGTTCAATAAATGCCAGAAAGGATTGTTGTACAGTGAATAAATTAAGAGTTGAGGAAATTAAGTCCAAGGTTATATAACTAATGTTTGTCAGTGCTAGATTCATATATGTCTGTTTATTCTAGATCACCAACCCCCCAAGAAAAATCTCAGGATGAAATTACTAAAATTTTCATTAAATGAAAAATTTACATTTCCAACTTCCTCCATGTCTGTAGAACTTGGTACTTTTTCCAGAAGGAAAGAGAATAGAACAGAAAATTGCAATAGAGACTTCTAAGTAATTTGTATATAGGACTTTGAAGTAGAGCGATATGGAAGACTTCCAAGCAATAGGAAGACTTAGTGAATACAAACTTAAGTATTGCAATTTGATAAGAATTTCTTCAACATTCTGGAAAAGAACTGTAACCACATCTGCAAAAGTTTAGGATTCTCCATATGCTAATATGTTTTAATTATTTTACTCCTATAGCTATGTGTCAGACATATAAATTTGTAATTTGCTCTCTACTACTACAAAATATATAGACTAAAATCTTAAAACTCAGAAAAATAATGTGGATCTGTATGACCACATCTCACTATTTCATTTTTAAAATACCTTTGGTTTTGCTTTATAAAAGGTTTTAAAATAATAAGTCAATTAAAGGTACCATATTTTACATTAGTAGTTTAAAATTACATTTAGTCTATAAACTTAACATTTACAAAATGTTTTCATTCTTTACTAAGGGTGATCTCATTGAGCCTAAGCATAAATATCTTTGGAAAAAATAATACTTAGGAAAATTCTCACATTTTATATTAATCTTCAAAACCATTTTTAAATGTATTTTGGTTGACTCATTTATTTCAATTACTGCCCAGGAATGTGGACTGAAAACCTGTTAATTTTTTTTCTGCAGTATCCTACAAACCTAAAGCGAAATATTAAAAAAAGTTATCAGAAGAAAGGAATCTGTGGAAACAACCAGAATCTTAATGGTGTGCCAAACCAAATGTCAGCTGGAGCTCAACCAAAAACTAAAGTAAGTAGCTTTATTTCAGAAAATTGTGGGTGGAATATCATGCACCACTCATACAGTAAAGTCAGCACCATGTTCACAAGTTTTCTCTTACATTTTTTGTTTTAATTTTAGCATTAAGGAGGGTCTGTGTTTCATTACAACTTGATTTATAATTAAAAACCTATATGCTTGCTAATATTTGTAAAATTGGGATAAAATGCAGTCTTATTTTGTTAAATGGCTAATCCATTATAATAGGTAGAGACATAGCAGTGGATTGTATATTTTTTAATTAATTTCTTCATTATTAGCAAACATTTATGCTGCAGCTAGAAATCTACTTGACCTCATTTTTGTAGACATCTTCTCTACTAAGATGGTCCATACTCTACTCCACAGAATTCCACAAAAGAGTCATAAGATTTGGGAACACATCTGTAAAACATCAGTTACAAACATGAACTATATTTTAAATAATTGTGTTTGCTATACAGTATAAGTAAGTCCCAGGGATTTTTTTTTTGGTTGGATTTTTTTTACCAGTTCTTTAAGTATATTTTTACAACTTCTAATCACCTTTATAACTTTTCCAACACTCAAATATGTCACATTTTTTATTGTATCTTTATAAACACAGACTAATGTTTGATAGAGAAGTTTATTAGTAACAAATAGCAAGATTTTATACAGTTGCTTATAGTTCTTGATTTTATGATGCTTTGGCTACTTTACAGTGCAAAAATATAATAATTTTGCTATTAAATATAAAGGACAAACATTGTATGTCTTTCTGAGAGGAAATGGTTTACCAAATTACCTCAAAGAAGTAAGAGAAATTACTTATAAAGATATGGGTAGGGTTATGGGAAACCAACAACTCTAATATGTGTTGCCCAGCATGAAGTTGGCTTTCAAAAAGGAATACAATCATAACCAAAGTTCAACCTAACAGAGAAGAAACACAGGGAATAAATTCCCACCTCCTTCTTTTCCCCACTCCCTCCCATATTCTAACCTCCTCTAACCTCCCACTGGCTGATTTCATCAGGAAATCAGTAGGAAAGTGCCAATGTTAATGAAATCTTTAGAAATCTTGTTCTACTAAAGAAGATGGGAAAAAGCAGAGAGTAATTTCAGTGGGTCACATAGAAAATATTCAGTACATAATAAAATGAAAATAACATTGTCAGCAACCAGATGTCTTCCAGGCATGGTGCTAAACTCTTCATATACATAGCCTATTTAATCCGCTAACACCCTACAGAACAGACATCGTTACTTCTAGATTTTAGAAAAGAAACTATTATTTACAACAGTATTATAAAATTAGTGGGATAAATATTAATTTTATGCCAATGTATAGATGAGAAAACCAAGTTCTAAAAAAGGTAAGGGACTTGCCCAAAGGGCAGAACCAGTACCACTTGAGTCTGATAGTCTTGATTCTATCACTATATCAAACCAACATACATGGCTTTGGAGAACTTTTGTAATATCTTTTTTTAAAAAAATGAATATTTCTAGTGAAAGAAGCCAATTGGAAAAGGTTGTATGATTTCAACTCTAACATTCTGGAAAAAGCAAAAGTATGGAGACTGCTAAAATATCAGTGGTTGCTAGAGATTAGTGGGAAGGGAGGGATAAATAATAGGTTAAGCACAAAGCATTTGGAGGACAGTGAAACTATAAAATATGATATACAATGGTGGATACAAGTCATTCCAAATTTGTCAACAATCCATAAAGTTTAATCAAGAATGAATCATAAGGTAAACTATGGACTCTGGGTGATTATGGTGTATCAGTGTAGGCTCATTAATTGTAGCAAATGTGCCACCCTGGTAGAGAAAATTAATAATGGGGGAGTCTGTTTGTGTTGAATCAGGGGTGTGTGAGAAATCTTTGTAATTTCCACTCAGTTTTCCTGTGTACTTAAAACTTCTCTAAAAATAAAGTTTTAAAAAAGCAATTCTGACTAATAAAAAAATACAAAATATAACACATCTTAATTATATTCATTTTGATGCACATTTTGTTTTGGTGACATATGACTGATACTATCAACTTTTATACAAGGTTTTCTTCTCTCAACTTTCCTCAGACTTAGAAGAACATGATTTGACAAATCAGTTGATTTATATTTTTAAGATTAATAATGAAAGTTAAAATGGAGATAACCATTATCTTTGCGTGATTCTATAATCCCTGCATATTGCCTCTTATGGAAATGTAATGTGTTAAACAGGTTGTTGGAACTTGTGTCTTTGCTAGTTTCCCAATTTATTTATTTTTTCATCCTAGTTACTTTGTTTTCTTTTTGTTGTTTGTTTTTTTTGTTTTAGTAGCTATTAATTATCTGGAGGCAGGTAATTTATTTCCAATAGCTCACTCAGGATAGGGACAGGGTAAAGTTATGAGGTTTAAAAAAATGTGGCATTATTTCATTTTCTGTCCCATTCACAAGTAAATACTATTGACACAGGATGTGGAGAGGAGGGATTATAGCTGATACAGGGATGTATGTAAATTCTGAAAATCTGTTTTCTGGTATTTGTTCTCACCACCAATATGTGCCATGTGCATGCCTCCCAAAGTGTTCACTTGTAAATAGACAGCATACAGGAAAATTTTTTGATGCTGTTCTATCTGTAGCTTTTAGGTAAATGGATAGTTCTCTTATTGTTTCCTTATTCTAGGTAGTATTTTCTAAAGTGTCAGTTCACTTCTAGTTCCTCTGAATATGTCATGAACATGGAGACACTACAGAGAAAGTTTGTCATTTGCTAAATTTCTTCCAATATAGTAGACAAATTCTTACATGTAGGTCAATGCCAGCCTAATGTACATTAACTCACTGGCTTACTATAATTTTCTTATTTTCTTATGCTGGTCTACAAAATACAATTATCACTCATAAAGCTTCTGCAGACTTCACTGTCTATTGGACATGCCCGAGAAGAAGTGCTCATTTCTGCCTGAGTATTTTTTGCTGCCAATTTTTTTTTTAAAGATTTACTTTATTTAGGGGCCTTCCTGGGGGTGCAATGAATTAAGTAATGCACTATCAAGCAAAGTAGCTACTGCAGCAAGAGTTCCATCCCTGCTGCCGACCAGGAGCTAACTAACCCACATGGTACAGCAGACCTCTCCTGTCTCGTCCGCTGCTCCCCTCAGCAGTGTATTTCAGTACATCTGCCTGTTCTGTTCCCCATCTGTCTCTGGTGGATCCTCTCACCCCCCCCACCATCACGCCTCTGGCTTGTACCCCACTTCTTGTATGCATAAATAAATAAATCTAAAAAAATATTTATGCATACAAGAGCTAGGGTATAGGCAGAAGTGGGGTGAAAGAGAGTCGATTTACAGAGACAGAGTGGGGAGCAGAACAGGCAGATCCACTTTAATTCACTGCTGAGGGGAGCAGTGAACGAGGCAGGAGAGGTCTGCTGTACCATGTGGGTTAGCTATCTGGCTGGACATTGAAACGATGCTGCAGTGGCTGCCCACAGCTTCATTGTGTTGGGACTTAACCTTTTGCACCACCAGGGAGGTCTTTGGCTGCTAATTATTGAGGACAATTTCTCTCCAGGCTCAAGGTAGGTTTCCCATTGGATTGGTGCTATGCAGGTTATAGAGAATAAAAATGTTTAGCCCTTTATTGTTTGTCACAGCTTCTGTGTATTCTTAGTAGAACACTCCCAAAGTTTGGAATATGGGATTCTACCTTGGTGAGACTATTCATGCCTATTCCTCTCAGATATCACTTGCTGAAGGACAAAATAAAGCATGAGAGCTGTTCATGGTAGCTGTCAATATCAGTGAGACAAAAGTGCTGTTCATTGTATAAACAGACATAAACATTCTCAGCAAAAAGAAAAACAGCTCATTTCAAAACCAGGTCAGAGCTTTACATACAGACAGTGTGCTTTACACAACACTACGTTTTCTAATGAGCACAAAAATATCCTCTGTTCACCCAATGATGAGTCCTTGAGACAGTGAATGCCAGTAAGAGGGTATTCTTTCCCAAATTTTTATAGAAACATCATATGGACTAGCACAGTTTGTGTGACCAAGTTAAGGAGTAATCCAGATTAGTTGACAAAAAGAACAAAAAGTCCAGGGCTCACGCTATAAATTTGTCAATAAAATTAAAAGAAAGCTGAGCAAAACTAGCCACCAACTGTTTTAAGCTAATGACTTATGTGTAGCTTTTGATTTATGTTTGATTCCCAGACTCATAAGTAGGTAGAAGAGGTAGGTTAGGGTGATACAGGGAGTTTTAACCTGGTCGGAGGAAAAAATTGGTGGGGTGTGGACTAGCCAGCTCCACAACCTTTATCTGTATCCTCATTTTCCTCCTGAGCCCAGACCCTTGTCTCACTAGTTAAACTGGCATCTACATGATATTAGGCATCTGAACTCAGTATCAAGTCTTTAACTTTGCCATTTCTTCCTATATTAGGAAAAAATACTTTTGGTTAATTCAGGCCATAAATCTGAGTCACTCTAGTTCCATTCCTTTTTCTTAAACTAAGTTCTGACTAATCTACCTCCTAGTGACATTTACTTTCCATCCCCACTGCCACAGCTCTGGTCAGGCACCTCTCACCCAAAATGAAGCTTATTAACTGATTGTGATGTCAAATGTACCTCATCCATTGTCCAAACTGCAGAGTGATCTTTTGAAGAAATAGACCATGTCTCTTGTCTATGCAACAACCTTTCAAAGCCTTCATTTTTTTTGCATGTTAAATAGTATTACTCACAGTTTAGCCATACCTGCTGTTTCAGCCTCTCTTCTCTCATCTTCTCCAACTTTTGCTAGATGTTCTAGCCATATTAAAGACTTTTGTGTCCTTAACTTTTTCTTACTTTTCTTGAATTTCTTTAATTGAGTCTTTAACCTGGAATTCCCTTTCTATCCTCGTCACTTGGACTCACTTTATTACCTTCGTAATATTCAGTATAGAAAGAGTTTGGTTCTTCTAAAATTTATTACATTGATATTATTATTTATATGTTTCTTTGATTTCCTTTTCATTGTACTTAAAACTATTTGTTGTTCAGACTTTCACTTTCTCAATAACCTAAGAGCTCAGTATAGTAATTGAAAATAGTAGGCATTCCTGAAATGTGTCAGGTTTAGCATTCTCTAGTTATTCCAGCTGTGTTTCCTTTCTGCTATAGGGTAATGGCAGGAGTTGCTACTCAGACACATTTGAAATAGTGTTTTGGCAAGGCAAGGAAGATGTACATCCACAACACAAAAAGTTTTAATAGGTTCTAGGATGTTAGTTGAAGAGTTGCTAGGAGCAAAGACTTTGTAGGCTGGGGAAATTCCTAGAGGAATTTTTCACTCAGGTCAGACTTATCCCTCTTTTGCCTCTGAGGGCACCAGTTTTTGTGTAGCATGCTGCCATTTCTTTCCACTCTTACCAACTTCACTTTCAACTATTATTTCTTTCATTCTTTGATGAGTAAGGCATAAGTAGTTCCAATTAGAGTAACTTCCACATTTTCTAAGGATTTTTATTGGAAATTAGAATAAATTATAATTTCATTGGAAAGTATAACAAATGGATAATGATCAAGGAACTCCCCATAGTATATCCTCCTATCAACACTTTTCATTTTTCCCATATGAGTAGAAGGGAACTAAGACACAGATAGGTGATGATTCTCAAGTAATATTTATTTATAATTTGAAGGTCTTCTGTGTTCAGGAAATGTCCTAGAATCTAATTAAAGAAGATGAATAAGAGTTAATAAATAGCTAGGACTTTTAAGAGTTACAGTGGAACAGGGACTAGAGATTTGGAAGGTGACCTTGTACTTTTTCTGGAAGAGAGGTGACTGGAAATGGGAGAAAGGATAAATCTTTCATGGAGGCACTGGGGTGAGAGATTTCACCTATTGTTGCTTCTTTCTTGCATTATTTTCAGTATAATTACTGCATAGATTCCTTTTTGTACTCTGCAGTGGGGCAAGTTCAGAGGACTTGTGCATGATCAGAGGGATGAGAAGGATACATCTGCAACACCCTTGCAGCAGCAGCCAAAGGATGGGTAGAGTTACCTTCTCCACCATGCTGAAATCAATTCCCATAGGCTATCTATATGTAAATAGTGGTCCATCAGATATAAACTAGGCACTTACTGTTTAAAAAATAAGGTAATATCCTAAAGAATCCAACACTATTCTTTAACTTGTATTTCATCATTAAATCATGTTTATTCTAGAATATTTATGTCCTTTTATCACTTGCAGATTTAGGGAGCATTTACTAGAGTTAATACATAAAGATCCATGCCTGTGTAAAACATCTGTTAAGGGAATGTGGCCCTGTTGTGTGGTTGAAAATGCAGTCATGAGCCACATGTGGCCCCTGTATTCTTGAAGCCCTGACTAGATGTTTCTGCCTATGAAATCATCCTAGCTATCAACCAAACATATTTCTACAATGAATTATTAAAAGCATTTTAAGCATGTTGTATCTGAAAAATTCAAGGCTTTCATTTTGTTTTATGTCTTTTACTGATTATGCACATTTCCTCTATGGCTTGAATAGATAACAGCATGAACTGTTGTAATAAATTCTCCACTCTGCCGACCTGTGTAGCATCCACTCCTGTGCCAATGTTATGTACCAGATGGCAACTGAAAATTATTTGGTATCTATGGTAAGATGGCATTTATAGAAAAAATATGTACAAGTACAGCAGGATGCACACTTCACGATGATTTTTAAGTACATTGAACAAGTCAGTAAAATATTTATTCAGTGTCTACTCTGTGAAGAACCTTGTGAAGATGCTATTTTGTGTCAGGTTTCCTGGGTTCAGGGCTTAGAATTGTTACTAATATATCATCTCCTATAAGAAGATTAGAGAAATAGTGATTCCCTAAATTTTCAAAGTCTCTCCAATATAAATTTTCTGTGTTAGGAAATTTCTGAAGAAACATTAGGAATACTTCAGCCAGCAAGGACAGTGTTTTCTGTGGCTTTTTGAGTTGGGCATATGTTGTGACCTTAAGTGATCTGTGGAATACAGATCTACTGTGATGATCCAACTCATGAGCAAGATCTGAATAGGTGATGCAATTGCATTTGGCCCATAAACAGCATAGCTAGGTCCTAAAGACTTCACGAAAAGGAAAGTATATATAATATATACAGAGTACAGAAATATCTGTGAATTTCTGGTCATAAATGTCAGTGTCCTGAAGTACATGCTTTTTAGTAATTCAACCTCTTTTGGGGATATTCAAATTAGGTTAGTAATTGGAATGGATGAGTTAGGGAACTCTGCCAGTAGTCCCTGATCTGCATTGTTTATCTTCCTTTCCTTTTCAAACAGTTGTAACCAAAGATGAGAATTCCTTCTCCACAGTTAAGACCATAAGTTTATAGGACCATAAATGTGTGTCCCATCTCACCTCACATAGCAACAGTTAAGTTTCCTCAAAGCTTCCTATCCTCGTATCACTTTTCTGTAGGAAAACTGAGAGGTGGTTTCATTGCAGGGAAGAATGCTATGAATTTGCCATATCTGAAATAAAATGTCTTGAAAAGATTTGGCATGATTTTTTAAATTTATAAAATGTTAATATCTCAGAAAATTAAAAAAGCAGCCTCAGGTAGCTTCCTAATCCTTTATTTTGAAATTAGCTGCTTATCCTTATTGCTGAGGAAGACAAGCAGTGAGTGGTTGCTTGTAACAGAGAGCAGAGGGACAATTTGATAGAATAAATTTACACCAAGTGCAAATTACTGAAAGCCCTTTAACACTCTCAAGAACATTTGCATTTTATATTTTTTCCAAGAACATTTGCATTTTAAAAAGATTCTCTCTTAATCTAGATAAATCTGTGCTGGGGGTAATTCTAGTAGTATAACACAGTGAAATAAAAACAAATTAGACAATTCACAGGAAATTGTTTAAAAGACAGGGATAGAATGTGGGAGACCAGTTCCCTAAATAATTCCTGCTTTCCTACAGTTTTTTAATGTCCCTTCTCCATACCCTGTCACTCTAATCCCACAGATTCTCTTAAATTTTTAAGTATTTTATAATGAGTGCCAGACACAGAACTGGAAAAAGATTGGCTGGAAGAGGTCATAGGTGCAAAAGTAGCAGTTCTTAGTATATTCTGGTCATTGTAAGTTAAAATTGAATACATCAAGAATTAACAATGGGTTCTTATAAACATGTCTGGGCATAGATTTCTTTGTTGTAAAAATATCAAAAGTGTAAAACTAATGGCAAACCACAACAGAGAGAATCAGTTTTTCTATTTATGTCAAGCACTTGGAAAATATTCAGTCCCATTGCTCCCTTGGGCTGGGTTGATACTGCCTATGAACTTCCTTCAAGAAAAACATGACCAGTTTCACCATCCATTTTTATTAACTTCACATTCTCAAAGGAACCTTTATGCACTCCCTTGAATAGCAGGACTAAATTTGTTTCACTCCATGTGGAACTGTCTTACTGGATCTAATTTTCCAGGAAGTCAGTTCCGCTTTCTAAGACCAGTAGGAATATCTGTGAATATTCTGCCTTCACTCTGCCTACTGTAAGTCACCTAATATCATTTCTGGAATAAGGAAAATTATTTCTTTTTAAATTTTTAAATAGAATAACTTAAGGGTCAGCATATTTGTTGTAAGTGGTAGTGAGCACTTAATATCTATTCCACAGCAAAAGAAATAGGCTGAAAAACTCTTCTTTGGCTAAGGCTGAGGAAACCAAAATGGTTAGTGCAAGGTAGATATTAATGATCATGGGAAAAGAAAATATTTTGGCTTGAACTGGGACTCATGGACTAAGATAAAGACCTATGATGCAAAGTTAGAAGTCCTAGGTCAGCACTGTCCATAGGTATATAATGTGAATCACATATGTAATTTAAATTTTTCTAGCAGCCACTTAAAAAAGATGAAAAGGAACAGTTGAAATTAATTTAATAATGTATTTTAATGAAACAATATGTTTAAAATGCTATTTTGACTTGAAACTAACACACAAAAACTATCAATGAACTATCACTTTCCTTTCTAGATTTTAGGTCCTTCAAATGTGCTGCTGTGTATTTTACATTTATAGCATTTCTCCACTCGGACTAGCCTCTTTTTAAGCACATGTCTTTTTAAGCTGACAGAGTTTCCATTTGTTATATCCCTGTCTCTGCAATTTCTGCCCACTAGTTCTAGGAGCCTCAGGGTCTTTTTCCTCCTAGAAATCTTGACAGATTGGGATGTAGAGAGAAAAGTAATATGATTGTGACTTGAATTTCTTGGCTATGTGGAGGCAAGCACGATTTTTTAAATTTTATGATTGAGTTTGGAATCTGTGATGTCATCTGTCACTACTGATGTAATGGAGCAGCTGAAACCCTCCAGTGGTAATGAAGGGCTGCTCAGTACCTCAAGTATTGTATTGTCTCTCTGGTCTAGTTCAGCTCTTCATTCTTCAGGGTGCAACTTAGAATTCTAGTTGCAAAGGTCACTTCTGAGTGGGAAGGGACCCTTGACCCCAACCCACCTCCAGCTACCGTTGTTACCTCTGCTTCTATAAATTGCCCTCAACAGAAGCTCTAAGGAAACTTTTTTTGTCATGTCTGCTCACTTCTTATTGTATTCCCCTCATAGGGTTCACAGGGACTGAGCCAGAGAAACATCCAGATAAGAAGCCCAAACTATTTCCCCAGTTGTCAAAGGTCTCCATTTATGCCCAGTGAGTTAAAACAAACAACCTACCTTTGAATGCATTAGCTCCCCTAACACCTTTCAATCCCCCTAGCCAAGAGGCTGTTGAGCCTACCAGGCCTTTCCTCCCACCTGCCAGATATACCCATACCTTAAATTATCAAGATGATAATCTCTACCTTTGCAACTACTGAAAACTATTTTTTTTCCCCAAATTCCCTCTCTGTTTTCTGTTATCCTTTGTGAACATCGAAGCCTAATTTTTTTTTACCTGAATGTCAAGGTCACCTAAGCTTTGGGTGATAGATTAGACACCAATTTTCCTTTCTCAGGTATATTTCTAGATATTTTTATTAGTACTTAAGATTTTTTTTAAAGTTACATAGCTATTTTTCCATCTTCTCTTCTGTATGGACATAGTTGAATAAAATTGTTGGCAATTGATTAGTAGTGTCTTCTTTACTAGTGAGGGAAACCACCACATTAATTAGCATGGTATTGTGTTGGTTATTAAACAAATCAGACCTCACATTAAACAAAACCTTCCTTATATGGTCATAATCTAAGTTTATAGTAATCCAGATCTATAAATGGACATGCAGATTCTCATAAATATATAATATCATAGTATTAAAAATATCTAAACTCCATGTGAAGATTAGTGCAAGTGGTATTAGGTGATTTAGAATTTATGAGTCATGAGAATACATTTCCAGAGAGAACATGACCAAGTTTAAAAAAAAAAAAATAGCACTCACTTCCTCTCCGGAGAGACTTCAAGAAGGAAATGTGATTCCCAACACTCTTGCTATGAGGAGGAAGAGTTGAGGTTAGTGGAAGATAATGAATCATGTAGACCTCTCTCCCATATTTGAAACCAATTAAGAAATAAATATGCAGGTGTCAGAAAGAAATACAATAAAAACTTTATTGCAGACAGAGCCAAAATGGAGACCATGCTATGGAGCCAAAAATGCCTATTTTCCCCTTACTTTCATCCAGAGTAGACAGAGCCAAAATGGAGACCATGCTATGGAGCCAAAAATGCCTATTTTCCCTTTACTTTTATCCAGAGTAGAACTAACTCACTGACCCAAGGAAGATCCACTGAATAATTTTTTTGGGCTCCTTTATGGAAGGGGGAAAGACTGAGAATGGTTTCTGAATAAGATATACTAGGGGAATGCACAACATAAGCCTAGTGACCTTCTCCCCTATCTGACCGATCAGATAAATCAGGAATTAGCAAATATTTTTCATTAAGATGGTAAATATTTGAGGCTTTAAAACCTTATGTCTTTGTTACAACTACTCAGATGTGCTGTTATGAAATGAGAGCTGCTATAGATAATATGTAAATAAGTCAGGATGGTGTTGTATTAGTTGGCTGATATTATCAACTACCATAAACAGTATGGTTTAAGCCACAGAAGGCTAGAGTCTGGGATCAAGGTGTGGGAAGGGATTTTTCCTTCTGAAGAATGTGAAGGAGCATCTGTTCCTTGTCTCATTCATGCTTTCTGAAGTTTGCTGACGTTTTTTTCAAGATTTTTTGGTTTGTAGAAGCTTCATCCTGATTCCTGCCTTTATCTTCACTAAATATATATCATTGACCAAATTTGCCATTCTTTTAGATATTTAAATTTTTTCTTTATTTTTTAAATTATCTAGTTGTTCACATATCTACATAACTTTGGGGTACATTTTCATACCTCCATTTGTGCACAATACTTCACTCACTGAACTCTACCAACTACGAGTCAATGTCCCATCCTCCTTATTTACCCTATCCCTGCCTCCCCTCCACCCAACCCAACCTCACTCCTTCTGGCACCAGTATATTTTTCAGAGTCTAGAAATTACTTTTGTTGTGCTTTGCAGTATGAGTTCTTTAGTTACATATTCCATAAATGAAATGATCCAGTGTCAGTTTTTCACCTTCTGACTTAGTTAACTTAGCATAATCCCTTCAAGATCTATCCATTTTGCCCCAAAAGGTATCATTCACCTATTTAAGTAGCTGAGTAGTTTTCTGTTGAGTATATATCCACAATTTCTTATTCAGTCATCTTTTGTTGGACAATCAGGTTGGCTGTGTCAAACACATGACTTGGCTATAGTGCATAATGCTACTATTATCCTCCAATTAGTGTTGTGTAAAAAATTTTATATTAGAGTATTCATATCCTTTGGGCAAAAAGTAGTGGTATTGCTGAATCATACAGTATTTCCATTTTTATTTTATTTTTAAAATATATTTTCATTTCCCATAAAGGCTGTACCAAGTTACAGTATATTTCTAGCAATAGTGAATGTGTTCTTTGTTCCCCACATCCTCACCAACATTTGTTGTGTCCAATCTATTTGATATAGGCCATTCACACAATAGTGAGATGATATCTTTTTTGGTTTTTATTGGTACTTCCCTTAGTATAAGTAATATTCTACTTTTTTTTTTTTTTAAGATTTCTTTTTATTTATGCATACAAGCACTGGGGCACAGGCCAGAGGTTTGGGGGGTGAGAGGATTCACCACAGAGAGCGGGGAGCAGAACAGGCAGATCAATGGAAGCACACTGCTGAGGGGAGCAGCGGGCACAACAGGAGAGGTCTGCCGCGCCACGTGGGTCCCCTCCCTGGCCGGCAGCAGGGATCGAACTCATGCTGCAGTGGCTGCAGTTTGCCTCGTAGTGCGTTTCTTAACCCACTGCGCCACCAGGAAGGCCCAATATTCTACTTTTTTTAATGTGTCTGTAGGCCATCTGAATGTCTTCTTTGGAGGAGTGTTTATTTAGGTTTTTTGCACATTGAATTGCTTGTTATTGAGTTGTGTGAGTACTTTATTTTGGAAATTAACTCATTGACAGACATGTGATAGAGAAATAGCTTCTCTCAGTCTGTAGGTTGCCTATTTGTTTTTGTGATGAGAGATGGTTTGTTTTGTGGTACAAAAGCTTTTGGGGTTGAAATAATCTAGTTTATTTATTTTCACTTTTTTTCTTGCTCCTGGGGTTGTATCACCAAAAATATCCCTGTGGAGATACCAGTAGCATATTACCTATGTTTTCTCTAAGTATTTTATGGTTTCAGGTCTTATTTTCAAGTCTTTTATCTGTTTGGAATTATTTTTTTTGTATGGAGTTAAGTTCTAATTTCTTTCTTTTTTATATGTGATTGACCATTGTTCTCAACATTTGTTAAAGAAACTTTCCTTTAGGCATTGTGTGGCTGTGGAACCTTTGTCAAAGATTAATCTTTCATAATTTTATGAGTTATTTTATACCTCACTATCCTACTCCTTTAGTCTGTATTCTGTTTTTGTTCCAGTATTATGCTGTTTTTAATACTGTTGTAATTTGAAGTCAGCGAGTATGATAGTTACATTTTTCCCCTTTCTCTTGAGGTTGTTTTGGTTATTTGGAAACTTTTGTGGTTCCAATGAAATTTTATGATTGTTCTAGTTCCTTAAAAAAGGTCATTGGGATTTTGATAAGTATTGAATTGAACCTATAAGTTGCTTTAGGTGATCTGGTAATTATAACAATATTTATTTTTCCAACTCATGAGCACAGGCTATCTTTCCATTTCTTTGAGTGCTTTTTATTTCCTTGAACAGTGTCTCATAGTTTTCAATCAACAGATACATCATCGTCTTTGTAGTTATTTCATTGTTTTTTAATGCTGTTGTAAATGAGGTGTTTTTTTTAAATTTCTATTTCTACTAATTAATTGTTTACATATAGAAATGCAACTGATTTTGCATCTTGCCACTTTACTGCATTCATCTTATTATTTATAGTAAATTTTTATACAGTGTTTTTCATATATGTTTATTATGTTGAGATGTGTTCTATTTATCCACATTTTATTGAGAATTATTATCATAAATTGGTGTTAAATTTTGTATAATGCTTTTTTTCTCATCTATTGAAATCATGTGATTTTTATCTTCCTTTTTATTGATCTCGTGAATGACATTGACTGATTTATGTAGGTTGAACCAAACTTTTGTCCTTAGAATAAAATCTACTTAATCATGAAGCATAATTTTCTTAATATATTGATGAATACAATTGCCTAAGATTTGTTGAGGTTTTCTACATCTATTGCTATCAGCGACATAGGCTTACAGTTTTCTTCACTTATGCTGTTCTACTTTGATGTTGGGATCAGGGTGATGTTGGCCACATGAAATATGTTAGGGAGATTTCCAACCTCTTCAATTTTTTTGAAAAATTTGAGTAGGTTACATGTTAGGTTTGGTAGAATTCACTAGAAAAGTTACCTGGTCCTGCCTGTTTTTTTTTTTTTTTTGCAAGGAAAACTTTTGATTACTTTTTCAATTTCTGCATGTGTAGTAGGTCATTATAAGCTATTTATTTCACTCAGGATGTGTAATTCTAAAAATTTCTCAGTTTCTTCTAGGTTGTCAAAATTTTTGTATGGAGACATAATGTGTTCTTACAATATTTTTAATTTCTGGAGCATCATCTGTAATTTCACCTCTTTTATTTCTGATTCTTTTTATTTGGGTTTTCACTCTTTTTGTGAGTATAGTTAAGAGTTTTTCAATTTTGTCTACATTTTCAAAGAATTAGCTCTTTGTTTTACTGATCATTTTAGTTTTATTTTTGCTTTCTATTTCATTTATTTCCACTCTAGTTCTTTTATATACTTCTCTTATTGATTTTTGTTTTCTTTTTCTAGTTGTAAAGTTGTATTGTTTATTTTAAATTTCTTCTTATTTTTTTCTGTGGACATGTATTGCTCTATAATTTCCTCATAATACCATTTTTAGAGCATCCCATAGTATCTGGTCTCCAGATATTATTAGTTTCAACATATATATAATTTAATTTTTGATTTCTTCGTTGACCCAGGAGTTATTAAAAAGTGTATTGTTTAGTTTCCACATATTTTACTGTATTCCAGGATTTTTTTTAGTTAATTTCTAGCTTTATACCTTTGTGATCAGTGAAGATGCTTCACATAATTTCTATTTTCATATAATTTTTAAGACATGTTTTGTGTCCTAACATTTGATGTTTCTTTGAGAATGTTCCATGTGCATTTAAGGAGAGTTCTTAAATATTGGCAGATTCTGTGAATATGTATTACGTTCATCTGGCTTGATACTTCATTTAAAACCTTTATTCCATTGTTAACTTTCTGCCTGGATAGTCAATCCCTTTGTATAAGTGATATGTTGAAGTTCCCATTCTACAGAACTTTCAAATATCCATTTTGCTTTGTCTTTTCAGACGCTCAGAGATAAATTTCATACTTGATTTCAGTAGAGAGGTTTAACTTAGAATTTTCAATTCAACTTTCTCTTCCACTTTATAATTTAGATTTTAATTTTTAACTTGCTTTAGTGTTTTTTTTTTAAATATAGTACCTTTCATTGCAACCAGACACAAAACTATTTTGAATGCAAGTAGGATATAAATAAAGGATCGACTCATCACTTTGTCCAGGGAGCTAGCCTCTAAAACATATTTTTGTGACCTTAGTTATTTTCTAATGTTTCCTCAGGTTATAGTGATCTTTTTGTCCTCCTCAGATTCTTTAATCAATAATTTATTTCCTGAAATACTGTATTTGTTAAAGAAACAAATACATGCTGGACTCAAGAAATGCATACTTTTTTTTTTAAATTGAGGTAAAGTTGATTTGTTTCATTTGTATTGTAGGCTGATTGTATTGTAGGCTCAGACCTCTACAAATGTATATTTCCATACCTTTCCCACCTCCAAAGTCCAAAAATCCTGCAGTATGGCTTCAGTGTGTGTGTGTGTGTGTGTGTGTAAGAAATTTTTTTAGATAATGAAATTGCCATTGCCAGAGGAGAGAAGAGCAATCCCTAGTGAGCACAGGTTCATAACAATTACCATATACTGGACAAAGAGCACAAGGACTCACTGTTTTATAAATGGAGGGAGTTCTTTGTCCAAGAGTCTGGCTGACCTTGCTACTTTCTGAGAGTAACTCCCTTTTCCATTGTCCTGTAGAGCTATATGACAGGTGGGCATTGGGGAGGCTTTTTTCCTAACAGTTGCAACATTTCAGTTCCTCCCTCCTGTTGGTACAAGTTTTAGCGTTAAAATTTGCATTGAGTTGGGCACTCTCCATTCTGTTTGGTGATCTTGGCATTTTTCTGGTAATATCACTGCTTCCCCTAATAGAACTGTTGGTCTTTTTATTTCCTGAGTACTCCCTGAATTGACTCTTGTAAAGTCATGGTCCATCAATTGGATTTAGCCCTAATGATTCTTCCTGTGAGCCTTCTGCCTTTGTATTCTGCCCTGCCACCATGTTATGTGGATCTCAAACTGGGAGACAATGTACTAACATCATGCAATTCCAAATCTTATGGCAGGACTCCTAAGAATGGCTTTTATGGAGTGTAACTATTCTCTGTGTTAGTAGGGCATGTAGAGCAGGAAGGGTTTAGAAGTTTTCTTCCATATTACTGGTTCACCAGAATCCCTGTCTCTTTCTCTAGTGTTTTCTACTTCCACTAGATTTATCATGAGGCAGAAATTTACATAACTGTCATCCCAAAAGGCACATGGTTATTTGCTATTGGTTGTTTTGAAGTGGTGGATCCAAGCAGGAAGGATGAATTTGAGCAAGACATAGTCCTTTTTTCATTCTGCTTCTAGAAATGCCAGATTATGCTGAAGGCCATCCCTTTCTTATCTGATCTTACTGAAGACGGAAAGTAGTAGCCAACTACTGACACTTTTTTCCTGATCCTATGAAACTCTGATATTTATGTGATCCTTGTTCCAAAACACATTAGGCATTTTGTACAGGCTTCTTTGCTATCAAGTAGCATCTTTTGCACTCATCCTGGCTTGGAATGGGGGAACCATTTACCTCATCTTTGCTTAGCCACTATCAGATTTTAAGGTCTGTTATTTGTAACCCTCCATTTTCAGGTGTCAAATTCTGTTTCAGTAAGGATTCATTTTGGTGCAAGTGATAAAAATCTAACTCATAAATGTTTAAATTAAAGGAATATATTGGTTTCCATAACCAGAAAGGCCAGAGATGCAACTGTCTTTAAACATTCTTGTTACAGAAGTTTAATGTCTTTGAGACACATTTCCTCCCATCTTTTTACTACCTATTTTGAATATATTGTAATTGCTTTTCTATTTTTTGCAAGATATCCAGCCACTATCAAATTTAGTCTTGCATAATTTTCAGAGCTAGTAAACAGCCAAGATGGCAATTGCAAAGGTTTTTCTTGACCTATCTAAATCACCTGCTCATTCCTCATGAGGATTTTGTACTCTGATAGGTAAGGCCTACAACACATAGTGTTCTCCTCTTGATCCAGGAGCAGGGTTAGCTTAACAGATTGAGAATGTAGGGAGATAGTTTTCCTGAAACAACATTAAGTCAAAAAAGTTATATCCCTGACATTGGTTATCTAAAGAAAGGAAGGCAAATATGAAACACAATTCAGTTTTAGTTATATACACTCATGTGATTATTGAACACGTTTTATTTCTATAGCACAGTGATTCTCAAGTATTTTGCTTTTTGTCATTCTAACTTGCTTTGCTATGTATACTTCCATTTTGCTGTAAATGGCATGTTTTTGTCTTTCCTTATGGCTGAATAAAATTCCACTGTACCAAGGACATTATTAACCGAAACTTGCACTTCGGTTTGCCCCTGCTAGTGTATATCTCATTGAAGAGTACAATAAATACAGATGCAATCTGACACCACTTGAACTAAGGCACCAAGTTTTACCCATCACTGTATTTGTGCCACCAATCAAACCATCAATATGAGGAAACAGCTAAATAACATTTTAGCATTTTATTTTTTTTAAAGATTTATTTATTTATGCATATAAGAGCTGGAGTACAGATCAGAGGTATGGGAGGTGAGAGGATTCACCAAAAACAGAGTGGGGAGCAGTGTAGGCAGATCAACTGAAATACACTGCTGAGAGGAGCAGCAGGAGAGGCAAGAGAGGTCTGCTACACCATGTGGGTCCCCTCCCTGGCCTAAGATCAAACTTGAGCTGCTGTGCCTCAAATGCTTCACAGTGCAGTGCTCAACCCACTGCGCCACCAGGGAGGCCCCCAATTTTAGCGTTTTAGAGAAAATTATTTTGCTTTTCCAAATAATTTTGCCCTCATCATAGAAGGATGGAGAAACTCCTATGTTTCTATGGACTGCATTTTGAAAACTACTGTTAGTCTTGCAAGAATTACAATAGCAATATTTTATTGGTATCACTGTAGGTATTTACCAAAAGAATACAGTAGACTAGTATGAAAAGATTTATGTATCCCTATATTCATTGCGGCATTATTCACAATAGCCAAAACATGAAATCAATCTAAATGCCATCAACAGATGACTGGATAAAGAGATAGTGGTATATATACTTCATGGGCTGTTACTCAAATGTTATAAAAAGATGAAATAGTGTCTTTTGGGCCAAGATAGATGGATCTTGAGGTGATGATACTAAGTGAAATAATTCAGAAAGTGAAAGACAATTACTAGATGGTAATTCCAAAATAATTAATAAAAACTAATAATAATAATAAGTTATAATTAATAATATTTAATTCCAAATTAATAATTAATGATTCCAAGTGGGTTTCACTCATTTGTGGAATATAAATAACCACAGAAAAACAAATTGGCAAAACACCACAAAATTAACTCTTAGATTCTGTTAACAATATAGTGGTTATCAGAGAAGAGGGGATAAGAAAGGTAGTATGATAGGGTATTGCCATTAGAGCTTTAGTGGAGGTGAGTGGAGAATGTGCACATGTTGAGATATAAACTTGTACTCCCAAAATTGTATGGTTATGTAATGAATGAAAAATCAATAAAATTTGATTTTAAAAAGACATTTTATCATAATCTATGAACATGAGCAGAAAATTTAGTTCACCCTCTGAATTTTACCTATTTCATGTCATTGTGACTACATGTCTAGACATGAGTGATGCTGCCCTCATAGAATCCCTCCTGTAGTTGGTTCTACTTTACTAACACTTGGACATCCTTGATTCCTTTTACTGCCAAATACATAAACAAAATGTTTTAAAAGTCATTGCAGTCAGAGACAGAAAGGATTTCATCAAGCTCTCGATCGATTGTATTTTAAGAAATAACAGCCAAAGAGTACTCAGCATAGATTTATTCAGCACAAAGAAAAAAATTTCATTGATCATCTCTAAAATATTCTGTTTATGTTCTCCTAAGAGTAATAATTAAAACAGCACATAGCTAAATGATATGAGTTGGACACTAGACAGCATAAAGTTTCATTAATGTGTCTGTACAAAACTATGGAAAACTATCTACCTTGTTTTTTTCTCTGGTGATTTTATAATTCTGAACTTAATTCCAACTCTGTTAAAACTTCCATAATATAATTTAAATGTTAAATAATGTAAATTAGAATGAAATGATGACTTTGTCTGAAAAGGTGGCTGATGAAGGTTTTAGGAAATCTGGACTCTTTTCCTTTCTTTCACTTGAGAAATTTGTAAACTCATTCAAATCATTTAACTTTTCTAAATTTCCCTTCTGTTATTCATAAAAATAAGAATATCAAACTAAAAATGTTTTCTCGGGTTTATTCATGTGGTAGGATTTAACTATAGCATATTCAAAAATAGTTTAGCTGTGGTAGGGGAAATTTGAGATTCTTTGAAAGTTTTGTCAGTATTGTGAAATATTGAATATAAAAATATGCAATGTGAAAATAAGAAGAGGCACAATGAATGTCTTTTTTGCTATTTGATAGCTTTGGGTCACAACTATATATATTTTTTCTACATTATCTTCCTTTGTAATTTTTAACATGTTTTATTTAATAAAAACTATTTCACTCTTATCAGAATATTACTTGAAATATTTTGTATATCATTTGGATTATTTTATGAGAAAGCTCTTATTTCCACTTGTCTTTTATACCTAAAGCCAGTTTTATCTCTTTCTCATTATAATGGCAGAGATCTTATTACCCTATGTATGGACTCTCACAAATATGCAAATATGTTAAAAAGATGTATTTACTACATACAACAATGTTCTGAAATAAAAGAATTCTAAGTATATCTGATATAAAGTGGTTAGATAAATTTGAATTTGAATCTCTTTAACTATCATCCATGTCATTTTTATTATAACCTTTTCATCAATGTTTGTATAATACTTAGCAAAGGATTTCAAATTCTTATAATTGAAGCAGATCAGTTGTCACTCTATGGTTATTAATATTTTATGTCAACTTAATGTTCATTTGTAAATGTGTTATTTTTCTGTTTGCAAAGAAATGGATTCTTTAAAAACTTCACTTATAATAAATGAATGGTATCAATGTCATTCTAGTTATTTTTACTGATACTGGTCTATTGATACTATAGCTCTTTTTTATTGAAGACTATGTTAGTGACATACTAGCAAAAAGTTAGTTGCTGTTTATGCACATAGTGTAAGGACTCATCATCTCATATTACAGTCTTTTATCTGTGTTAATCAGCTCCTGTAGTAATACACTAGAACCACAAAAATAACTACATATTATCCAATTTGTTTATCATTTAAGAGTTTCAAGAGTTTGACCTCCCTGGTGGTGCAATGGGTTAAGCAACACACTATAAAGCAAACCATAGTCACTGCAGTACGTGTTTGAGCCCTGCCACCATCCAGGAGGTGACCCACATGGTGCAGCAGACCTCTCCTGCCTCACTCTCTGCTCCCCTCAATAGTGTATTTCAGAACATCTGTCTGTTCTGTTCCCCACTCTGTCTCTGGTGGATCCTTTCACTATCCACACCTCTGGCCTGTATCCCAGTGCTTGTATGCATAAATAAATAAATAAATAAATAAATAAATAAATAAATAAATAAATAAATAAATAAATAAATAAATAAATAAAAGCTTCAAGAGTTATAAACTCCAGAAAAATCTCACACATTTATCTCTACCAAACCTATCCTCTTCATAAGAGTTAGGTTCATAAGTCTGTGCACACTTGTCACTTAAAGTATGAAAATCATGGTAATTAGCTCTAATAGAAAGACTGATGGTGGTGTTAATAGCAGATAATACATAAAATAAATAAATCATGCTAATTTGGCTACCAAATGAATGTGGAAAGGTTTTCATGTTGAAGAAAACAAGATGAGTAGCTAGAAAGATGTATCGATATATAGGAGGGGTGATTTAGTGGTTTAGATGGGATTAACTAATATCTTAAAACTCTTTAACTGTTTACTAAATATTCTTGTGATCTTAAAAAATGTTTCTCACTTTTCCAATATGGGAGTTGTCTAAGGTAATAGATAGTAGACCCTAAACTCTCAGACTATGGTTGGTAATGAGGTAAGTGCTTGTGGACACAATGATAGCTTCCACTCTGTTGGCTGGTGATAGAAATTAAATGTCAGGCTGAGAATATTTCATGGAGACAAAGTAGACTGTGTATTTTTTGGTTATGTCTGGTTGTCCAGCACATAACATTAGCAACATATATTTGAATATGAAGGAGCACACAATATAAGTTTTTCCAGGACAAAACTGGATTAATGATTTGGAAACTTAAGGGCCTTGGGATATGATGGGGCTCATTTGAGGTCATTTTAATTAGGCTAAGCATGTTTTTATCCTTCTCAAGATTAGTAAAGAAAGCCAAGGTCCATTTTTCTTGTCATAAAAGAATAACCGCAAAGGAAGTCTGGTGTGAAAAATAAGCCAAACAAATTTCTCTTAGAAAACATCTGTTTCTTATATACCTGAGGTTTAGTTGAGGGAAAATGATACTTAAAGGATAACAGTAACAAAACAGACTAGATTATCACATAACCAAAATTTATCCCTGAAATGAGACTATATAGAGTTTAAAAAATCAAAGATATAATAGAATTTGAAAATTTGAAATTTGCCATTTGGTATGGAGACAAACATTTCTTATTCATTTAAAAACAGCAATGAGTATGTAGAAACTGTATTGGTCCATCAATATGAACAGCATTAAGGAAACTAAAAGCACTCTTCTATATATTCCACTGTCCTAGGTATTGTATTAAGAGAGCTACCAAACATGGTAGTTATTTAGATACTTAAAATCTTATTAGATGTTCCTAGGCATATAGGATAAATGACCTAAGTGTCTGACTTAAATAAATATTTCAGTGTATAAGAAGGAAAATTATTTTGCCCATTTTTTTACATATGCTCCAAAATAGTATACAGCATGGTGAACCAATGTTTCTTCAATAAAAAATAAAAGGGAAGAAATTATCAAGAATGATGAGTCAGGGCCTCCCTGGTGATGCAGTGGGTTGAGCACCACACTGTGAAGCATTCACAGCACTGTAGCATGAGTTTTATCCTGGACCAGGGAGGGAACCCACATGGCACAGCAGACCTCTCCTGCCTCCTGCCTTGCCTGCTGCTCCCTTCAGCAGTGTATTTCAGTTGATCTGCCTACAATGCTCCCCACTCTGTGTCTGGTGATTCCTCTCAACTCCCACACATCTGACTTTACCCCAGTTCTTGTATGCATAAATAAATAAATCTTAAAAAAAAAAGAATGATGAGTCAGGCAGATATTTGCATATTAAGAATGAGGCCAAACTAAGTTTCTGCCATGCAAATATTTTATTAATTGACCATTTATTCTAAATAATTAAATAGTAAAAACTACCATAATGACCATAGTAATGATGAAGCACTATTTTAGATGGAAGTGTATTTACTATGATGTTGTAATTTCTTATTTTAAAACTTGCTTCAAAGACATTTCTCTTTATTTAAAATAAACGATAAAGCATATAAATGTAGAAAGATAGCTCTTTCTACAGGATGAGAAATTATTTAAATCATCTATTATGAGAGCAGAACCAGAGAGTAATATAATACAATCCAGAACCATGAATAACTTTCTCCTTTTTACCAACTTTATTCAAAGGTAATATATTAGGGGCAAATACTTTTATCCTCTTAAGAACTTAGGAAAACTGAAACACAAATATTTAAGTCACTAAATTAGTCACTCAAGACTAATAAAAAATAAGTGATACACATGAAGAAAGTGTTGAAGTTTTGCCATCTTTTGACTTTAGATCATGCTGTCCTTGTAAATGTTTATCATTTATCTTGAAGGGTTTCTCAAATCGTACCGCAGAGAGAGAAGCTCACATTACTTAACATTTATATGACAATTCTCTAATGTAAAAGATAAGGATGTCTTTCCAAAGTTTTAAGTGTTACCAAAAAAAAAAAAACAATTTGATATGATAGAGTTTGAACATTTTTTTAATTGTCAGGTACAACTATAAGATTGGATGAATTGGGAAATAAATTGACTCCTGATTAATTCTTACATGTATATTCTCTAAACAGTTTTTATAGTCTACACAAAGCTCAATCAGAAATGTCTGGCCTCACTGCACAAGAAGTCAAGCTCACAGTGAGGTTCAGAGCTAAAGGAAGTGGAGACAGGAAACAGTCACTGAGTCATATCATGGGAATGTATGGCTAGTGAGCATTGATAACATTCAGCTAAACCACACTGTTGATTTTGGGTAATTTGTTGTGGGAACCCTAAGCACAATACTTACCTTTTGGGGTGCATTTTTTTAAGTTTCTGACTGTGTTTAAGTGGTTTGGTGGCACAGTGAATAAACCCTAGGCTTGGATTTTTGATGCGATAGCAGAGAAGCCTCTGTAGTGTAACACATAATCTGTACAGCAATTGTCCCAACTGATCAACCACTCACATTACATGTAAAAATGTCAAAGCCTCCTTTTCAATCAAAAAGTTGTTTTTCTCAAGTCTCCATTCCATTTTCTTGAGATTATATTTTTTTCAAACCTATTGGCCACTGATCTCTGTTTAGCCCTCTTTTCATTGACAGTTGATAATGACCCAGTGTGTTGAAAATAAATGGAAAATAAAAATAACAGGGAAGGTATAGCAAGGAGGTCTTACCTCTGGTGATTCTATTTATATGTCTTTTTTCATGTGCTCTTATATTTGCCTCCAACAGGGCTGTTTCTGCACAGTTCCCCATGACCTCAATGCCTGTCACATCTTTGTTTTCCAGCACCCATGCTTCTCTCAGATCTGTTCTTCCAAGTGTTGGTTCATTCATTCAATTTGACAAATATCTATGGGTCACATATTAAATAACACGTACTATTCCAGGGGCTTGATATAATAGTAAAAAAAAATTTCCATGGGAAAGTCCCTCCTTAAAGCCTTCAGGACTTATGCTAATGGGATGAGAAAACAATAAATTAAAATAAGTATTTAGTATACTTAATCATGACATTCATGCTGTTGAAAAAACATAAGAAAGAGGGTAGGGAGTTGGCAAGAGTGGAGCATTTACAATTCTAAATTGGGTGGTGTGGCATATACCACACTGAGAAGGTACCCTTTAGGTCAATATGGGAAAATGTATCTGCTGTGCTTCTATGCTAAGGACTGATGTTCCCAAAAGAGTTGTAACTCTTTCTGAAAAGCCATCTTTGTGATGAACAGCTAACCGTGGTCTAATATAATAGTCTGATGAATATAGCACTTCAATGTAGTTTTGTCTTTTTAGCTTCAGCACTCTGTGAATTAAGGAAACTATACCAAGTTGTTCAGTCTTGGGGTAAAGTGTTCTTGTAGAGTCAACCAGCTAATTATGTCATAGCCCTATTGTCTAAGGGTTCATCTTAGTCACTCAAGACTCCTCTCACGACCCCTATTAAGTCCAAGAATGAATACATATATCACAAAATTAGTAAGTCTCTACTAGTAAAACTCTACTAAGCCTGACCCTTTGTTCTTGAAGGCATTCAATTACTGCCCATTTCTGTGAATGAAGAGGAAACTAAATTTTGGAGGCTAAGGAGTTAGAAGCTGAATAAATCTTATGCTTGAATTTTCTTGTCTTTTTATTTTTTCACATTTTCATTTTGCAATGTTTTATACAGTTAATTCAGGAAATAACTTTGAGAATTTAATAACTTTCAGTTTCAGAACAATTTTAAGTACAGAAAAATTAAGCAGAAAATACCCCACACACAGTTTCACCTATTAATTATATCTTACCCTAGTGTGGTACATTAACTACTACTGATACATTATTATTAATTAAGACCAACCTTTATGTTCAGGTTCACTCTTTGTATTGTGTACAATTCAATGGATTTTGACAAATGAAATATCAGATTTACTAATTATATGGCATATTTATTCATTCTTGGACTTTGTGGGGGTCGTGAAAGGGGTCTTGTGTGAAGAGCGTCAAACCTTAGACAATATCTCTAATTCATAAAGAGTTTTGTTTATGAGACTTGGTTCCACAGGGAAGTTTTGCATGTAATAATGGGCTTGTGGTTTCTAAAGATCAGGTATTCATTGTGAACATTTTAGGTATCCCACTCTTGCTCAAACACCAGTTGTTGATTGTCTGTGGAAGGCCTGACCGTTTTGTAAGTACCTATGTCCCTCAGGATCATAAAACCTTCTTTGACAGAAGAAGAATATCCCAGAATTTCTCATTAAAAAGAGGCATATTGGTACTTTCCTCACATAATGAGATACACTCTATAAAGTACTTATATGTAACCAAAACTCAGCAATTGTCAATTATAATATTTTACTATTCAATTTTTAGGGAAATTATAAGAGTTTAATAGTTAAAAAAAAAGCACCAAAAGGAGCTTTTGCTTTTAAGTTTCTCCAGAGACTCTCCTAGTACAGTTTTTTAAAATGTTATACCTCAGAATTCTTAATTTAAAATGTTATACCTCAAAATGTTATACCACAGTGCTCTTCATTGCACTGTGTAGAGTGAAATGGAAAGATAAGATGGGCTGGACACTAAATTTCTATTTTATTATTTACACTAATATATTGGGTTGCAATGTACACACATAAATTTTAAAAACTACTTTTCTATGAAAAGATGTTTTTAGACAGTAATCCTCTATTGTACCTTTTAAAGTCAACAGCTGTACCTCTTAAAGTCTAAAACTAAAGTCTAATTGTCTAAATTCTTGCATGTTAGACTCTTCTCTTAAACTCCCAAAGTCCAGTGTTAGCACAGATGACTGATTATATAACTACATACTTCCTACTCTGGAATTTTCACCAGGTCCTTTCATTGGATTTTAAAAAACAAAACAGGAATACCTAAAACTTTCTGAAAATCAGAACATATCCTCTTCTAATAAACTATCCCCTTTTAATAAACTATTAGGATTTTTCTTAATAAATTATTTGCTACTCTTTTGATTTTAGACAATCAAATTACTAGTGTTTCTGATTTTATATAGTCCCTTGATCTGTATCAGTCTCCCTGCATTCATTTAGTTGCATTCTTGCATTCAAAAATACTTTTGAAAAGAATTTTTTGAGTGTCTACTGTAGTACAAGGCACCAGAAATACAATAGAAGAAAGTTTTTCATTTTATATCTTACCATTTTCCAAGCTTCAATCCCCTGCCATCAGTTGGTATTGGTTGAAAACTTGCCATGTAATCTTTTACTACAAACAAGCTGCATATCAACTTGTAGAAAATATTTCATTATATCATAAGTACACCACATGGCCACATGACTTTGTAAATACATGCTAATATACTTCAATGTGACTCAAATGATTTTCCCAGAGCAAAATGAGTATGTGGAATTCCTTCAAACAATGCAAAACCCCAAAAATTTTGAAATAAATTTTCAAACTGTTGCCATTAAAATCAAATTAGAAAGGTGATGGGTAAAATTATTTTCAAGATTATTTAAAAGCTATTCAAAACTTTTAAAAAATGTTGCACTTAATCCCATATCCATTTCTTGCTTAACACAAGGTTCCTCCTTAAACTCAAAGCTATTGATCCATTTTATGTATTTTTTTTCTTTAGTATTCCAATTTTGAAAATGACCTTGAAGTAAACATTGATAAGGAAAGATGGAAAGAATGTAGTATGTAGGAAAGAATTAAAAAAACTTCCAACTAAACCATTGCAGCTCTTCTGGGCTCCTCAACACCCTTAGTCCTGTTACATTTGTTGTTTAGCAACCATAATTACACTGCAAAGCCTTTCTCCTTTCCTACTAGTAGCCCATGAGGTTACTTTAGGTGCCCCTGGCCCAAATCCCAAGAAATCACTCTTCTCTTATGCTTGGACTGTTCTAGGTAAGGATTGATATGAAAATGTATATGTGAAGTCATTGAAGGACACTTTGATCATGATTTATAAGTAGTACAGCCTGGTGCTCACAGTGAGTTATTTTTATCAATGGAACTCTGAATGGTATACTTTGCACATTCTGCATTTTAATTTTTCCAATTCACCTAAATAAATTTGATAGCTCATTCTATTTTTGCCTACTCTAACCCTTGTTTTCTTCTTACAGCTTTGTATGGATCTGCTTGGCCTTTGCTGTAATTTGAAATTGAAAGGTTTATAATAATTCAACTACCAGTATTAATGATAGTATATTATTTCTATAGACACTCATACAATTCAAACTGATTATATCCATTACTTTACTTGGTCTTGTTTAAAGAGAATAATGGGGATTCCATGACACTGGAAACCAATTTATGAGCTCTTTTTCAGGAAACTAGTGATACTCAACCATTTCTATAATATTCTCATAACATAAAATTTTTTTCTAGGACTGCCAATTGCTTTATAATTTATGTTGTTCTCCTTTGAAACATTTTTATTTCTTTCTAATAAATTTATGCTACAAAGCATATTTTTATGTTTCAAGACTAAGTATTCTAGATATGTTATATACAATGCCATAATTTTCTAATTTCCTGGAGCATTTTTTGAAAATCAGAATTTTTTTAAAATGTTTAATTATTTTAACTGGTCCCATTTAAAAGCATTTTGTAACATCATGGACCATTTCACTTTGGTAATTAAAAATGCCTTTCAGTTTCAGAAAAACAAAACAGTATTAAAATTTTTAGTCATCTGCTTATTTTTGAGATTCATTTACTTTAAGGCAACCTAAATTCATTTCCACTAACTGTACATGCAACTTAGCAAGTGAGCATTTAGAGGGAAATATTCTTAGGTTTAATTTAGAAATTTTTCATAATCAATTTAAAATAATAGGTATCAGTATGTCAGCACAATATAATAGACAAGGAAATTTATTCTACAATATAACTTATAATCAGAACAACAATCAAAATTTACAAGCAATATTATATCAGAACATATTTAAGAAGTTTCATATTTTAGAACACCAATATTAATATTTAGGGGCATGCCAAGGTGATATTGGCATACATTAATTTCCCATTTACCAGATAGATACCAAACAGGCCAAATGATGCATGATGCAGTTATTCCAGTTTTTGATAACTATTTTGTCTTATTTTTTTTCCATGAAGAGAGGGAGAACATTTATGGAGTGTTTCAGAAACTCTACTGAGGCTCTGTTAGCAGGCAGACTGAAGGGCACCTAAGGCCCCTAAACTTACATGTTCTAAAAGCATTCTGCCATAAATACAAACTCTTAGTGTAAAGAATTTTAATAGAATCACAGTGCTTAGAGAGAAGTGAAATGATAACAGTTTCCCAATGAAATATCCAGTCATCTATCCTGGTGTGGGTAAATGTCCAGCCAAAGAGAGTTAGTCACTGAGAACCAAAAGCTCATCACATGGCAGGGAACCATAGGAAAAGGAAAGAAATGACCAGGCAAGTCTAGCATAAAAAGAGCAAAATCAAAATACAAATCAAGATAAAAGCTTCCATTGTCGTTTTTCCCCTCCTCCCCCCCATGTCTGTCACTGAAAGTTCTCTTCCAAGTGTTTCTATGTACTTTCTTCCATGTCCCTGAAAAACCCCTGGTGTAAGCTCAAAACAAAAAAACCAAGTCAACACTTTCCTCCATGTTTCTCTCTGTCTCTCTTGTGTGTGTCTATGTTTTGTATATTTTTCTGTTATAAAGCTGTAACTGGTTGTTCAGCTCTGTCTGAACAGGTCTGTCTCATTAGGTAGGACAGGGAACATAGAACCTCCCCCATTTTATGGAGAGTTCTCTGTTACAGTTCTACTCACAATGAAGTGGCCTGAATGATTGTTCATCTTAACCCCATGTGTACCTGAAATAAATATATGAAAAAGAAGCTCAAGAACAACAAAAATCTTGCAAAAAAAAAAGTTATAAAAATCAAAAGTTAAAAAGACAAAATCAAAAACAAGTTCTTTCCATTGAATCAAAATCAAATGTTTAAAGTTGGAGAGTACAGTTCCAAATCTGATATGCTTTGAACTTTGGAAAAAGAAAAACAAATTAGGGCAATTATCAAGGGAAGCTCATCACCTAATTTATTATCTCAGGACTTCCAGTTAATTGGACCAGGGATATTCTGTAACAGAACCTGAAAGAGCAAAAATCAAAATTGAAATACAAATCAAGTCACCCAAACTAGGAAGGGATGACAGCAGAGATCACAAAATCTTGTCTTAAGCCTGATTGTACCATACCAAAATAGTTATCAAAACCTGGAATAACTGCATCATGCAAAAATGTGTCAAATGAACTTGAAATATTTGGACTGTATTTCTTATTTCCCCAAAGAACTTTAATCAAATCAGAGTGCTTCCTAAAACACATTTACCAGGGCCTTAGAAACTTATTCAAACAAATCCTAAAATTCAAATGGCAAATATGCTCCAAACAAATATTACAGACAAAATTTCTAAGTATGACCCCATTCAAATTTAATTCAGATAAAATACTCCAATATTTCTAATCCAGACCTTGCAAAACCTAGTCACTCCAAAAATCTATTAGGGCTGCAATCACAATCACTAGTTATCTCTCAATATTGATGCTTCACTACCTAACTTGCTTTCAACCCCCAAGCATGAATTTTCTAATTTGAACAATCGTTCAACAGTTTCTAAATTGAACAGTTATTGGCTTCAGCTAGAAGTGCAAAAATACCCTGAGGCTAATTCTATTGAAATCTACTCCCCAATCTTGCATGAATTCATATAATTCTTTTCATTCCTGCTGCCACCTCCTGGGCAACATTCAGGTCATGCTTAGATACTTGCAGATGTTTCTTTACTTATAGTCAGAGTCTAGTGTTAGTCCCCTCCAATCCCTACATTATCTAGTGTGATATTTCTAAAATTCAATTTGGTCATGTCTCTCTTTTTAAAATCATTCAATTCACTACATTTACTGACTCAGAATTTTCTCCTATTAGTCCTCGGACAGTCTCAAATATTAAATAGCCAGCTTCAAGGTGATGAATGGTTAAGAGACAGAATAGTTTAGATGATTTTCATAAATTTAGATTTTAAAATATTATCTTATGAGAATATGAACTTTAGTTCTTGTTTTTGCTCATTTCTCACCTCACATGTGTCAATGACTATGCTCAAATTTTATGTGAAATATTGAATTTGCCATGTTGATTTTTTCCACATAATTTTTAAACTTTATGCCAATTCTAAAACTGTAAGAATGATCTCTAGATAAATGTCTCATTTCATTTTCCTAAAGAAAATAATATACTTCATATAGAATCAGAATTCATATTGATTTTTAAATTTTTTTGATAATTCTGAAATAAAATCAAAATAGATTATCAATTATTTCCAAGTCTTAATTTACTTCTTCTTTAGTTTTTCTGTTTTCTCACTTATTTAACATTGGCAATTAATATTATATATCTATCCTATTTTAATTTTAATTGACATCTGAAGTCATGTAGTCTGATTCATAGAACCACAGCTGTGTTCCAGGGAAACTCACAGGTTATGAGATGACCGGGATGTGAGTCCCCACTTGTGTACCTAAGAAGAATTTGAGGCAAACCCAAAGCAGATGTATAGAGAGAAATAAAGGGGAAAATAAAAAAGGTTTATTTATAAAAGGATTTGCAAAGGCAGTTAGAGAAAAAGAGATAGATAAATTATTTGGCTGACCTGTAATCAAATACCATCTTCCAGTCAATTTAGTTCACAGAAACAAGACTGGCACTACAGCCAGCCTCGGCTATAGTGTATATAGTGAAAACAGGCTGGCACTATACCAATATGGCTGCCTGACCCACATCTCATTCTGCAGATGAGGAAATCCAGTTTAAGGATTCTTGGTCTTGTGGTTTAAGGGAGCTGTAATATAATCAGGGTGGGGAATATGGTAGCTCTGGGTACCTCCACTTCTAGCTGTTCTAGATTTTCATTCACAGTTTAAGTTAATTCCACATTTTTATTATTATTAAAGGTTCTCTAGGTAGCTCTGGTTGAGCAGACCATCAGTGAGTCCGTCAACTAATTCCAAAGTATTTTCACAAGCTGTGACTCCCATGCTTGGGAGGAAATGTATCCTGAAGATTTTTCTGATCCAAATCCTGATCCTAATCAGGATGGTGGTCAAGGGTATCTCCAAATCAATGTACAGACTTTAGTAAGCTTTAGGGTTATCATATACCACTCTCCTATATGATTTTCTACTTCTTTCTCATCTGATTAACCCACAAATTGAAGGGTGTGGAAAGGAGATGCAAATTAGTCTGAGAGTTTTTGTCTACAATATTTCTTTATTAGATTATGATTACACTTCAAACTGGATCCTACTTTCACTTTATATATTTGTGTACAGGAAACAAAGTTAAAAATATGAAGTTCTGGGCCTCCCTGGTGGCGAAGCGGGTTAAGCAACGCACTATGAAGCAAACTGTAACCACTGCAGCACAGTTCGATCCCTGCCGCCGGCCAGGGAGGGGACCCACATGGCGCAGCAGACCTCTCCTGCCAGGCCCACCGCTGCCCTCAGCAGTGTGTTTCAGTCAGTCTGCTTGTTCTGCTCTCCATTCTGTCTGGTGAATCCTCTCACTTCCCAGGACTCTGGCCTGTACCCCAGCTCTTGTATGCATAAATAAATAAATTTAAAAGAAAAATATGAAGTGTTCCTTAACCAAGTCTTCATAAATATAAATTATTTAAATTTTAAATAATATGCACTTATCATATCACAATATGCACTTAAATAAAATTTTACTTTTATCTGTAATAATTATCAACATTTATGAGCTTTACTTTTATGCTTTAATTGCATATTTTTATATTTATTTAATAATTAAATTTAATATTTAATAAATTATAGTATATTTTTATTTTTAATAATGCTTTGTGAAAAGCAAGAAGAAATTTTTAACATTTAAAGTCATATTACTACAAGAAATACTTTTAATTATAAATCTACTTTTTATATCTATTTTTGTTGCAGAAATATGACTAGGTGATCAGTAAAATGTTTTTCATTCACCTCTGTTTATATTAGGATAAAATTAGAATGCGTAAATGAAATAGATTCTGGGAGAAACAAAAAATCCTAAAATGTTTTTCACTGATGGATGTTTATATCTTTTCATTATGAAAAATTTCTAACATATATAGATTAGAAAGGACAACAATGATGGTTCATGTAGTCAATAACTAGTTTTCGTAGTTATCAGCTCATGTCAATCTTATATTACCTATGTTCCTACTCATATTGCCCATAACTATATTATTTTGAAATTAAATTCAGTCATTTGTCAATTCATCAGTAAATATTTTAGTATCTGTCAATAAACAATAAGGATCTTTTTAAAAAAACATATCCTCAATATCATTATCATACATAAACTTATCAATAAATTTTAGCACCATCAACATTCGGTCAGTTCTTACATTTCCAACTCAGAATTTAAGCTTGTTTAAATCAGAATTCAAATAAAGTCTATGTATTATCATTGGTTTTTTGGTTTTAAGACTCTTAATTTATTGGTACTATCTTCCCTTTTCTCTCCCTCTCTCAATTTTCTTTCTCTTGCCAAATTATTTGTTTAAGAAATTGTGTTGTATATTCTAGAAATGTTCATGCAGACTAGACTTTGATGACTACCTTTAACATCTTCCTTTGTCTTCTGTATTTCCTCTAAATTAGTATTTGGATCAATATTTTTTGGTAAATTTACCTTATAGATTGTCTTATTCCATTAGTAGCTACTAATATCTGTTTATCTCTCTTTTTTGTGTGTGTGATGTTAGCAGCAGCAAATAATCAAAGGCTACATCCATTATCTTATTATGAGTTGCAAATGGTAATATCAGAATTAGTATATTCTAATCAATCACTGTTATATTTTAATCATTCTGTTTTTATTAACCTCTTTTCATTTATTTTGTTATGTCATAGAAAAATTTGAATAGTAAAGGCAGGATTACTGCTTAGTTTTTTTTCTTTCAAAATAATGAATTTGTCTAATTAGTACCATTCAGTGGTGAGCTATTAATTATTGTTATTAGTGTCACTAAAAATGTAGTTTTCAGTATTTGATATGGTCTTAATCTATTGCTGTTAGTATGTTTTATTCTCTTAATTTTTTCATCTTTCATCAGTGGGAACTTTATGAAATTGACTCCTGGGTCAAATACCATTATAATGATTTTTGATAGTATTTTGGCTTACAGTCTCATTATAAGCATTTTCAGCTCCAGAACTAAAATGAATCATTTTCCCACAAACTCTTTTTCCATTTCAAAATGGAATTTAGAAATCATAGTTTGGGTTTTCAATGCTAGACTAATTGGTATTTTCTAAGGTTTTTCAGTAGATAGATAAAAGAAATATATATTTACACATTAATGTATTTTAAAACAAAAAAATATGAGTTAATATTCATGATCAATTTCAATTCAGTACTATAACATTCTTAGAACTCTGCTTTGATCTAATATCAGTGTTCTCCTTTCACACAGCAAGAATCTTGGTTCTCATAAACACTTGGAAAGCTAGAATATCATATATTAGTCATTATGTTACTCCAAAATATATACATGAGAGTTTCTGAGTGAGAATACCAATAGTATCACTACAATATTAGTACTAAAACCACTTACCATTAATGTTTGCAAGTGTTTGTAAATAATTCCTTTCTTTCTAGTTACATTACCAACTTCATACATATTTAATTTCATTTATTTTACTTTTTATGGGACTTATTTAAGTTTAATATTGTTCTATAATTTTGTAATACATTAATGACTGTAAACTGAAATATGTAATTCAAAGGAGTCTTGACTTCTTTCTTTAATTCTTTCAGCCTTATTTCCTTCAATATATGTATTTAAATACATATATTATTAATATTATATAATATGAATATATAATACATATATGTGCAATGTGTGTATAATATGTATATGAATATTTTGCCTTTGTTAAAGTACAGTACACTTAATATTCCTTATTTTCTCTCCATTTAGCAATAAATATATCCTGGAGTTTACTCCATAGTGGTACATAGAGATAGTATTCATTTCTTTATTCAGTACTGTGGAATTCTGTTGCATGGGTGTACAATAATTTATTCAACCAATAGCTTTATGATTTACACTTCAGTGTATACATTTTGTCTTTAGCTATTACAAATAATGATATAATGCAATATGCATCTGTCCTTTCTGCCCTTTTGCCTGAGTATTTTTGAGATATGTGGAATAAATGCATTTCTAGAATCAAGAATAAATATAGTGAAAGTTTTGACAGGTATTTTCCTTTATAAGGGTTTCACTACATTTGCACTCCCAACAGCAGTGTATGAAGTAACTCTTTCTTCTTGCCAACAGAGAATGTTGTGAAAATGTTGTATTTAATAGCTGAGAAAGGGCATCTTAGTTTATTCTTAATGTGTATTTACCTTCTGAGCAAGGCTGATCCTCTTTTCACTTAATTAAAAGCCATTTGCAATGTGAGCCACTTTTCTATGAGTTATGTGTTCATTCTTTAACCCATTTTTCTATAGAGTTATTGATTTTCTTCTTCTAATTTCAGTCTTTTCAAATACTTGGATATTAATCCTTTGAAAAGGATATGAAATAAATTTTTCTGCAATATACCCCATTTTGCTTATTTTTTTAGAGTAGGTCATGATGAAATGAAATTGTGTGGAATTAATATTCCACATTGAAAAAAAAAAGCCAATGTCATAAAAAAGAAAAAAGTGATATGGTAATTTTACTGTAAAATATATCTATAATATACCAGAAATTACATTCTTTACTGCTACTTAAATGTATTTAGATGGCAACTTTAAAAAGCATGGTTATTTTAGATGGTCCCTGAAGAGTAAGCTGAAAAACAGTGCTGAAGGATTTAAGTTCTGGTCAGTAATTTCAGTAGTTTGGCACTTACAGCCTATGCAAGTGTCAGGAAAAATTACTTGACTTTGTAGTCTGAAAGGATGAAGTCCAAACTCTACTGATCAATACAAACAAATTACTAAAACTATTTGAGCCTCAGTGTCACCATATATAATGTATGGGGACAATATACCTTCCACATAAAGTCATTGAAGACTAAGTGATAATGGCAGTGTGTCTAAAATATAGTAGACCTTAAATATTTTTGTGCTGCTTAATATGTTTATGAAATAAAGGTATGATTTTCCTTACCAGATTAACAGTTACCTAGGATCACAATACTGCTTTCTTGTTTGTCTGCTTTCTTTTTATAGTACACACACACACACACACACACACACACACCAAAGAAGCTATTACATGCTGTTAGAATGTTTGAAATGCCATTCATCCATTTAATAACATACCTCTATGCAGCAAACTGTGTATGTTAGGCACTATGCTCAGTGTAGAGATTCAAAGATAAGATATGATCCTGCTCTCCTGGTGAAGTAAAGGATGCTTACGAGTAAACAATTGAAGTCAGTGCAGTGCTATTTTTTGCTTGATAGAAGTATACAGGCATAGTTGCTAGAGCAGAGCTCTTAATCCAAACAGAGATAGTAAATAAAAAGTCTCTCAGTCAGATAATGACATGGTAAACACAAAAAATGAAACACAAAAAGGGATTTCGCAAGATTATAAAGATAGTCTAAGAAGAGGACACAGGATGAACTAAAAGTCAAAACTGCCTAGAAGCTGCTACTCCTTCAGTGTGCCTAGAGTAGCACATACAAGCAACAGTGACCAGTGTGGGTCTAGAGATGAAGACAGGAGTCAGGTTATAAAGGAATGGCAGGACCTGCCAAGGAACTTGAATTTAGTTAAGTGTTGTTAGCAAGGAAGTGTCATGACTAGACTTGTGTTATCTGGAAATCACTTTGGTTTCTTGTGAAGACTTCATTTTAAAGGGAACCACACACAGGCTTTTTCACTCACTCATGTGCTGAACAGTAATTGAGGTTCTGCATGTGCCAGGTGTGTGTCAGTTCTGAGCTATAACATATTATGTCTTCAAATGTGAGTTCTGACATTTCTTAGATCTATAAAATTGAACAAATTATTTTAAAGCTCTGAATATTAGTTCCCTGTTATAACATTGTGGATAATACTACCTATTCTAGACTTTGTATTATATGAGGATCCATTACAGAGCCTTAATAAATTACACTCTCAAAATTAAACACCTGGGAATAAACCTAACAAAGGAGGTAAAAGACCTATACAAGGAAAATTGTAAAACATTGTAAAAGAAGTAGAAGACACAAAGAATTCCCTGCTCATGGATTGGAAGATTCAACATTATCAAAATGGCCATCTTACCAGAGCAATGTACAGATTCAGAGTAATTTCCATAAAAATATGAATGACATTCTCTAAAGAAATGGAACAAATACTGCTGAAATTCATATGGAACCACAAAAAGCTCCAAGTAACCAAGCTCTTCTGACTGAAAATGTGAATAAATAATGGGAGTATTACATTCCCAAACTCCAACCATACTACAAAATGAATAATAATAAAATGCCATGGTATTGAAATAAAAACAGAAACGCAGATCAACGGAATTGAATTGAAAGCCCAAAATAAAACCAGACATGCATGGTCAAATAATCTATGATAAAAGATCAAAGACCATACACTGGGACAAGAAAAGTCGCTTCAATAAATGATGCTGAGAAAACTGGAGCCACTTTCAAAAGAACGAAACTAGACCATAATCTTACACCATATTCAAAAAAAATCAGTCAAAATAGATAAAAGACTTGGATGTAAGAACTGAAACCATAGAATATATAGAAGAAAACATAGTCAAAATACTTCCTGAAATAAATGTCAATAAATAAATGTCTTTGAGGACTTGTCTCCAGAAACAAGAAAAGCAAAGAAGAATATAAACAGCTTGGGAGTATATCAAACTAAAAGTTTTCTGTACAGCAAAGGAGACAGCAACCGAATGAAGAGACACCCTACTGAATGGGAGAAAATATTTGCACACTATACAAGTAATAAGGAATTGATATCAATGAATGCATACAACTCAACAAAATCAAAGTAAACAACCCAATCAAAAATGAAAGAACTAAAAAGATACTTCTCCAAAAAAGAAAGCAAATAGCCAACAGACATATGAAAAAATTCAACTTCACTTATTTATAGGAGATGCAAATCAAAACCACAGTAAGATACCACCTCACATCTGTGAGAATAACCCATATTAAAAGACTCAAAAAAAAAAAAGGGCCTCCCTGGTGGCGCAGTGAGTTAAGCAATGCACTATGAAGCAAACGCAGCCACTGCAGCACAGTTCGATCCCTGCCGCCGGCCAGGGAGGGGACTCACATGGTGTAGCAGACCTCTCCTGCCTCACCCACTGCTCCCCTCAGCAGTGTGTTTCAGTCAATCTGCCTGTTCTGCTCCCAGCTCAGTCTTTGGTGAATCCTCTCACCGCCCTGGACTCTGGCCTGTACCCTAGCTCTTGTATGCATAAATAAATAAATTATTAAAAAAAAAAAAGACTCAAACAACAAAAACAAAGAAGCAACAAGTGCTGGTGAAGATGTGGTGAAAAAGTAATCCTCTTACCCTGCTTTTGGGACTATAAATTGGCCTGTCACTATAGAAAGCTGTGTAGAGTTCCTTAAAATACTAAAAATGGGTCTACCTTATGACCTAATTCCACTCCTAGGAATCTACCTAAAGGACATAAAAACTCCTATGCAAAAGGAAATCTGCATTCCTATGTTTAGTACAGCACCATTTATAATAGCCAAGATGTGGAAACAGCCTTGATACCCCAAAACAAGTGAATAGATCAAGAAGATGTGGTATATATACGCAATTGAATACTACTAAGTGATCAAAAAAGATAAACTCATTCCATTTGTGGCAATATGGATGGAGCTGGAAGGTATTATGCTAAACAAAGTAAGTCAGAAAGAAGAAGATTCAATACTGAGTGGTTTTGCAGAATATAGAGAAACAAAATAAAAAGTTAGGTGAAAGACAAAACTTGCATGCTGACCACAGAGGATGGGTCAAAATAAGGGAGAAAAGAGCACGAAGGTTTATGGTAATGGATCATAGGTGCTACAGTGGTGGGAGAACTATGGGGATTACATCTGAGTGGAGAAATCAAATACTGTTCAAAAATTAACAATAATGTAAGAAAAAAGTACTTAGAAAAATGAAATAAAGAACAAAAATATATATAATTTCTCATTCTTACTGGACTTGACTAGGGTAAATTTGAACCCAGGGCTATGGAGAAAACACAAGATGAATAATAATTTGTTTATAAAATTCTCTTCAATGTTAGACCTTAGAGAGCTCCAGATATTATTTTCACATGTACATGATTCTAAACTTTTCTAAATGGATTATAAAGCTAAATAACAGTGCATTTCTTGGATTCTTTGGCATATTATTGATTGTAGCATATTTTGATTTTCAACGTTGAATAATAAAATTGCACTGTTATGTAATTCATCAATATGTAGCATCAGTATATGTCAGTGGTTGTCCACCAGATTATTTTGCTCCCTGCTTCATCCACACTAGAGAACAACTGGCAATATATGCAAACATTTTAGATTGTTACAAGGCACAATGTGAAGGCAGAGATGAGGGATAATTCTAAATACCTTATACAACCACTACCACTATAATAAAGAATTTTCTAGTCCCAAATGTCAATAGTGTCAAGACTGAGAAACTACATTTTATTTTATAATTGAATTTTGGAAAAATAATTTCAAGGTTATGGCAAAGTTCTAAATAAACAAGTCTTTGTGAAAAATAAACCAAAAATTAAAAAATGACTCAATCCTTTGAGGATATTATAGATAAATAAGAAAAAGACTATCTGCTTTATAATTTTATGAAAAGCAAAGTGAGTATATGATTTACTTTCATTTACCCAGCTTATATTTTAGAAATGAATTCATATATATCAATATTTTATCATTCAATAAATAATTTATTTTATATAAAGCATCTATTTTATATAAAGCATCAAATGAAAGATATATAGTTTTATGTTATATATAGTTATATATAATTATATATAGTTTTATATATTATATATAGTTATTATATAGTTGACTTCATTTCCTATTTAGTGTATCTAGAAAATGGTAAATTTAGTTTAGAAATATCTCTAATGTTGCTTGGCATATTAATGCTTCAAATATTTGTGTCTCAAAAGAATTCTTGAACATTTTTCAAGAAGGTATTTTGTTGTTCTTTAAAAAATTAAAGTATGGTTGTCTGCATTGCAGATAGGCATAAAACCAGTTGGTCACATGACTTTTTCCCCAAAGTGCAAAAAAAAACTGGAAACTATGTGAGTGTCTGGTGAAGGAATACACTCTGGTTATCAATTACTTCTGAAACTCAGCCATGTGCATACTATATTTTGGAATGGAACGAGCCCTCTGAGGGAATACTAGATAGTATCATTGTAAAGGAGAACTTGTAGTGTGAATCCAGAAAATGGAAGAGAATCATTTCAATTGATTTGTGTCTTGAGAGGTAAGAAAGAATTATTGTGATTCAGCTATCACTATAATGAGGGATCAAGTGCTGCTCTCCTGTATGGTTGGTTTCTTGTGTAAAGGTCTTTGCAGCACATGTCTGCAAGTAGATCTCTGACTACTCTTTATGTGATTAAATGCTTAGGACAATTTCATACTCTGTCTTTTCCTACATAAAATCCAAAGAACTTGGCTAAAAATCTTCTCTGTATTTTCATATTATCCTAATGTATAAGTTTAAAAGTCATACTGGTAGTATTTTATGAATATCATCTCATCTCTACTTTGTCTGGAATGGATTATTTGGGATATTTGTGGTCAAGTGACCAAGTCCTACTTCTGATCCTGTCATTAGCTCATTATATAAAATTGCACTAATCATAAACCAAATGTCTCAATTCCCTCTTAATGCAAAGTGGGCTAATGCCTGTTTTTACTATCGCACAGATTGTTGTATGCATGTAATAACTTTGCTAAATTTTCCTATCCCTTTTGCTCTGTTATCTCTTTGCCAGTGTCTCCACTTCAGTCTTATACCTATGTCTATGACAAAACTGGTAAACACCATTCCTTAATTACTTATTGAATGAAATGTAAGTTATCCCAGTTTATAATTTTCTCACCATTACTGAGGATCAGGGTATTCCACTTTAAATAGGCTTTCAGTGATTCAAGAAGCCAAAACCTCTTTAAAATCTCTCAAAAAGTATCCAAAGGTAAATATTGGCATGCTAATTTTTATTATAAAAATTTCTGGAGTTTATTTATTGTAGGAAAGAGGGATTGCATACTATCTTTTTGTAAAAAAGGTATTAGAATCAGTAACCCTGGGTCGAATCCTGATTTTAAAATCTACTTGTGACATTGCATAAGTTTCTTGAACTAGATAAACTCCATTTTTATGTTCTGTAATAATGGAAGAGTAATAATATATTCTTCATAGTATTAGTCTGAGGATTAAATGAGGTAATTCTTATAAAATTCAAGTTCAGTGCCTGACACATGATAAGTATATATATTAAGGTTGTCTAGGCTGTGTCAACTAATAAATGGCCAAATAACTGATGAGCCAATATGTTAGTTTGGGGCATATACTCTTAGTTAACAGGTGACTCAATTTTACATAATATTGAAAAGGAAAGGGAGACAGAGGCCTTAGCCAGAAAGTTACCATATAACTTTTGTTCTCATTCTGTTGGTGAGAATTGCTCATATGGAAAGGAAAGAAGAGATGGTTGTTAAGTATTACAAGAAATGTCAATGGATTAACTGGATGAAAGGAACAGTACGTGATAAAATCTAAAGATGAAAATGTTTCAGGTGCTTATAGAGATACCAGTATCTCTAACTTAAATTGGGTACAAAGAAGGTTAAGTGGAATGGGAAAAGAAAATTATTAATTCTCATTTAGAGTAATGAATTAGATGTCCAGAAAAATAGCCACTTGGGAGAGTCTTTTGGGAATTTGAAGATATAGGGTTAGAGATAGAGAAAAGTGGTCTGGTGGTATCTGTAGAGTCATTTACATAGAAGGAATGGTTATATTCCCTAACTCGATTACTAAAAACCTCCCTTACTCTAGCATCTTTGCCACCACTTTATTCTAATATCACTTAAGCAACAATAGTCTTAAAATTTACTAAAACTTCCCAGAATGTGACTGGTATATAAAGATCTTAAGGAATAGCATCTTGAACAGCAGTTCAAAGATACCAGTAAATTGGTCCCAGAGGTAAAAGAAGTCAAAACAAATAATTCAGAAATATTCAAGTATATTTATTATCTATAAAGTGGAGATGATATAATATCTACCTAATGAGTAGTCAGGAAGATTGAAACAATGGTAAAGTGTCTAAGTGCATGGCTCATGATTAATCATCTTATTTACCTCTTACTAAATGTTTTCCATTATTAACCTAAATAAGCAACCTAAATACATCTAACCTGAGACAGCTTTAATACTTTATCTTCATTTTTCCCTCAGAAGAGAGCTTTTGCACTGCACCTAAGTGACACCCAACTTCAATACAAAGCTCTGATGGGGGTCTTTTCAGTTGTCTACAAAGCAGTGAACTTTCAGCTGTGTTTCTGTTCAGTGTTCTCTTGGAAAACAAAAGTATCTGCTACCCAATTATGCAACATTTTAACCCTTGAGAAATTTTTTTATTTTTTTAAGTTTTTTCATTACTGTATAGACCAGGGATCATGAAATGAAATATGTGTTTCCTTTATGGATTGTCTTAAATTTGTGTTTAGAACATTTTTTAAAGATGTGAGTTCACAGAATACTTCTGGATTCTAGGGTGTTTTATGTTTATATTTCATTTTCTGCTATAAAAGCAACTTAGAAATACGAACTAGTGCCATAATAGTATGCTAATTTTCTAGGCAGTTTGTTTGTCTATAGCTATCATTTCATATAAATATTTTCACTTCTATTCAGCTTTTAAACTTTTATTTGATGTAATTATGCAAATATATTAAAGCTTAGTAAGCTATAATAAAGCACAAATAAGTAGTAAACACATTTATTTAATCGGTGAAATGTTGAGGCCATAAGTCTGAAAATAACATTACTTGTTAAGAGTATAGGGAATTTTATATTTATGTTTCATTATCTTTTTGTTTTTTTTAATATTGACTACATTAACCTAGTGTGTAATAGAAATATGGTAATGTCAATGCCAGTTTATACACTTCTGTACATCTTAAGATAATCTTTCCTTAGGCAATATGTAATATATAGAGTAATTGACAGATACTTTCCCCAACCAACATGGAATGCATCTGTATTGTAACACATACGATTGCCAGTTGATATGCTGCAGTGTGAAAAGGAGAGTAATATGAGTTAAGTTAGAGAGGTCAGATACTCAGAGTTCCATCCTGAATATAATTGGAACCTATTAGAAACTTATAGAGAGTAGGGAGGGACATTGTATGGCATGTATATATTGGGTTGTCAGAAAAGTCATGATGTATTTTTTTCTATTTTTTTCAAGCAAAAATATGTCATAACTTTTCTGACAGCCCAATATATGCATATATATGGATTACCTTTTGAAGATGAATAATGGAAGCAAGAAGACAAATTAGGAAATTACCATACTTTAGGCAACAAATCATAGTAGGTGGTAGGAATAAAGAAAATAGGAGTCTGCAGAAAATAGGGTTAGTTTGTGCTCACTTCAACCAGAGTGAAAAATCTTTGCAATTTAAAGGACAATGAGTCTAAGGGAATTTATTATGTATTGGGGAAAGGTTAGCACTAGACTCTTTGATCTTACCTAACAAGGCTTAAAAATCAAGCTTTGGAAAGATAAAATCATTTCTAACTAACTTAACTACATCCCCAAATGAAGATTATTTATAGAAATACAAAATTATGCAGCATTCTATCGGGAAAAGTCTACAAAGATTAGCATCCAATTAAAAATTACCAGGAATGCAAAGAAGCAGTATAATATGACTCATAATGAGAAACATAACACATAGAAATAGACCCAGTAATGGCACAGATGATAGACTTCTTAGACAAGGACATTGAAGTGTATTTATTATAACCATATTGCATATGTTCCAAAAGTTAGAAGCAAGATTGAGTAAGTTAAGTAGAGGCATAAAAGAGACCGAAAGTATCTAAAATGAATTCCTAGAAAGGAATGTCTGATGCAAAAGCATGTACTATGTGTAAGGAATCACAATTGAAACACCATAGAGGAAAATATTAGTGAATGTAATTGAAGACATAAAAACTATCCAAAATGAAACACATAGAGATAAAAGGGTAGAGGGAAAAAAGGTACTTCATTAGAGAAGTACACAATATAACAAATAAGTATATAAAAAATGTGCTATATAGTACTTAAGCAAGGAAATGGGGATTAAAATAACAATTAGATACTTACCAATTGGAATAGCCAAAATCCAGAACATTGACATTAGCAATGTTGCCAAAGAGCAACAGGAACATAGTTGGTAGAAATGAAAAGTGGTAGAGCCACTTTGGAAGGTAGTTGAAAGTTTCTTTAAAAACTAAACATACTCTTACCATATGACCCAGCAATCAAGCTTCTTGGTGTTTACCCAAAGGAGTTGAAAGTTTTCGTCACAAAAACCCACATGTGAATGATTAAAATGCTTTATTCGTTATTGCCAAAATTTGGAAGAAAACAAGTCCTTTAATAGATCAAACAAGTAGATAAATAGATTAATAAACTGTAATACATGAGGAAACAGGGTATTTTTTAGGGCTAAAAAGAAATTAGCTATTGAGTCATCAAAAGACAAGTAAGAAGCATGAATGCATATTTCTAGATGAAAGAAGTCAATCTAAGTTTCCAAACTACTGTTTGATTACAAATATATGAGATTTTGGAACAAGCAAAACTATGAAGGTAGTGAAATATAGTGGTTTCCTAAGGGTAGAAGAGGGGAAAGAACGAGTAGGCAGAGCACTGAGGATTTTTATGGCAATGGGTATAAAATGTTTCATATGTGAAACATTTCAAATCATCTATTAAGTCTATGAAATTTATTCTATATCAGTTATCTCTGAATAAAGTTTAAAAAGTGAGAAAAAGTTTCTAAATTTAAAAATGATAGTAAATATGGTGTGCAGGTTGTTTCTTGATCAGAGGGCCTATTTCAGGGAGAGAATTGGATCTGAAACTTGGATATAAATATGATTTATCAACAGAAAGTGAGCTTTTTCTAATTTAGCCACCCAAAGGAAGTGTGCGTGTGTGTTGCACAACCATGCATGTGTGTGCATGTGGGTCATTTTTTCCTAATGGTATTATCTTTTTTTAATTCACAGAAAGTTGTGTTAGCAGCAGGCTTGCTGAATCTACAAATTATCATCATAATTTGTTACATTTCAATTTTATTGCAAAATAAGTAAAAAGAGTCTACTGAGGCTAAATGAACTGCTAAACTTAAGTTTCTGTACACATGAGAAAACAAATCATAAAATACTACTTAAAATTAACAGAAAATATGAAAAACATTAAATAATTGTTATACTTTAATAATCTCCTTTTTAACTATAATATCTGTTAACACCTATTATAAAAAATAAATTGGTCTATTCCTATCTTCCCTTACATTTTTTCTCCACATTTTCTGAGTTTTTAAAAAAATATTATTTTGACATTGTGAGATCAAAAACCTGAATCATATTTATAAAACTGAAATTATATAAGACTATATAAATACTTTGATTCTATATTTAAATGGATTCATTGCTCACCACCTGTCTTTGTACCACAGTTTCTCCATCTTTGAGTTAAATTTTCATTTTTATCTTCCACTTTGAGTCTGTGTTAGCAAATTGTAATGCTGGGTGTTCCCTGAATTCTTAGAATCCTAAGACTGTTGTTTTTAACTTACAAAGCAACTTGATTAGGCATTCACTTTTAGGTGACATTTTACTGCCTTTGTAAACAAATCTTCACTCTTTCATAGCATTGAGGATTTTAATGTGACTGCATATCAAATTCATTCTTTATATGGAAATATCAGTAACTTCACTGGCACTTGATTAAATATTTTGGAGCACAGTGTTTCCCATTAGGCAACAAATTTGTTTTTCTTAAGAAAAATTTTTTGCTCCTACTCGAATACTTTATGTCCCTGTTGTTTTTTTCTCCAGGAATGCCAAATTTTATGTGTGTTAGATTTTTCTTTTTCTTCCACGTTGTCCTTTTTTTCCAAAATCATTAATCACTGATTCATCAATTCTTCTAAGTCCTGTCTGCATTTTCTATCTAACTAATCCTTTTGTTTTGTGCCTTCAAGTATAATTTTCATGTCTGCAACATATTTATATTTCTCTTTTATTCAACCTTAAACCTAGCCTGCTGACATTTTGTCTTTTAAGTGGTTTTATGATACATTGTTTTAATGTCAGAATAGATATATATATTTAACTAAAATAGTTTGAAAGAAAGGAGGTTTATGTTATCTATAATTCCTTTGAAACTATTAAGAGTTATAATTGTGAGTTTTTATTTTTTTGAATAAATTACTGTGTAATGTATGTTCACTTATCTTCTCACCACACCTCCACAAGCTTTTTGCCCAAATTTCTTTTTATATACCCCTCTGTGGTTCCTTTACAATTATTACTCTTATTTGAATACACCTAATTTTTTTAGAGGAATAATGTAAGCCTAGGGTTGGAGTGGAGGATGAACTGGGCCACTTCACTTTGTTGTTTTAGACAGTTATGGACTAAATTATGTCTCAGAATTTACAGATTGACTCCCTAATCTCAAATGTTACTGTACTTGTACCTCAGGCCTTTAAGGAGGAAATTAGGTTAAATGAGGCCATAAGGATGGGGCCCTAATCTAGCCAGAGTAGTGGTATACATCTAAGAAGAGAAAGAGATGCTAGCAACATGTATACACAGAGAAAAAATTATTGGTCCAAGGAGAGAGGTCTTAAGAGAAACCAACTTTTCCACTATTTTGACCTTGGACATTCAACCCCAGAACTGTGATAAAATAAAGTTCTGTTGTTTAAGTCAATCAGTTTGTGATATTTTGTTATGGCAGCCCTAGTAGACTAATATAAAGCCTGAAAGCAACTATAGAAAATATGGATGTATTCCAATAACATTTTATTCATGGATGGTGAAGTTTGGGTTTCATATAATCTTTTATATCACAAAATATTACTCCTCATTTGATTTTTTAAAACCATTTAAGATTTAATATTGTGAAAACCATTCTCAACTTATGGTAGAACTAAAATAGATAATAACTAGATTTGACTAGGAAGCTGTAGTTGCAACCCATCTTTATGGGAAATTTGAATCACAGTGAAGTTTAGTGAATCACAAGCCATTGATTTAAGATCTAATAATTGGGTTCCCCTCTGTCCTTCTTCTCTCTCTTTTCTGTATATAGAAAGTAGTGTGGCAGATCAGCCTATCTCTGTGAACAAGACTTTTCTACCTCCCTTCTGTGATAAGATGCTATACACAGGAAACTGCCTGTTTCTTTCAGACTCTCCTAGTACAAGATATTCCAATCAAAGCAACATTGGCTAGACCTTCCACTATTGTGACACTTATTTTCAGACTAGTCTTTATCATGTACAGGGTTTGGGGCTACTCTCAACACCTTCATTCTGTCAGTCCTTTCCACTGTAATTGACTTCTAGGTATCATAGTGTGATATATACTTATGGCCATTTCCTTGTCTTATTGGCAATGGGAGGTTCTTTTTTTTTTTTTTTTTTGTCCTGTTTGTTTTTTGTCCTGTTTTTCATTTTGTTTCTGGGCTTTAAGGGACTAGAATAAAGGATCCTTTATACACACCTTTGAACTTCAGTCAGTCAAATACTTCCAGACAGTGGGAAATGTGACTTTTCTTCCCTACCTTTCCAAAGAATAATCCAAGGCTTGGCCCAAGGCAAATATCTACTCACTTATAAATCTTCTCAATTTTCCTTATTAAACATTTCCACACTTCCTCTAGATACACTGGGACTATTCTCACACACAGTCCCATCATCTCTACTTTGATGAATTTACCAGTTTCCAACTGGTTTCTTTTCATCTGACCCTGCTTCCCTTGAATTCATTCTCTACTTTGCTGCAAAATGACCTTATTTTATAATATAACTGACCATACCACTCAATAGGAACTCTATTCTTAGGATAAGGACCAGAGTGTGGTGTAGGGGATACATGCAATAAATATCTATTTCTTAATATGGGGAATCAGAAGCCAAATGTGGAACTGCGATAGGTCATTGAGCTATAGTAACCCCATTAGCAGTTTTCTAAATATTTCTTTGCTCAGCTTTTCCGCCTATAAATACTTTCTTATCACATAAAACAACAATACAAGAGTAGATTAATGTACTAGTTTATGGCTGCCAAGAGTTTATAAATACCAAGATAGTATTAGATATGCAAGAGTATTACTAAGAAAAGGGAGCAGGGAAAGGTGAAAGAACCTCCATAGTGTATTGGAGATCTGACACCTATGGATCTAGAGAAGGGAGAAGGCATCTTAGACTATAGTGCTTTTCTAAGAAAGGTTTGGTCAGAATGATGGCAAGTCCTATAGCAAAGTCAAGGATAGCCAGTGTCCCGCCTCTGGATGAAAAGAATCTATATCAGTGTTCCCACAAGGTTATTCACTGGGTTGGAACAACAAGCAAGCATTATTGCCTCAGCACCAATGAGTTGGATCTAGAAAGACAATAACCCCTGGAGAAGAAGAGTTCACCATTTCATTTTTATAGTTCCCACAATTAGAAAGCCCTTTGAATAAGGAAATGAAGTATTAAATTAACAGATTGGGGGGAAAATCAAATTTTAGTTGGTTAAGAAATGCCTATTTAGTTTGTGGGTTTCACATCATAAAGTTAGCAACCTTGCTTTTTTAGTTTCTTTTTTCAGCTGTATTTATTTATTTTTTCTCTACTCATCAGCACCTTTATGCAGAGATTGGCAGGAACAGAAAAGCAATAAGAATTCAGGCAACTTTTTCTCTATTAAAGACCAAACAATGGAACCCCAAATCCCACTGTCTCTATCTTTTTGTTTAACTTTATTTTGAATGCTTTTCTTTTCATTTTAAAATGGTGATGCTGGAGGTCAGGTGATGAGGCTCAATGTGTGGGATTCTTGGGTCCCTCTGAGAAAGAATTCAGCATATGTTCCCATTCATCAGCACATGGCAAGTTTATTGAGGAAAGGGACAAAAAGAAAAAAAAAAAAAGGAGAGATACCTGTATAGACACAGGTGGGTAGTCTTAAAAAACAAAAACTGTGTTTTGCCAAGGCAAGGATGTTCTTTTATAATGTTATTTGATGTAATTATTGTGGGAATTATCATCTTGGGGTCACATTAAGTTGGTCTTCTAATATCAATGATCCTTTCTGACCCTATCTCATATTCCTGGAAACTTCCATAGCTTTATTTAGCCTAAGATTCATTAATCATCTTTATCCCCACTTCTAGTGCTTGCCCCTGTGGCACCATCCATTCTACTTTAAATTTCCATCAGTAACATGCACTAAAAGGTTTATACAACTGATTTTATCCGAAGGTGTTATTAAATTATAGTTTAGCAGATAACAACTTTGAAGTCCTAACTTTTTATTAATAAAAACAAAAGTAGTGATATATTTTCATCTCCTGTACTTCATCTATTATTGCTATTTCCCTAACCATTGACATGATTTTCCTGTGGTTTTCAAATTGTAAAGGGTGTGAAAAAAAATCACTTGTATTTCTTACATACCCAAAAGAAAATATGCTCTTAAAAGTCACTTTTATTTCTTAAAGCATTATGATTCATTCAGGAAGTTACTTGAGCTGGGGCCCAAAGAAGAGTAGACTGTCCAACTTCTGACACTTTTCAGAGCTCTCTGTGCAGAACTTGGTGACCTAATTTTTCTCTGTTGGCCTGTATTCAGCGGAACAAGTTGGAGTCCAAGTCAATAGGATTGTGAGGAGTTTTGTTTTGTTTTTTAAACCCAAACCACTCTTATAAAGAAAATGAAGCATTAAATAAAACATGCTGTTATAATCTTGTGTAATCTTAAAAACTGGCAGTACTGGTCTATAAAAACAAGTCTAAAAGCCAAGGCAAATAGGTCTATGAAGCAGTCAAACTCAGGGGGATGTTGCCCCAGGAGGCCCACCATATGGTAACAGCCAAACCAAACTCTTGATTTTGATCTCTTACTTATGGATGCCTAAGGTGAGGTGGAGGGGAGGATTAATAAAGGACAGAATTAGGATGTTATAGAATGACTTACATTCCATATTTTTTTGAAATGATGGTCAATATTTTAAAAGTTAGATATGAAACTGAAAATAGTAGTCAAAGAGAAAGTTATTTTCATGTAGCTACACAAAAGTGTTCCAAGTTATTTATTTATTTTGAATGCTTTGATTAAACATGTTATATGCTCAGTTTGGTCCTAGTTGTTATGGATGAGATGGCACGCAATTTTATTTTAACCTACACTTTTATCAATTATTTTCATTTTACATATAAAGAACCTAGATTTTAGTAAGTGAGAAAAATTGCCTAAGATCACATAACTAATAAAAGTTGAATTCAAGGCTTAAATTTTACGTGTTTAACTCAAAAATTCAACCCTTTCTAATATACCACAATATCTTAAGAGAGCAGCAGGCCTTAATTTCCTAGTATTTGTTATGTGCTTGAGGAGAGAAACAAGTTTGTAAGATAACTAAAGAATAGTTTTTATATTTAATAAAGTATGAATATATTTAAATGTGAAACTATAATTTGAGTACTACAAGAACACAGTAGAGCAAAACACTGTTGTTTCTCAAGTGCTAAACTGATTTCCCATGTACTCCCCATTTAGCTTTAGTCCTCTTTCATCCTGGCCTTCAGTATTAACAAAGTTATCCTCATTGTGTATTCCCCCAACTTTCTGTCACAACTCCCCTTCCCAACTAAATCAGCTGTCCTTCTCAGTCAGTATCCACACGCCACTTATCTTTTTTCCATCAGGCCCTATACTATTGGGCCTATTGTCCACTTCTCAGAAACCCCGCTACTTTGTAATACAGTTGTATTTGTTACTAAGTCCCTTCTACTCAGTCCCTGAATGAATTTACAAAAGCCTTCCAGTAAATTGCCTCCTAAAGCTAGCACTTTTGCATCTTTCAACTACTCTAGGTCATACTACTTGAAACTAGATTATATTACTTCCCTATTATACCTTAATTAATCTATTCAAATTTCTATCCCCAGGTTCTAGCCAAGGTCATCTTATAATTACCAGTTTTAGTATCTTCACAGTTGCCTCCCTAGTTAGAATATTCACCTTTTTTTGTCATCTACTACATCACTCGCTTCTCTGGCTTCTTTTCCTCAGTCATTTCCTTCAACTTCGGAAAGATTGTTATGACTTTGACATTTGCCTTTGCCGCTCTTTTTCTCAGTATAATCATACATTTTATGAACAATCTCATTCTCTTCAACAGATGGAATTATCACTGATATTCTATATTCATTTAGTACAGACTGCTTCCCTGAACTCCAGCTCCTTTATTCAGCCCCACACAGTTGCTTCAAACTCAATGTGTCTAAAAATAGATTACTTTATACTCTAAACCCTGTACCACCTCCTCTATTAATCATCTTCATCAACATGATACCTCCAAGTACCAGACTGCCCACGCCAAAACCTGGAAGCCATCTAAAACACTTCTCTGTTCCTCAATTCCTTGCTCTCCCAGATTCTTAAAGTCTCCTCCTAAATTTACTCACACATACTGGCTCTTTGTTTCATCTCCAGCAACAATCTTCTGATTTCAGTGGCTAAATGAAATAAACATCTCAATATTAATTACACAAAGAGTTTATTAGAAAATTAAAGAGAAGGTGTGAGTCTGGGAAGCAGACTGACTGACAGAGTTTACTCTGTGAGAACTGTCTCAGCAATCAGAAGTTTTGAGTTTAGTTTGTATAGCTAGGAACAGTGAATCAATGAAATAGAAATGTAATTATTTTTGATAGTTTCCTAAGTTATCTTTACCTAAAAATATATCGATGCTACCTATGTACAGAGGAAGTCAAATGCTGAGGTTTAACTACTTCCCTAAATTCTAAGGAATGCACCATGGAAATGCAAAGGTTCAGTACCCATTATTCAAATCTTCAATAATTGGCTCCTTGATCATTAGTGAGGGTTGAAAGGCTGGGTTATCTGCTGGCAGCAGATTCCTTCATTGCTGCTTCACAAAACATGAGGCTTGTTAGAAGCGAGTTCTGATTTAAAACCTATGTTCCTTTGTTAGGCCAAGGATGGGAGAATGGGGAGGAAGATAGGGCATTCCCAGAATATTTATAGTACGTTCATGGTGTGCAATCTGTCTGGTCGATCCCTCATGTTGTATCTGTATTTACCATTATAAGGCTACTTTTTTTGACTACTCTTCACCCATAAAAGTCAATCCTAACTCCTTAGAATACAAACTACTTTTTTCTAGCCCATCACTTTATACACTTTATACACTTCCTTGTAACTGATTTATAACAGTACTAAAATACTTGCATTTCCCCCAGATATATTTTCCTCTGCCCATTTCCTTCATACACACTCCTTTTCTCTGAAATTACCCTTTTTTTTTTACTCACACATACTGGCCCTTTGTTTCATCTCCAGCAACAATCTTCTGATTTCAGTGGCTAAATGAAATAAACATCTCAATATTAATTACACAAAGAGTTTATTAGAAAATTAAAGAGAAGGTGTGAGTCTGGGAGTTGTTTTCTTAGTGAGATTACTCTTTAAGAAACATAAATATCTCTCTATATAAATATTCCTTGCTTCTGTTTATGAAGTGCAGTACTCCTTAAGCTATGTAATGATTATACCTTGCATATACCTCTTTTGATATGCTTGTTCCATGGAATTAATGTTATCTTTAAATTCTGAGCTGTCTGAGCTGTCTTCTGTTCCAGACTAATTTTATTCAGAGTGGAAAACTCAAGTTCATTCTAATCTATCTGTATTTTCAATAGCATGCTCAAATGTAGTGAAAATTCCTTTACTAACTCTATGGAATTTTTAAGTGTTAATTGGATTTGATGTCTAATGAGTTGACTCTGTATCAAATTTCTTTCTAGATTTTCTGTGTGTGTGTCTTACCTCTCCTAGATTATCAAGTCTTGGAGTTTTTTACTTGCAACAAAATTACTTTAGGCCTCTTGTAAATATAAGTAGCTAAACCATGATCTTTGAATTGTCTGGGAAATCCATATTTAAATCATGAAATCATATATATTTTTAAAGATTTATTTATGCACAGAACTGGGGTACAGGCTAGAGGTGCTGGGGCTGAGAGGATTCACCAGAGACAGAGTGGGGAGCAGAATAGGCAGACTGACTAAAACACACTGCTGAGGGGAGCAGCGGGCTAGGCAGGAGAGGTCTGTTGTGCCATGTGGGTCCCCTCCCTGGCCAGCAGCAGGGATTGAACTCTTGCTGCAGTGTCTGTGGTTTGCTTCATAGTCCTTTGCTTAACCCACTGCGCCACCAGGGAGGCCCTGAAATCATATGTTTCTTATGATCAGTAGAGAATTCTAAATGAAATAAGAGGAAAAAAAAATGAGTTTGAGCTATTCACTTACTCTCATCTCTCCCTTTCTCACAGATTAATCCATTGGCTTTGCATTAAAGAGCCTTGTTTGTCACTTTGAGTGACTCATAACATAGCATTTCCATTATTACTACTTGGTTAATGTTTAAGTATAGCCATTAACTTTTAGTTCTTCTAACTAAAATTTTTTTAAAGATTTTTTTATTTATGCATACAAGAACTGGGGTACAGGCCATATGGGTCACCTCCCTGGCAGGGGATTGAACTGATGCTGCAATGGCTGAGGTTGCTTCATAGTGTGCTGCTTAACCCCTTGCACCACCAGGGAGCCCCTCTTCTAACAAAATTTAATGAAGACTTATATGATACATGTTTACATGTATCGTACATATTAAATAAGTGCCTCCAGATAAGTAGTGACATCTTCTAGGATAAAGAATCAGCAGTAGATATTTTTAGGCCAGAGTCAGAATATACCTCCAAAACAAATGTATAGGTTAAAGGTGAACACTGAGCACAGGATCTAAAGGGAAGAACACAAAAAATCTGAATAAGCTGGACCAAAAGGCCCATATTTCAAGTTCATGATCCAGAGGAATGGAGAGGCTCTGGAGGTCTCTATGTTCCCAGAAACAGTTAGTACAATTACTGCTTCCATACAGGTTTATGGCAAAATCTGCCTTGACTTAAAGGATTGGTCAAAATTTGCCTAGTGAGAGCACAAAACATGGAAATTAGTTCTAAGTCCTTATGGTTTTTCACAGTTCTGGAAAACTTACTTCAAATATTTATCCAGATGCAAAATTCCTTGGATCATTGTTTAAGAGTGAACTTTATTAACTAAACTGGATCCAGGAAAATTCTATAATCAGTTTTGTTATTAAGAAACTTCATTTTCATTTGATGCATTCCTTTCTTGTTTCATTTATTCATTTCTGGGACTCAGTCCAAATCATATATAAAACATACATAGAATGAAAGGAAACAAGTGGCCTCTTTATATAAACTAATCAAGAAGGAAATGAAGCCACCCAAATGTGGCCTATGCCGTCTGTGGTCTGTGAAAAATAGTAAAACTATAGTCGTGTTTTTTTTTAAATGTTAACTGTAAAATATAAAATTCTTTTTATTAGCACCAGATGTCAAGTCTGCTTATTAAAATGCCATGGCTTATTAAATAACATCATTTTAGAGTCACTGAACTTGTAAAAACTATTTTTATGCAGTTAGATTAAATGTCTGAATTTATGTATTACTTGCTACTTCTATTCAAATATGTGAATATTAATATACATAAATTATAATTTAAATTTAGAAATAGATTTATAATTCATGGGATTAATTAAAATACTTTTAAATTGGCAAAGTAGATTTCTTTTTACTCTTAGGTTTAAAATTTATTGAGTTTTTATATAGCACTGAAATTAACCATGACTTTTATATATCAAGTCCAAAGGAAATCAAGGAAGAGTAAGTAAAAATAAAGAGTAGATTTGAAATTATATAATGCATTCTTATATCCTTTCTGCAGCTTTTTCTGTGACTTCTATAATTATTTGTGAGGAAATCTGTTCTCTTCTATTTCTTCCTATATTTGCAACAAGTTACTACAATCTTTTACAACTTAAGTAAGGAAAGAGATAATTTTACAATTAGGACAGAACCAGTAGGTAGAATTTTTGTAGAAATAAAAGCAGATAAGTTTTGTAAACTGCTTTCAAGGTCATGCTTTGAATGATTTAAATTCAAAGTCAGTAATGAGAATTTAGAATGCTAACTAAAGAACATTATATTTTAATTTTATTTCTTCATAAACTGATACTGTAGTAGAACTCTTCTCTGAGCAGCGCTCCTTGAAATGAATTACAGATAATAATTATTTTAAATAATTCCTTTTCTAATTCATTTTTACACAGATATAGTTTGTATATGATACATTAGGTAGCTAATATGAGGAGGATTAGTAAAAAAAAAAGTGGGTTTTTTTGAGATATAAATTCACCTACATCAAAGTCAGTCAGCCTTAACATTACTTGGGCCAACATCAGTGTATAATACTCACAGCCTTTATATTTGTCCAAGGAAACCAACTTTCTAGTGGTAATCTGGTGATTACCCTTATCTGTTCATTGTACTGAAACAGTATTCAATAGTGTTTAAATCAGGGTCACCACTGAATATAATTTGTTCAGTTCGAAATCAGCAGGTGTATTCTGGACAAAGTAAAGAGCAAATAGTAAAATGGCTTACATGTTTACTTAAGAGTTTATTTATTTTGGGATTTTATCTGTTGCTTTTGGTTGTAAAGGTTTACTACAAGGACATTATGAACAAATGGGCCTTTTGTGTTTCAGGAGCAGCAGGTGTTGAAACAGCTTTGTGATTTCACTTGGACAATGGTTAAATGTGCTTATGGACTAGATTGATCATCACATGCTTCAATGACCATAACCTCCCAATAAAATGTTGTATGAATGTTTTTATGACTACCTAGTGTTTTATCATTCAGTTAATTTGCATATTTACTGTGTGGGCAAAGGATACATGTCTGGATAAATGTTCTAAAAAACTATATATTAAATCTATTCTTCTCATAAAACAAATTCCCAAAATCTTATTATTCTTAAGCTATCTTTGTGAACATTGATTAATAATTGCTGTGGTTTTAAAAGTATTAAAAACTTAATATCTTTCAGAGAAGTGACTATATTCAAAGAAATTTACTACAATTTATGCATGAGGTAATTCTAAACGCTCTGGAATTCCAAAATCTCCAGTTTGGATGATTTATTTGTTTCCTCTCATATATGTAACAGAGAAAGAATCAAGTTTCCAGCATAGTGCGATATATATTTATATATATATATTTCTATCTATTTACTAAAGGATGCGACAAATATTTATTGAATAAAATATCCAAAGGAAAAAAACCATTGCTGGCTAGAGACATTAACTATACAAGCATCAGTGAATACATTATCCCATAATTTGCTCAAAAGTACACCCTTTCTTTTTTCTGTTTCTGGAACTGATAAGTTTAACTTCATAAGTTTTTTTTTTTTTCAAGTTAGTAGCAGTTCCTTTCATACCTGTCTGTACGTCACATTATGAATCTTAGAGATAGTCTATTAATATATTATATTGCTGAGACCTAAACTATTTCTACCCTATTATTTGGATTTCCAAACAGAATATTGGGAAGTGAAGGGTAGTGGCAAGTTAAATATAAGAGTTGCAATAGGATATGTGTGTCTAGGGAATTTTTGCTCGTCTTTGACTTAAATTATAAAAAAAATACATAACATACAATTTGTTATCTTAACCACTTGAAGTGTACAATTTAGTGGCATAAATACATTCAAATTGTGAAGCAACTGTTACCATCTCCATTTCCAGAACTCTTTTCATCTAGCAAAATTGAAACTGGGTACCCATTAAGTAACTCTGCCTACCCTCTGCATCCTAGGCCCTAACATCATGATTTTTAATGAAAATATGCATGCTATATTATATAAGGAATATATATAAGAAACATAGTTCTTTAAATCCATCAATAAGCATATATTTTTATCACATTTATGAATGTTTTAGAACTGACATGTGGAAAATACATATTATATATTTATCCATTGTCTAATTAATTTTCCTGAGAAATGTGTCTCCTTATACTTCCGACTAACTTTTCATGTGCTATTTTAATATTGAAATGCATTAGGGGTTCATTTTCAAATATTGCTGACACCTTTGAACTTTGGTAATATTTTCCCAACATTTCTTATTTTCAGGAACACTAATTGTCATTGTTTTATTTTCAGGTATTTAACTTCTGTTTTTTAATGAATGTGACACTTAGCATTAACATTTTTCATATTTCCATACACATTTGTGTATTTATCAAATTCAAGTTTTGTGTATATTGAGTAATTAACACCTAGATATCCTATTTTCAGCTATTTTATTGCATCTGTCCCAATGTCACCTGGGCTACACTGATTTATTTTGAAATAAAGTAATTTCACCTTCATTTTTGTCTAGAGTTACTTATTAAATTATTTATGAATGAAGATCTTTATTTAGTAACACTCAATCTCAAAGAATGATTGAGAAAGACTCCCTACTATATTTTGTTTCCATTTGGAGTCCTCAGACAGAAATTTCTCTGCAGCAGAGAAATTTCATAAGTGAGAGTTTTTAAGCAGCTGAATTTGAAGAATTATTCTGAATTATCTATGTTGTACAAGCATTAAAACATTCTGACATTAGAAAATAATTCTTAATTTTTTATGTTCCAGTAACAAAACCTATTTTACTTTTTAATTTTATTCTATTTGTTATTCTAAATCAAATCATTGTAAATTTGCTTTAAAACAAGTCAGAACCATTTAAATATGATGCGTAATTTCTAGTCAGGTCAAGTTCTCTTTAAAGCAGTTATAGTCACATCATCCTGACATTATTTGAGGAATATAAAGAGAATCTTCTTAAAATGTCTGATATTTTACCATCAGAAGTTCATTACTTGGTGTCAGATTGTGCCTTTAAAATACAAATATCCCTGGGAGAAGTGACTCTTTTCATTGTCAGTCACCAACTTTTTTTGCTTTTGCCTAGGGCAAGTATGCACAGAGGCATAGAATAGTGTTAGAAAAAGAGAATTAAAAATAGGGTAAAGAGGAACTTTGGTATCAAGTTCAAAGTTTTAACAAAATGCATCAATATTTTCCCTCTTTCATCCCTTATTCCTGTGTTGCTTATTTGATTTTATAAAGAAATATTAAAACATAGTATTCATTTCTTCAGAATAATCAACAAATGTTTGTCTCGTCAGTAGGTGCTGCTTAGAATATCAGAATGAATTATTGTACTTACTCCTCAAAACAATCCTATTTGACAGATGAGGGAATGAAACTCAGAGAAATTTAGTGACTTTCTTAAGGTTACCAGTTATTAACTTTCTTTCTGATTGTTAAACATATATACATAACCTCTGAACTATATTTATTCTTAGAGTAGTACATTGAATGGTTTCAAAAGAGTGAATGAACAAATTGAATTTTAGAAAAATAACAATAGATATGGGTGGTACTGAAGGGGAGTAAGACTAGAATCAGACTAGAAGTGAGGAGGTTTTTGCAAGCGTCTAAGCACAGCCTGAATGTTGAGTAGGAGGTAGCAGTAGGAATGAAAATAGGGATTTGTGTGAGAGTGGGGAGTAAACATCAATAGAATTTAGTTAGGACTGGAAATAATCAAGAACAATTATTGAGTTTCTGATTTGAATAAGGAGATGAAGTGTCTACATTTATTTTTCACAATTCTGGAGACAGGAAGACTAAGATTAACGTGTTGGCAAATTCAGTTAGGTGAAAGCCTGTTTCCTGATTTGGAATGGGAATAACTATCTTGTTATTATCACACGGCACAGAGAGCTCTGAGCCCTTCATCTTCTCAAAAAGTCACCAATCCTATCATGGGAGCCCCATCACTATGATCTCATCCAAATCTAACACCACCTAAAAGCCCCACCTCCAGATACTATCTCACTGAGGCTTAGGTACAGACATATTAATTTGGTGGCAGGGTTGGAAGTGGGAGAACATGAACATTTTATCCATATCAATGGAGATGCTATTCACTATGGTAACACGGGGAAAGGATTGTTTGGGGGTTGATATATATGTGGGGTGGGTGCTTAATGTTGAGTTTTGATAATCTAGAGTTTAGGGTGTCTGTAAAATGTCCAAATGTAGATGTCCAGTAAACAGTTTTTCTTATTGACCTGGAGTTCAAAGAAATAGGCATGAACTGGAGATATAAATTTGGAGGTTGACAGAGCATAGACCGTAAAATGAGATCACTTGGAAAAAAGGTAAAGTGAGAAGAGAATTTCCCTGCACCAATGTATGACAAAGCAAACCAGAACAAAAGTAAATGAAATCAACACAGAAGAAATGGCAAAAATGTAGAAATGGTAGTAGGACCCTGTAGAAGTACAAAAGCCCAGAAGGATAAAGTTTCAGAAAAGTGGTGTGCTCAGCTGCCTGACTTCTGCAAGGTTAGAGAGCTAACATGAGGGGAGGACTAGATTGAACATTGAGGAGATTGGTGGTATCAAGAGGGCAATGAAGACAAAAACCTATACCCTTTCTTCTCAGTTATTAAATGAATGTATGGTATAGTTTAAGTCTTTATGTCAGAGAGAAATAAACTTCATTCATCTTGCTCATTAATAAACATTTTAATTATTTTAAATGATCTGTGCAACCTAAAATTATTTAATCCTCATACCCTGGTTGGCATTTTATTTTCATCTCTCTCTTTCATTTGATTCTCATTTTATAAACAGATTTTTTTCCACATAAGCTTGATGTTTTTTAATGAAATCTGTGCAATTTTGAGATACTAAGAGAAGTGTGATTTCGCAGGTACTCCCTGAGGAAGGAAGCAATGACAGAGCTGGTAAGTCTTCTTGATGAAATATGTTTTACTATTTTTTTATGAAACTTGTTTGGAGAGCCTTGACTAGTTCTTATAAATTTAAACAGGTCCTGAGTCTTGCTGAATAACTGATAGTCACAGTATGACATTAAGTCAGAATATGCCCTATATATTGAAAACCGGATCAGTTTCCTTAGTTCTTCTATGATTCTCATGCAGTCATATCACAGGTTCAATTTCCAAATTACAGTTGGCCTCACATAGAAAGAAAATTCTTTGCTTAACCAATCTTTATCTTGAATATGTACTACAGGTTAAGTAAGAACAAAAGAAAAGATCACAGTTATACTGAAACAATTACTTTGAAGATTAGTCTTTACAATAATGAAGGCTAGCAATTTTTATTTGTATAACTTGTGTATTCAGAAATGTTCTGTATAAGTAAAATGTTTCACATCTTAATAGATTGAATTTCTTCTTTCAATGACTAAATAAAATAACAGCTAACAATCCCCCCAAACCATCATTTCTTAGCAACTTTTGACAGCTGTTATTTTATGTGAGCAGTCCTTTATTTGAACAGTCTACTATGGATAATCATTATGGTCTGTCATTCCTTCACAGGAACATTTAAATGTTTATTTGTAGACAGAAACTATTGTAAAAATTTTGTGTAATTCCAAAGAATAATCTTGTCAAATAATGCCACTAAAAATGATAATACTTGAGTTTTGCCCTTATCTGCATTGATAACTATCACTACATCTATTTTTAAATACTCCTTTTTCTTTGCTCTGTTGGAGAACAATTTTATTGTTCAAAAACCTATTCAGTGGGAGTACTACGGTAACATCACCAGAAGGAGAAACTCCAATACTTCCAAAATACAAACAATGTAATGCAACATTACCTAATAAAAATAAATAATTAAAAAAATTCATCCTTCAAAATCAAGATTGCAGTTCAAATTAGCATCACCATTGCACCCAAGGGGCATGGTTAGTTATCTGGTGCTCTTCCATCTCTTGAGGGATTTGCAAGACCTTTACCCTGGGCCCGCATACAAAGTTACCGATTGTAACTTAGTGAAATGTGCAGGACCCACCAGCCATACTGCAAAAACCACTAAACAGCACTTTTTCCTGCCATCTGTGAAATGCTTATAGCATTGAATATGAATAATCTTGTCTATTTTCAATTTCACTTTTGAAGTTTTAAACATATGTAATATTTAATTAACCACCTGAGGAAATTAAGGAAAGCCCTCTTTTCAAATAACATGAATGTGTTCCAATAGCAAATTATGTCATAAATAAAACCCCTATGCTTCAAGTCTCTTGTTGAAATTTCAACCTGCTTTCAAGGAGTTGATATTGCATTTTTATCAGTACAGCATGTGCTTCACTACAGACATAATCATATGAGAAATGTACACAAATGGCAATATTTGAAAATTTTAGAATATTTTTCTTGGAGATCTGATAACTAGATTGTGATACTTATTTTCTTCATAGCACAAACCTGTTTGTTTTGAGTTTAAGGATATTTTCCCTTACGTAAAGCTACAGTCAAAAGCTTGCATAAGAAATAGCTAGAGTTAACTCCTGGCCAGAACTGACAAGAACTTTCCTAAGAAATCTCCAATGCCAACAAAGCACAATCTTCAGTGCCTAAAGTTGTTTAGTTTAGGTGACTCTGATGTGTTATATAATTACCAGAGTGGATGTGGAATTTACATCTATGAGTACTGAGGTATCATGAAGTAGAGGTTCAGCCTACCAGAGATTGAATTTTTAGTTGCTTATCCACTCCGCTAGCTACTGTTTCATTTTGACAGGAAAAAAAATAGAATATGCAAGCAGGTCAGCAGAAACTAGAAAAAAGGCAAATCAATTTTCACATAAATATTTATGTAAAGCACTCTGAGAATAGAAAGTATTTGGTGAAGGTTGTCTGAGAACAATTTTTTCTGTGCATGTAAATCAGAGGAGAGTTTTTGAAGCCTAATTCAAATTCCCATGCAAATGTAAGACTGTTGGTAAGTTTGGGTTTTCCAATTACAGTTGTTCTCTCTCCTATATTTTATTCTCATCATTCAAATTAAATTATTTCCGTAATTTAAATGTGTAATGACCATTCCTCCCTGCTGTTTATAGAATGAAGTTAGTTCCTCTCACTTCTAATTTGGCTCTCCATTATTGTTTCTGATTGGCGTGTCCAAGAGCTTCTCTCTGTATGTTTTACCAAAGATGTAATATGGAGACCAGACTGAAGAGGCCACTCGATATATACAGATATAAGATGTAACATGATAAAAGGGAAGAACATGATCGTGATCCAACCTCAATGTTTGCCTTTATAGGGTCATTCCTAGTGATTTGTTGTTCTGTGTTAAATGGCCTACTTTTACTCTGGTTTTAATCACCAGTGGAATCCAATATAATGTTTAAAGGTCCATTATTGTTACTACTTTCACTAATGTATTAAGAAAGGGTGTCACAAAATAACCAGACCCTTTCCTAAGCACTTTAGAGTATTCACTGGGACTGAAAAGTCTCAGACTGATGATGGAAAAAATATTTACTATAGAAAAATGGAGTAAATTCTCTGTTTGTGCTTATCGTGCCGCGATCTTTGTTAGAAAACCAAAGCAGGACAGTGGTATAAACTGTCATATAGTTAATAATAGAATAAAACATTAATTTCATTTTGAAAAGTAAATATGAATATTCATAAATATACACAAACTTTAAAAAAATAACCTAGTAGTTGTGGTTGACTTTAAGTTTCATTTCTTATTGTATTTATTTTTCATTCTTAAAATTTATAGTTAGGAAATTAATACCAAGTTTCAATGTTGTTTGCTATCATGAATATTTGAATCTTGAATATACTATTCTTAGCATAAAATGTACATTCACTGCAGGATTGCAATATATTTCTCTCTAGTTTAGAAAAAAAATAAGCCTGATAAAATAAGATCACATCTGAAAAAATTACTTACATTTTTTTCTGAGTAATTTCAGTAGGGAAATTGGGACTATTCCTCTAAGAACAGTTTCAAAAGAGGATTTGTGGCCTTAACTATTCATACTTCCTGCAAGTAGTATAATTATTTTCTGCCTTCTCAGCTTCATTTATTATGGTGTTTTGTTAGACTCATTATCAAGCATATGAAGGATCTGTCACAAACAGAATTTCACAAGAGACACAGAGTTTCCAGGGAGTCATGGGTACAGCCAAATCCAATGATTTAGAATAAAAGAATATACAGTGTAGCATGCATATTCTCCTATTTTGCTGAAATTTAGTTATAGTGACTATTGTCTGAGCCGAAGAGATCCTTGGAACCCTTCACTAACCACAACTGGAAATTATAATTTCATTTTAATTCAAGTATTTGTTGAACATTTACTATGTTCCTGGCACTTTGTGAGGGATTAAATTTACTAAATAAGGTAAATTTATCCCTCCTTCAAAAAAAATCACCTTTCTTTTAAGATTTCTTCAATGAAATCAGAGCTTGATCAGTAAATGTATGGCTATTTAGTGAAACTTATGATAATTTAATAAGTTTTAAAATTGTGATTTCGTATAGCCATATGAAGAGAGGCAGTTACCATTCAGTGACAATATGCCCAGAAGAGACAAAAGGAAAGCTAGAGTATGCTGAGAGGAATCTTAGTTTTATTTGATTTTAATTAATGTGAATCTTTACCTTGAAATGAAAGCGCCATATAAAGCTTAAGAACTATATAAGTCTAGTTAAAATACATTCCTTCCCTCTATTTGAACTGCATCAGTTAATTCTAATAATTAGTTATAGACCTTGCAGTCTGCCAACTTAAATACAGATGGAGAAAAGAGAGTAGTTTTTATCCACCCCAACTTTTGCAGCTGGCATTTGAAGTCATCTCCAAGGCAGTGCTTTCCACACATCTACCAAAGGACCCTAAATAGCAGGGAGTAAGGGAGATTTCCAAACCAGCCAATATGATTTTTTTTTTTACTGAAGAAATCAGATGAATTTCACATTGCTGTGCTCTCCACTTCATGATCTTTGCTAACTCAGCATGGCTGCCATCTAGTCACTTAGCTGCTGCCTGCTTTTGAAAGCTTTCTCTGTCCACTCTTTCTAAAGAGGTTGTTGAATCATTCCTGCCTCCCAAACCCAGTTTCTATCTCTGCAATCACATTGTTTCCTTCAGAGCACTTATCAAAATTTGCTTCCGTCCTTCCAGTCTTCCTTCCAATCCTTCTTCCTTTGTTCCTTCTTTCTGTTAAACTAGATTTATGTCTTTTTTTAAGCAAAAGAATTATTAACTAATTAGAGGTATAATTGTGACAGAGAAAATAGAATATCCAAGATCACACATAAAGAACGAGTTATAATATCTTAAAGTTAGAATACCTTGACTTCTCCCTCTATTCTCAGTTCATGGACTTGTATCACCATTAAAATGCTTTATCATTAATCATTTTGCTTACATTTCATTTCATAAAAATTTTTATAACAGGGCCTCCCTGGTGGCGCAGTGGGTTAAACAACACACTATGAAGCAGACCACAACCACTGCAGCATGAGTTCGATCCCTGCTGCCTGCCAGGGGGGGACCCACATGGTGCAGCAGACCTCTCCTGCTGTGCCAGCTGCTCCCCTCAGCAGTGTACTTCCGTTGATCTGCCTGTTCTACTCCCCACTCTCTGTGGTGAATCCTCTCAGCCCCCCCACACCTCTGGCCTGTACCCCAGTGCTTGTATGCATAAATAAATAAAATCTTTAAAAAAAAGAGAAAATGAAATAAGAAAGAGGCCTACTATTAACTGATGATGAGAGCTTACATGTGCTAAAGAGCACAATTAAAAAAAAATTTTTTATAACAAATAAGTAGACCCTTTACAATTCTAAGAGAATTTTTTATAATAGCAGATACCTATAGTTTAAAAAAAGTAATTTGTATTCCCCAGGGAGTTCCCACCACCATTTCACCCGTGTGCCATCAACTCAGCCCCTTGTGCAACTTCTACCCTCATCCCCATCTTTGCCTTCCCTCCCCTCACCCCTTCCCCATAGTTCCTTTAGTTTATCATTGACCTTTTGGTCTTGTTGAGTTTTTGTTGTTGTTGTTGTTTGTTTGTTTGTTTTTGGTTGTAATTGCCCATTTCCTTGAGCTTACTCTTTTTTTTTTTTGTAGATGTTGCTCTTTCACATTCCTGATGTCAAATATAATTAAATAAATCTAATTTTTAAAAAATAAATAAAAAGGAAAAAATGTATTTGTTATTATTAGTGTGTTATGATCAGTGTATATACAAAATATCTACCATGGATTATCTCTATTTAAACAATTTTCCCCAATTTTTCTGTATGGCATTGAGTGACCTATTCATGTCACCTTTATTATTTTATTATATTTCTTCTTGCAACTTTTATAAATTTGATGTTACATAGTCACTGTTATTTACTAAATATATTGTTAAATGTTGAATCTTTATGGTAAAATGAGGCTTTTGACATTAAAAAAAGTAATTTGTAAGTTCAGCTTTACTACACTAGAAGATATAATGAAAATGTTCAATACTTACAATGAATACTTTGGGGTTTAAAAAAAGAATATGAGAAATAATTTAACAGAAGAGACAGGAAAATGAAGGATTGACAATAACGGTGGAATTACAATGTAACTGAGTTTGAGTTGAGTAATAAGGACCAAAATTATAAGTATGTGATAAAAGGCAGAAGGAAATAACCTTACTTAAAAATTAGGTACCAGTAAAGATTGTTCAAATTGTTGACCATTAACAAGGAGAAAATGAGAAAGTTTGATATTCTTGCAAATGACTTATTTATATCATCTCAAAAATTAATTCCTTATGTTATAACATTAGATAGAATAGGAAAAAAATATCAGCAAAAAGCTATCTCCATTTTTTATATTCTACCACTTGTCAAAACATATGGTCAGTCTCATATTTTAAAAGATATTGGGGATTATTTCCTTCCATGGGCCACTGAACATTGAGGATGGTTTAGGAAGAGAAGCTCTACTTACTACAAGAAGCTACAGAGATAGTGTATAGTTGATACATACAAACAGTCCTGAATAGCCAAAGTAACAAATAAATGTGTTAAAGATAAATGATCATATTTATTTTTTTAACAAAATTCACATTTTATTTAGGTTGAAGTAAAATATACAAAATTGATTTTCTTCACCAAATATAACAGCAATATTTTCTGTATTCTTCCTATATAAACCACAAAACATTTATTTATTTTATTTATTTGTGTATATTTGACATAAATTGTGGTCCCCATGGATTTCCCACCACCATTTCACCAGTGCACCATCACCTAAGTCCCTCGTGCTCTTTCTGCCCTCATCCTGTTTCCTCCCTGCCACACACAAAGTGTTTCTGATTTGTCCTTGTCTTTTGTTTTTGTTTTTGTTGTGTTGTTTTTGTTTTTTTAATTCTTATTGTTCTTTTCCTTGGTCCCTTATTTGGTTCCCTTATATTCCTCCTAGAAGTGCAACCATTGGGTATTTTTCTTTTACCTTCTGACTTATTTCACTGAGTATAATCCCCTCTAGCTCTATCCATGTTTCTACAAATGACTCTAGTTTATCTTTTTGATTGCTGAAGAGTATTCCATTGTGTATATGTACCACATCTTCTTGATCTAATAATCTGCTTTGGGGCATTTAGGCTGTTTCCAGGTCTTACTTATTGTAAATAGTGTTGCCATAAACATAGGTGTGCAGGTATTCTTTTGAATCAGTGTTTTTGTGTCTTTTGAGTATGTTCCTAGGAGTGGGATTGCTGGATCATATGGGAGTTCCATTTTTAGTAGTTTGAGGAACCTCCACACTGCTTTCCATAGTAGTTGGACTAGTTTGCATTCCCACCAGCAATGTAGTAGAATTCCTTTTTCTCCACATCCTTGCCAACATTTGTTGTTGCTAATTTTTTTGACATGTGCCATTCTCACTGGTGTGAGGTGGTATCTCATTCGCATTTCTCTGATTACAAGAGGTGTTGAGCATTTTTTATATGCCTGTTGGCCATTTGCATTTCCTCTTTGGAGAATTGCCTTTTGAGCTCTTTTGCCCATTTTTTGACTGGATTATTTACTTTGTTTTTGTTTAGTTTGGTCAGCTCTTTGTAGATATTTGTGATAAGTCCCTTGTCTGTAGTGTTGTGTGCAAAGATTTTCTCCCATTTGGTGGGGTATCTCTTTGTTTTGGTTATTGTCTTTTGCTGTACAAATGCTTTTAAGTTTGATGTAGTCCCAGCTATTTATCTTTTCCTTCACTATCTTTGTTTTGGCTGCTGTGTCTTAAAGATGTTACTGAGGTGTATGTCATGTAGAGTTTTGCCTACTTTTTCTTCTACATATTTTATGGTTTCAGGTCTTATGTCTAATTCCTTAATCCATTTTGTGTTGGTTACAAAACACTTATTTTTATAGGTTTTCCAGGTTTTACTTATATATCAAGACAAAGCAGTAGACACAGCCATGGAAAAAGACAAAAGAAAACAGACAAATCAGTTGTCAGTATCCATTGGCCTCTGATCCTGTCCCAACCATGAAACAGGTCACATTTAACATTTTTTTAAAAATGACTAAATAAAAATAAGACCAGACAAAAACTAAAGATCAGTCTCCCTACAATTTACATGGTATTTTCCTTGATCTACAATTCAGTGTATATTAAAACCATGTAAAAACATTTTCTATTTGTATGTAAAATAGTATTAGGATCTAGTTTCAAGAGAAATTCAGATAATAACTTATGTACTAGAAGATTTGGAAATCACAGAGAATACAAGACAATTCTTCACAGTGCAGGCTGCTCAGTTGATTTTCAGGAGAGTCACTAAATTCTAGCTCCCTCATTTTCTCCTCTAGAGTGGACCCATTCAGGTCAATGTAGATTTCCCTTTGTATTCAGGACTTTTCCCAGTGTACACTAATCTAGCGGTGAACTCCAGATTGGGATACTGCCTAGATAGAATAGGGCTGGGGGACATTTGTGGCCTTTTTATTCAACTGCATGATACTAACCTTGGTGAGCCAGTTCTGACAGTCCTTAGATATTTCAAATACTTGCTGGTCACACTCTTTGTTTTTTGATGACTTTTAAAGTAGGAGGCATAGATGAGACTTCAGGCTTCCTACACTACTAGTAGGGGGGGAACTGCCATCAAATAAATGAGTGTAAAATACTTATTTATCTCATTTGAATAAGTACATATATGATGGTTTTCCTTTTCACTGAGCTCTTGTATAAAGTGAGATCACAGTTTTTGGTGTTTTTTAACTTTTTTTTTGAGAATTTCAATGAGATTTTTATTCTTAGTTCCAAAACTCACATCAAAATCAAACTGTCATTTGCTAGCAATCAGCAGTTAAAATTAACAAACTCTTAAACTCAGATAAGATTTCAACTCATCTTTAAAAGTCATTTTTCAGTTGTGGATATAAACTTAGTACCTGCTGGAAAATTCACTAAAACAAGCTTATCAGTGTCTATTTTGAATGACTACAGAATTTTTGAAAAGAACAATCAAACCATATAATATAAAAATTAATTTGGATTTTTTACATATTAAATATATCCATATTCTCACTGATTACGGCCTTTGTTTGTTTGTTTTTAATAGGTAATCCCATGCTCTGTACCACCCATAGAAGAAAATCCAAAAACCTTTTCTGACTACCATAGTCCTAAGCAGACCTAATGCCTCAATCCCACTCCCTTCCCACTGCTGCTCAAATCTCATCTCACTCCCAGCTCTGGCCACCTAAACTTTACTCTTTACACACAAACCAGACACAGGGGAGCTTGAATCTGTACTTGTACCCCTACTTGGTCATTTAATCACTTCTCTTTCAGTGCACAATAGATGTACTGCAACTGTTAGCTCTTTTCTCCTCCCTTTAAATTCTTCATCTAATAATCTATAAAAACTTGTCTTTGAGACCAGTATAGAGTCCACCTCTGAAGAGTCCCTTGATCTCTGCTAAAAGTATAGATTAGTTTACAAATGAAGAAAGTGGGTATAGAGAAATTAAACAACTCAGGGCTTCAAAGCTGATAAGGGGTAGGGTCACATTGCAAGTTAGATAGTCTGGCTCCAGAGTCTGTGCGTTATTGTTTTCATTTTTGTATTTTAGCCATCCCAGTGCACATGAAATATTAATCTCATGGTGATTTTTTTCATTTCTCCAATGATTAATAATGTTGAGCACCTTTTTATATGCCCATTGGCCATTTGTGTAGCTTCCTTGAAATATGTGTTAAAATCCTTTTAAGGATTTTTTTAAAAACACATTCTAAAATTATTTGTCTTTTCAAAATGTTGAATTGTATTAGCTCTTTACATTCTCTAATATTTTAGCTTATCAAATATATGATTTGAAAATATCTTTTGTTCTGTGGGTTGTCTTTCATTTTCATAATGATGTTTTTTTGAGTCAAATATTTTTAATTTTGATGAATTCCAAATTATCATTTTTTTCTTTTGTTATTTATGTTTTTGATGCTATGTCTAAGAAGGTTTTGCCTAACCTAATCCAAAGTAATGAAGATTCATTCCCACATTTTCTCCTAAGAGGGTTATAGTGTTAGCACTTAGATTTAGTTCAGTGATCACTTGGAATTAATTTTATATATGATCTAAAGAAGGAGTGTAATGCTACATTTTTGCATGTAGATATCCATTTGCTCCACTTATTGAAAAGAATATTCATTTCCCCAAAATGGTATATCTGTTGAGAAAGAACCTATGGACTTAGTTTTAGTACTGTTCTGCCTCCATAATTTCTACTTACTTTCCATCAGATCTTTTTATCCATACAAACTACATTTTCTTCTTCCATTACACCATACTTTCTCACATTCTTCCAGTGTGGAAGATGATTCTCCATCTTCTCTATCTGCCAACTCGTAGTCCTCCTTAAGATCAGCCAATATGGAATCCACTTTGTGCAGTACATCGTTTAATCTTTCCAAATGTTTTGTTTTTTATACTAGATCATTATTGAGTTATTGACAATTCCTTCTGCTTTTTGAAAAATCTCTTTCTGCAAGCATCTGGCATAGTATCTAGCATCTGCCTGACACTATTAAATATAAATCTTTGAATTGAATTAATGAAAAAGACATTGGCCAGGAATTTTAAAGCCTCTTAGAAATCTAGGAAGATCAGAACAAAGTCAAGCATTCAGTATATATAAAAGTTAATAAACATGAAAACTGCAATCCACAGCAAGAACATTATCATTTAACATGCTTCTGATAAATCTCCTGCAGATTTATCATTGCTATATCATTGGTGAAGACAGAGAAAGATAGTGAAAATTTTATAGGCTGATAAAATGTTTTGTGAGCTAATGCATTTTTCTAATGTATTTTACACACTGCAGTACTGAGAATATTTTAAATTCAATTTTGTTAATACCCATCTTTCACTTCATTTTTACAGCATATTTAAAGAAGATTAAGAATGTTTTAGTGACATTTCACAGCCACTTAGAATGCATATACTTTGGGCCCTTATTTTTAAAGGAAATTAATTTATAAAGGTGTTTATGAACCCAACATTATACACAGTCACTTGAAATTGGAGTCTGTGGGAATGGTGCAGCAAATAATGTAAAATAATAAAATGAGAAGAAGACTCTTTTCCAAAGATCAATTCTATTGAAAAAGAAAACAGAATACAACATTTTTATCTCTTCTTGAAAATTTAATTCATGTTTTTCAAGTTAGGAAATAATTTCACACACTTACAGAAACCAGTGAAACAATACAATAGACCTATAAAATAAAACTTAAACATCTTTCTCATTCTACTGCCAATGTTCAACTATTTTTGATCAGTAAGTTTTTATTCACAGTATTTTCTCTCATAGTATTTGTATCCATATAAACATGTCTCAAATATTTATTGCTGTGTAACAAATTACCCCAAAAAGGAATGAGAGGCATTATTGTCTGTGGTCTTTGCAGAGTCTCTCCCAACATACCCACAGATGATAAATATCTAATTATAGTTTCCTTTAATTTCTTTATGCTTATTCCCTGCATGTATATGCATGATTTTATTAAAAAGTTCTCCTCTTTTGTTTATTGTGTTTTAGTAAACCCTTTTTCCCTACTTACCTCCAGTTACTCTCTCTGCCTTACCCACATAAGATAACTCGTGTCTATTGTAGAATGATGTGTTTTTTCCAGACTTTTTTATGTCATTGTCTGAGTTGCAAAAATGAAACCATGATATTGTAGTACTCTTTTTTGCAACGTCTATCCCCCTCATTAAAAAAAAAATCTATTTTGAAACCTCAACTAAGTCAACTGATATAGTTATGATTCTTCTTTTCTTTCCCTCCCTCTCACCCACTTCCTTTTCTCCCTTTCTCTTTCTCCTCCTCTTTTACTCCTCTGTCTCCCATTAACTTATTTATCTTTCTATTCGATTCCTTTAAAATATTTTCATTAAACTCCTTAAATTGGGATAATAGATTCAAATGTAAGAAATAATACAAAGAGACCAATGTACAATTTTCCTGGTTCCCCCAATAATGACATCTTACCAAACTATGGCATGATATCATGACAAAGATATTGACAATTATGATGTCAAGACAGAAATCTGTTACCACAAGGATCACTCATATTCTTTTTATTTCCCTCCCACCATCACCCCTCCTTAATTCTTGGTAACTAATATTTTTTCTCTTTTTAAAATTTTGTCATTTCAAGAATGTTATATAAATAGAATTATATGATAACAGCCCTTTGGGATTAACTCTTTTGGATTTACTCAGCACAGTTCTCTGGAGAGTCAGTCACAATGTTTGTGTATTAAAGGCTCATTTAATTTTGATGTTGGGTGGTATTTCATGTATGGATTTACTACAGTTTGCTTAATCATTAACCCATTGAAAATCATCTGGGTTGTTTCCTGTTTGGATCTATCAAAAATAAAGCTTCTCTAAATATTCATGAAAAGGTTTTGGATAAAACCTGAGTTTTCATTTCTTTGGGATAAATGTTCAGGAGGATAATTGCTGGGTTGAATAGTAGTTTGTTCATATTTTGATTTTTTTAAAAGAAATGTCTTCTGAGAATGAGCGTAATATATTGGATTGGGCCTGGGAAATGTCACATCCTGCAAGGTCTCACATCAAGTGCTTAGTGCAGAGGCTCTCTGCCTGAGGACTCAAGTGTTCTGTGTGGATTCAGTAACTGATGCCATACTCTTTTTAAGAGTACTTGAAAGGAGAAAACTGAAATTCACTTGTCGAAAGTGTCTAGTTCTCTCTTAGTGCAGGAAGATAAATTTAACCCTTATAGAAGTCTCCTTTTGTAGGGAAAAGCTCTCCTCCAACACAGAATGGGTCAAGAGGTCAAGATTACTGGTGAATACTACAAATGGAGAGGTCAATGACAAATTCTTCTTTGTTATCATAAATAAGAGTATTTGGGGGGTAGGATCTAAAACATAATAGCTACAGAAGTCTACAACCTAGGCCTTTAGTTGGAAATGCACTTAGCTTCCTGACTATAATTCTCTCTGGATGTTATGAGGTCAGTCAAAATGTCCCCATTCCATATGACTTGCATCTTTGCTCACAACCACCCTTTAAAAAAGAGGGTGAATAATACCTATTCTTCCCATTGTCTCCTATGACACCAATAAAATGAAGGTGGTAGAATATATTAGAATATTTTCAATAAATCTCTTGAAAACTACCTAACCTAGTCATATATCAGAAGTGTATTCCTACAATGAAGAGGCACACACAGCTATTGATTTTTATTAAGCTTACATTAAGCACTTAGAAGAAGACAGCAGTAAATTAGTAATAACTTCAGTGTTTTTCAAGTTCAACTGAAGCAGCATATTAGGGAAATTTTGAGATGATCTATCAAATATACACTACATAATGAAGGACAAAGCAGGGAAGAGAGGAGAAAGAGAACATTAAATGAGGGAAACAGAGAAAACTGAACTATGAAGTGAGTATGGTAGAAATGTCAGTGGTTCTAAATGTTGACATTCATGTATAACATAAAGAGAAGTTGAAATTCTGAGGGTCTTCCTTTCTTCATAAGGTATTTTTACTTCCAGTTAAGCTAAGGGACTATGGCGATGGTGCATGGGTGAATCGGTGGTGGAAATACTATGGGGACTACGCCTAGAAAAGAAAGCATACAGTGCAAGAAAAAATAAATAAAACAGTTTTTAAAAATGGTAAATATGAATGACTAAATAGTATTTCCAGAAGGATGTTAGTAGATCTTGACCTGTCATGTTCTGAAATGAATTTGACTCTAGTCAAACAGGTGCCATCCTAATTTCCACTACCTATATTCTAAGCTCTGAACATAATACATATGAAGAGAAATATAACTTCTTGTGCCTGGCTTTTCTCTGTAAGCAAAAATGAAAGGGAAGTAGGAAAAAAATGTGTCTTCCCTCCTCTGCCTCATAAAATTGATGGTTTACAGTACAATTTGCCACTGAGCAAGAATATTAAGATGCCTAGTAGGAAGGAGAAAACTTGCAACCCCTTTTCTCTCATTTGTGATTTGAGGATCATTTTCTTTATTCTGTCACCCACAACGTAGTATTTAAAAGCACAGATTTCAGTGCTATATTGCTTGAGTTTGTACCATGACTGTATACCAGCTGGATGACCCTGAGCAAGTTATTTGATGTTTCTGTACCCTCAGTCTCCTTATCTATAAAATATGCGAAATTATAGCACCTGCCTCTTAGGATAGTTATAGGATGAAATGAGTTAACGTTTGTAAAATTCTTAGAAAAATTTCAGACATATAGTGATTTATGAATAATACCCTCAAAATGGTTTTGAAGGCCTCTTATTTTCTAGACTCAGTTCTAGGTACTGGAAATACAATGGTGGACAAAATAAAGTCAATACCTTATAGAACTGTCATTTTATTGGGGAAAATAGGTGATAAAAATAAGAAACTATATATAAGAATAATGACTATTACAGAAATATCAAGCAAAAGAGACAGAGGCTTGGGGGTACTGCTATTGGTAGAGGATGGTCAGAAGGTCTCTTTGACAAGGTGAAATTTGGACAGAAATTTCAAGGAAAAGAGAAAGTTATCCAGAAATCTGATTTGAGGAAACATTTCAAGTAAAGGGAACAACATTGACAGAGGTCTCATGGTAAGTAAGCTTGGCCTGCTGGATGTTAAACAAAAACAGTCAGAGAAGAGGGAGTGAAGTAGAAGTGCAGAAATTGAACGAGCTGGAATCATATAAGCATGTTCGGATCATTTATCTCCAAGAAATTGGTATAATTCCTAGACTTAAAGGCAGCATAATAATCACCATCATTCCAAGGAAGTATGGTGTTATACCTTGATCTCAGAAGATTTTAATTACTTTAAAGGATAGGTGGAAATAACCCAAGCATCCATTAGCAGATGGATAAACAAATGTAACACATGCATTCAGCTTTAAAAATGAAGGAGATTATGACATATGCTATAACAGAGATAAATCTTGAGAATATTATGTTAAGTGAAATCAACAGATACCAAAAAGATAAATTCTATATGATTCCTAGAGCTGTTAAATTTATAGAAACAAACTATAGAATGGTGATTTCCAGGGATTGTGAGAAAAGAAAAGAAGTTGCTTATGTATGTAGACTTTTAATATTTGTTTGTGGAGATTGGTTATATGGCAGTGTGAATGTACTTAACAGTACAAAAACTGTAAGCTTAGATATGGTTAAGAAGGTAGATGTTATGTATAGTTTATCACAATTAGAAATTTAAAAATAGAAAATAGTAATGCGGTAACATAAATTCACTTCCATATCAGTAATTTCTGGTTGAGGCTCCAAACAAGGCACACAGAATCCCTGCTCTCTGAGTTGTGTGGGTAGGGGAGGCTGCAGAAAGGGAGAGCTGTTCCCATTCTGGAGGTTGGATTTCTTTTTACTTTGTATTAAACTCGTTGGTTAAACTTATTCAACTATTTAAATTTGTACACATATGTACATTCTGTAAGAATAGGGTAAGTTTAATAGACCATTACTTTGATGACTTTCTAACAGTAGGACTTTTCTCCACAAGAACTGCCACCTGCCACCAGGCAAAGGAGACAATAGCCCAAGCTACAAAACTAAGCTCTCCTATGGAACTCCTCACTTGACAGTAAAAGAGAAAACTATGAGACTCATGCAAGCTCATAGGTAAAGATACTAAAGCCCCTTGGGGGATACAAGTCTTCTGCATGCTTTTATCTATACCTATTCCTATAAAAAAAAAAACCAGAAACATAGTTTCCATCTGAAATGACACCCTTAACCATCATTGGCAATTATGATTAAGCTGTTTCTATCATTATTGCTGAGAAAAATACTCTTATAATAAGAAAAAATGTCAAAATAAAAGCAAAAGTACAAAAATCTAGGTAGGACTCTGCATGCCTCCCTTTTCTGTTGATGCACTAATTTGAAGATACTTGAAGATACCTTCCTCCCCGACATGAGTTATATTTAACTACCAAGGGCACAGCAGAGTTCTGGGATTTTTTGTGGTGGACAGGTAATGACCACATGGCCTAGGCAGAAAAGAAGTAAGGAGTGTGGGAGCAGTTCTTGCCAGCAGAGACTTGAAGTTGCTTGCATACTGGAAAACAGACTGCTCATCTGAGTTAGAATACAGAGAGAGAGTCAAAGGCCAGTGCCTTGACCTTCTCTATAGCTAGAATGTAAGAAATTATTTCACATGTGTGTTGCTGGAGAATGGGTTAAATTGGACAAAATTATAGGGGGAACCCATATTCTGAGATATTGTTTCAAAGAAAAAGATAGTACCACTTTCCTTCTGTTGGCTTAACTGCCATGATTTCCTTCTCATGACATATATATATGCATAATTATATATATGTCATAATATATGTAATATAATATACACAATAATGGTTGATTATATATAAAATATATATACATGTACACACACTTTTGACCCACATTATTCACAATTCAATATTTGTGAATTCATCTACTTATCTGCTTGCTAAAATTTATTTACAACTCCAAAGTCTTTACCTGGGGGAGCTTTTGCAGTCATTCCTGTACTTGCCACAGCAGAGGTATATGTCCCAGCTGAGTTGGAAACAGGAGATATTCTATTTTTCTATTTCAGCTCTCATACTGTAAATAAGTGTCTCTTTTGTGGTCAATTTAGTGCCAAAATGTTACATTTTTGTGCTTCAGTTGATGATTTCACTCTTTAAAATACCCCCCAAGGAAAATACAGAAGTGCTATCTTGTGTTCCTCTGTAAAAGAAGGCTGTGATGTGCCTCACAGAGAAAATAGGTTTGCAAAGTGAGTTCATTCTGATGTGAGTTAGAGTGCTGTTAGCTATGAGTTCAAGTTAATGAGTCAACAATGAAGATTAAATAAAGTGTCTTTAAACAGAAAAGCACACATACAAAGGAGTACATACTGATTAGTTTATGAAAATGTCATCAAAGATCCACAGAGACCTAAGCCCATACTGCCCCTAGGAGCAGTGGCTGAGCACTCACTAATCACTGTTAACAGCTACTTTATAAGACATGTTTACTATAAATAATGAAGACTGATTGTATTTCAAAAACTCTTTCTGAGAAAGATTTAAGCTGCTTAATTAGAAAAATAAGCATATGCATAACACAATTGTGCTTTTTAAACAAAATATTTTTTAAGCTCTGTCACATATGACTTTAATCAATCCCAGTATTAAATCAGTCCCAGAAAGACTTTGTTAGCCTTAAACAATATATTGTCTGTTTAGCTATGTATTGGTAAACAACAATGAGGAGTAGTGAAGAGTGGGGCTGTTGGTCATTAGACTCAGGTTCCCCTTCATATTAACTCTGTGATCTTTATGCTAGATGGGAAAGTTCTTATCCTACTGAAGCTCAGCTTCTCATCTATATAAACGGGGATAAATAATAGTAATAGCTGTCTTATCAGATCTTATTGAACCTTGAACAAGATGATGTACATAATGTAATGAACATAATCCTCTGTATATAGTAGAGCTTAATATGTATTATCGATTTTTATTATTATTTTCTGAGTGGTGAAATGTAAGAATTGGAAGAAAATTTGACTTTGTTCATCATAGAGTTTGTGATTAGGATATTTGGGTAAGAGAGCAAGCACAATTGTGGTGAAATCAAAATTAGCAGTTATTTTGAATCCATCTAGTACTCATCAACCTAGCTTTATATTTATCATTTGTTTGACAAATATTTGTTGTGTACTCAGAGATTGGAGGCTTTCATATCACTGACCAATTCTTGTAATAATTTTCTAAATCTTTTGAGTTAGATCCACATCAGTGTGTCAGCAAATGTATTACAAGGAGGACCATATTTAGTTCATGTCAGATTATGGCAATGCTAGAGTCTTCAACAGTTCTCAGAATAGAGCATGTCTTCTCTGCCCTGTGCGTGTCTTAGAGCTCACAAGACAGTGTTCTGAGTAGTGTGAGCACAATAAATATTGGCAGGCCTCTCTGGGCGGACCATGTATGTGAGCAACCATGTGAGGGGAGCAGGGAAAGATTGATTAAAGGGTGGGGCCTCACAGTTGCATTCCTCCTGGCAGAGCTGGAAGCCTTCCTAGTAGCAAGAATGGTCATATGAAGTGTGAAGAGAAATAAACTCACTGAGGCAGTGATTCACAGCCTCACCCCTCACCCCACCTGAGGGTTACGATATTGTACTAATCAGAAATCACAGCTCATAGAGACACTAATTATTAAGGAGGAGATAGGATTTTGTGCAGGGTAGTAGTGGTGGTCAGAGTTGGAGAGGGGGTGTTGTCAGCATTCATTTGAGGCAAACATTTCCTGAAAAAGTGGCAAAGGTCCCTCTGACATCCCCCTCTTCTCAGCAGAGTGTGACATTTCTGTTTGGTGAGAGAAACTTGTACGGACCTTATTCATTCACAAAATGTTCAGTACTAACTGGGTGCGCACATTTGGTGTTTTCCCTGCCCCAGATCTATTTTACTGTTTAGAGTGACTTGTTCTTAGTCATGCTGTTAGGTAGCTTGAGGGACATATCTTAGATTCTCTCTCTGGATGACTACCAAGTCCAAGTCACCAACCATGCATTCTAAACATCAGAAGCACTCATTCCTGTATATAAAAAAACAAAAAACATACCTCTTCTGTTCAAAGCCTTTGATTTCTTACATTAGTTTCTCTCTCTCTCTCTCTCTCTCTCTCTCTCTCTCTCTCTCTCTCTCTCTCTCTAATTTTACTTTGGTCATTCTTATTGTGGTAAAACACATCCTTTTTGCATTCTTTCCTTAAAAAAATAATATTTTAAAAGGAAATAATAGGTGAGAAAATGCTTGTGTAAGCAGATATCTAGTTCCTTCTTTGTCTTGTTTGGGTTTTCATTTTGTTTTGTTTTTGTTTTTTGGCCTCTTTGAATCTGTTTTTCAAGCTGTCCTTTGTAGTACTGTCATGTCATCGTCTGTTTTCCAGGAGCTGTTGAGTTGGCTTTCCCATTCTCCAGGAAAAACATATCTCATTACTACAATAATTCAGATACACAAGATCAACTCTTATCAACTTCTGCATGTATTGCTCTTCAATAATAATAGAAGAAGAAAATATTCAAGAATAATAGAAAAATTCAAGGGTGTTAAAAAGGATAAAAGTTTTAAAAATAATTTATATAGAAAACTGAACCCTTTGTAAAATATATTCTATTCATGGGTTCTAAAAATGTAGGCTAAAAAAAAATCATAATATCTACCAATTTGACTGGATTTATTGAGGGACAATGACCTTTAGCAAGATAAGTATTTATACAACAATAGTGCTCTTTAGTGCTATCTTGTTGAGACACACACTTGAAGTTATATGTATACTCAATCTCTTTTTGTGACAAAAATTATTGTGAAATGTTTATTTCTGACCTATTACATTTCTTTTTAAAAAATTCCATTAAGTGCCTCCCTGGTGGCGCAGTGGGTTAAGCAACTCACTATGAAGCAAACCGTAGCCACTGCAGCAAGAGTTCAATCCCTGCTGCTGGCCAGGGAGGGGACCCACATGGCACAGCAGACCTCTCCTGCCTAGTCCGCTGCTCCCCTCAGCAGTGTGTTTCAGTCAGTCTGCCTGTTCTGCTCCCCACTCTGTCTCTGGTAAATCCTCTCACTGCCTGGACTCAGGCCTGTACCCCAGCTCTTGTATGGATAAATGAATGAATCTTTAAAAAAAATTTCATTAAAATCTATGAGTTGATGAAAAAGTGAACCCTCTAAAGTATGAAAATTGTAATATGAGCATGGATATTAATGATGAAAAATGTTTTTAGAATAGTTATTCTCTTGCTTACTTGCCAGCCTTGCCCTTGGCCTTTGCCAAAACTATCCTTAAAACTATTAGTTTGGAAAACCCATATCTTCTAAACACTCATTCCTAAATCTAAGCACAGGCAAAATTTGCCATTATTACAGCATTAGTGTTTTTTTTTTTTATTTAACTATCACAGCACCCAATTAAGCAAACCACCAAATCCTAATTTATGGGAATAAAATTTACAATCATTTCAAAAGTTAACTCAGGAGATATTTCTTACTATTTTAAAAGCTGAGATATTTATATTGTGCTTCTCATCCTACCATTAGAGCAGAACTACTTGTGGTTTGAAGTAAAATACAGAAAATCACTTGTTTTAAATATTTATTTCTACATTTTTCTGCTGTCATTGCTGTCTTAGTAGGACTTCCCAACTATGATGCATATCTGACTCCAAGTGAAGGAAAGAAAGAAAGGAAGTTGGATGAAAGCATCCTAGACTTTCATAAAATTTAATCAAAGTTCAAGGCCACTGGGGTGTACAATTCGCCACAGTTGGCTTATGGAAGAGTTCTGTATCCTTCAGGATTAGGCTGCTTTAGTAAACCTGCTGCAATCTGACTGACTAGAACCAGTTCATGGGAACATGGTCTCTGCACAAATGAAGCAATGCATTTCAGAGCGTCACAGCTGGGGCACATGTCAGTTAAGTTCCCTCTAGTGGAGGTCTGCAAGGCTATTAAGGCAACTGCTTTTGTATTTTAACCTTTCAAAATTCCATCCAAGTTTTGCAGAGAAAATATTCTAAAAATATTTTTATAAACCTAATGTCCTAGTAATGTAAATATGTTTCAAGGTTTCTAGAACCATTACTGCTCACAGAAAAGATTTTTTTTAAGATTTATTTATTTTTGCATACAAGAACTGGGGTAAAGGCCAGAGGTGTGAGGAGTGAGAGGGTTCACCAGAGACAGAATGAGAAACAGAACAGGCGGATTGACTGAAACACACTGCTGAGGGGAGCAGCGGGAGAGGCAGGAGAGGTCTGCTGTGCCACGTGGGTTATCCCTGGCCGGGGATCATGCTGCAGAGGCTGAGGAAGCTTCATAGGGTGGTGCTTAACCCCTTGAGTCACCAGGGAGGCCCTCAGAGAAAAGATTTTAAGAAAAAAAGAATAAATAATGGGTAAAGAATAAAGAACGGGTGGTGGAATAAATTCTGTTCTTTGATGTATATGTGTGCATGGGTGCACACACACAAATAATTACAGAGTATTTTTATATATTCCTTGTAGTTCAAGCATCTACAGCTACTATTCTCTTTTTGATGCTTACACTTTCCACTTTTGCTAGTGGGAACCCTTTCAAATTTGTGTCATTTTGATATCACACATTATTTTTTAACTTGTTTATCTTATTGTCTTAAATCAGCTTTATTGACATATTATTTACTTATACTGAAACACATCTATTTCTTTTATGTATTTTCAATTTGTATCATTTTTATTGAGGCAACATTGGTTTACAACATTGTATATGATTTAGGAATATAGGTTCATACTTCCTCAGATGTATATTGTCACAACATGCCCACCACCAAAGCACTAATAATCCTCTCCCTTTACCCTCCACCCTACCACCCTTCCCCATCCAGTAGTCTCAATTCTGCAGTCAGACTTCTAGAACTTGTTTTGGTTTAGTCTTGTCTATTATTTATTTGTTTATTTCTTTATATTCCACATGAGTGAAATAATGCAATCTCCTTTTTACTTATTTTGTTTAGCATAATCACCTCCAGTTTTATGTTTATTGTTGAAAATAACAAGATTTCATATTATTTTATAATTGAATAGTATTCTATTGTATATATATGCCACATCTTCCTAATCTGCTCATCTGTCTTTATGTACTTGGGTTGATTCCATATCTTGGCTATTGTGGATAGTGCTCCAATGAGCAGGGAAGTGAATATATCTCTTCAAATTGGTGGTTTTGTATTCTTGAATTATATGCTGAGAAGTGGCATTGTTGGATCATATGGCAGATCTATTTTTAACATTTTGTAAATGCCTCCACACTGTTTTTCCATAGGGACTGAATGAGTCTGTATTTCCACTAACAATGTACAAGGGTTCCTTTTTTCTACACCATCACTCTTTGTTTCTGCTTTTTTGGATTTGGGTCATTCTTGTAGGTATCTCATTACAGTTTGATGGTATTTCACTGCAATTTTGATTTGTGAAATATATCCATGTTAAGAAAATAGCTCGGGCCTCCCTGGTGGCACAGTGGGTTAAACAACACACTATGAAGCAAACCTCAGCCACTGCAGCATGAGTTCGATCCCTGCTGCCGGTCAGGGAGGGGACCCACATGGCGCAGCAGACCTCTCCTGCTGTGCCAGCTGCTCCCCTCAGCAGTGTACTTCTTTCTGTTGATCTGCCTGTTCTACTCCCCGCTCTCTGTGGTGAATCCTCTCATCCCCCCACACACACCTCTGGCCTGTACCCCAGTGCTTGTATGCATAAATAAATAAATCTTTAAAAAAAAAAGAAAAGAAAATAGCTCGATGAACTTGAATAAACGTATTTCCCATGTAACTGCCATAACATTCAAGAATAACCAACCAAAAAGTTGCCTTGTGCCACTTTGCAAACATTGGCCCCCAAATCACAACTCCAATCAATGATCTGCTTTTTTCCATGGTAAGTTTCTCTTATCTCTTCTTACATCATATATGAGTTCACATAGAACATTCTGTTTCATTTGTTCTGGATTTTTATTTTCATTCACACATAATGATCTGGAGATTCAGTTATGGTTTTTCATCTATCAATAGTTCTTCCTTCTTATTTCTTGAAAAGCATTTCCTTCTGAGGATATACTACCACATGTTTATCCATTCATATTTCAGTGGACTTTTGAGTTTCAAGTTTGGAACTATTGTGAATAAATCTGGTATGAACATTCATTCATATAAAAATCTTTGTAAGGACATATTTTTTTTTTCTCTTGGGTAAGTACCAAGGAATGGAACTGCTGAGTTTTATGGTAAATGTATAAAAAACCTACCAGACTGCTTTCTAGAATGCTTTGCCATTTTATATCCTCTCTAACAATGTATGAGAATTTCAATTGCCTCTCTGAGCATCTTTTCATATGCTTAGTGATTATTTGTATATCTGCTTGTGTGAAGTTATTCAAATCTTTTGTGTAATTTTTAATTAGTAAGTTGAGTTTTTCTTCATATATTATGGGTAAACATTTTCAGATATATGTACTAAGAATACTTTTTTTTTTCGCTATGTAGCTTTATTTTTAATTTTATTAAAAAGGTGTTTCAAAGAGTAGAAACATTTACTTTTGATGATAAATTCCAATTAATTTTCTCTTAGGTTATGTTTTTGAATTCTAATTAATATCATTAGTACTGTTACAAAGGATAGACTCGAGGCTGATTGCTATATTGACAAGGAATATACACTCCCCTCCTCGAGGAGAGTTAACAGTAATCAGGGCAGTAGTGTTTGAATCCAGTTTCTGGCAATCACTTCACAATTCTTCTCCAGTAAAGGTAATAGAGGAGACAGCCATTTGCTGCCCATTTGGCCATACAGAATATGGTCAACATATTTGCTATTAATTTTCATAGACTTCTGTCAAAGCACATTTTTTGACCACAAGTCCTCATCCTTCATGTTTAGAAGGTGTTATCTCTATCAGCATTTCATCTTCATCACCCAAGTTGTCTGAAGAAAGTAACTGCTATCTCACCTGACTTGCAAGCTGACAAGTTAGCCTGCCACAATTTCAAGGCTATTGGCAGAAAACATGATTTCTGAGTCAAAGACAAAGAAGTTTATTACTCAGAGCAGGAACAGAAGTGGTAGTGTCAGTATTTGCACTGTCTTCCTGAGCCCCAATTTCCATCGAGCTTACCTGCACGTGTGGTGCTGCACATTCAGTATGGTACTGGAAAGGAAACCTTAGCTAGGGAAACTGAATCTTTGATAGTAGACAGTATGGTTGCTCTTTGTTCCTGAGAAAAATACTAGCCTACCTCCCAAGATTGTTTGCTATACATCTGTTTAAAAACAAAAAACTCATAATAAATGTAGCCAGTACTTCTGGGTGCAAGATTTCTACAAAAGTGAAAGAGCAGTAGAACATTATCACTTAATACTCATAACTCCCTGCTTCTTCTTTCCTGGTCTATACAGATTTCTGTAGCTTTTTGTCAGCCCAACTCCCTTCTCTCTGATTGTTCTGTAAATTTCTATCATTTCACCTTCTCGGAAATGGACTTTCTTTTAAAAATAATTTTTAAATAAAATTTGTATTGATTTCTGTTGCTTTACAGTACTATAATACAAGTTTTGAAAGTATAGCTTTACACCTTGATGTGTATATTTCACAACACACCCACCAGCAAAATTCTAGTTAACCATCAACACTATCAAATTGACATTATATCCCCATTCTTCCATCTTCCTTCTCCTATGTTACCACCATTTTTTTCAGTCTAATTATTATTTTTGTTGTGTTTAGTTGGTTTATTTGATTTATTTGTATTCCACATATGACTAAAACCATCCAAAATGTTTTTCACTTTCTGACTCATTCCACTTAAAATAATCCCCTCGAATTCCATCCATGTTGTCACAAAGTACAAGACTTCATCTTTCGGTATAACTGAGTAATATTTCATTATGTATATACACCACAACATTATTTTATCCAGCCATCTGTCAATAGGCATTTAGATTGTTTCCATGTCTAGGCTATTATGATTCATGCTGCTGTGAACACAGGGCTGCATATATCTTTTTGAATAATTTTCGTAATCTCCAGATTAATACCTAGGAGTGGAGTTCCTAGAACAAGAGTACTTTGTTTTAAGTTTTTAAGAAATTTCTTTACTGTTTTCCATAGGGGCTGTACCAATTTACATTCAAAATGAGGATTCTTATCTCTATCTTCTTTATTTAATATAACCCTATGCTTTTTTGGTGTTCCCCCTCCTTGTGCCTCAATTTAGTAAGTGCTTCCTGGAAGAAAGCTGTGTTGATTGTCGGCTCAGCTTCCCTGTTTCTCTTTTCACAGAGATCACGGTTCTGAGTTTTCTCCTTTATAATCTTTAAAGCAATTATTTTATAAATTTTGTCCAGTTTTATATAGTTTACAATAAAAATATTAATCCATTGCCAGTTTTCTCAGCATGGTAGGAGCCCTTTTTTATTTATTTTTCAACTGTTTCTGGGTGATCATTAAAAATAATTAGGTTTTAAGTTGCATATACATAAAATGAAAATTAATTGTATCCCTAAAGTGGGTCAGAATAATAATATGTATACTGAAGCAGTCAATGCTTCCTCTTTCATCTGCTCCCTTCTGATTCAGCAGTGCAGTCTGATGGTACCTTTCAGAGCCAATAACAGGGTCAGGCTGTCTGCACTGGGACTGGTCAGGGGAATGAGGAGTCATGAGGCCAAGGCGTGAGAGGGCCCAGGAGGCTGCTCCCTCCCCATTCTTTGAAAAGGCAATTCATTCAACCGTTTGGGAAAATGTCAGATTGACCCCTTTCATGATGCTCTTAAGTTTTTCACAGTAAAGATTTGGGGCCTGAATAGAAGTCTCTTTCTTATGAAATCAGAACCTCCAGTCTCACAGTGATCAAGACCAGTGATGGCTCACTCTTTTTGTTATTATAGCAGATCCTTATCCAGAGGTAGATACAAGGGTTCAAACTCATAAGATACGATTAATGCGGAGGTTTGATCAGGGCAAAAATGATTTCTAACATATCCTCACTTCTTTTGACAATTACTTCAGGACTAAATTAACAGTATGGAAAAACTGAGGGAACAAGAACCTGTCCCTCATTTTACCAAATATTTATTTAAAATAAAACAAACACCAGCATAGTGTAGGTGTCCTTGATCTTTACTAATCTTTTCTCATCTTTCTTATTTCATCCATGTTCCCATTTTACTTTCAACATAATACCTATCCATTAATTCAACTGTTTCATTTAATAATATTATAAAACCATGTAATAACATTTTAAGTATATTGATCAGGAATGGATTTAAGCTGTCTTATACAGACTGGGGACACCTGGTGGGGAGGGGAGGGAGAGGGTTGAGGGAAGATGGGAGCACGAGGGACTGAGGTGATGGTGCACTGGTGAGATGGTGATGGGGAATACATGGGGATCACAATTAATGGCAAGTATATGTAAATTTTAAAATATTTTAATAAAAAAAAAGCTGTCTTACAAATTTTTTCATTGATTCTATAGATGACTGAATTTTTAAGGCCAGGCTAATAATCCATTCACCAGTACATATTTAACAAAGCATTAATTTGTCTTTTTTAGAGTCATTATTTTCTAATGTCAAAATATAGTATGTATTTTTAAGGTCATTCTTTTTGAATTATTAGGTATTATCATTGACAATTAGGGGAAAATTAAATACCTACTAAGGGAAATTTCAGAAATTGCTTTTTAATCTCTACCTAAGTCAAGCTTCTCACATCTCCATAATTACTTTCTTGAAATTCTACCTCTTGCAATTCTACCTCTCTGAAGTCCCCTGACCCCATAGCTAGGTCAAACATCTTTTTCAATATTCCATGTATTTGCCCAGGCCACGTTATCTGTTGGAAAAGCCCTCTTTGAACAACTGTGACTGCTCTGGCAGAACTCTTTGCTCATTCTTCTTCATCTCATTTCCATCTCTCTGCAGTTGAAATGTACCATTTCACTGGCAATTCCCACTTTACCCATGAGGGTCCCACAAGTCATGCTAAGATAATTCTCCAACCTTGAACCTCAATTTTCTATCCTCTTTTTTTTTTTTTTTGAGATTTATTTATTTATGAATACAAGAACTGGCATGTAGGCCAGAGGTATGTGTGGGGCATGGAAGGGGGTGGTGAGATGATTCACCAAAGACAGAGTGGTGGGGCAGAACAGGTAGATCTACTGAAATACACTGCTGAGGGTAACAGTGGGTGTGACAGGAAAGATCTGTGGGTTAGCTCCCTGATTGGCTAGAGATTGAACTCATGCTGCAGTGGCTGGCAATAGCTTGATAGAGCTGCATCTTTAACCCTCGTGCCATCAGGGAGGCCCTTCTATCCTCTTGATCAACAATAAATTCCAACTCTTTCAATTGTTTCCACCATAAAAATCCCTAAAAATCCCCTGGGGTGTTTACAAATGTAACTTGAAAGACCCTACCAGACAAAAGCTGAATATGAAGACACCTAACTTTATACTCTTTAATGGTGCAGCCCAATATGATGATGGAAATTTGTTTGAAATGTTCAATGTGATAGCCACATATGGCCATTGAGTATTTGACATCTGGATAGTGTGATGGAGGGATTGGGTTTTTAAAATTGTATTAGGTTTAATATAATTAAAATCACTGTTAATGACTAGTGACTGCCATATTAAACACTGCAGTTCTAGGGTCCTCATACACTTTCAAATCAGGCCTATTATCTAGAAACTAGGCATTTGATAGTGAAATTAAAGAATAAAAATAAAGTAGGCAATTTGTTATAATAATAATTGCCTAAATTATTTTATTTTTTCTATTCTTCTGAAATTAATTTTATACAACACCTTATAATGTTGCACTATTTTTTATATTGCTTTTTAAATGTCATATAATCATTCTTTCATGTCAGGTTATGTCACTGAAATAACCTAATTTTCTTTTTTGTTAATTATTTCTTTTATGAGTGTGCTAAATATAGAGAACATGTCTTAAATGATGTTGAGTTAATGGTTAGGTTTGTCAGTAATATCCTAGACAAGAAATATTGCTATAGTGGGCTGTATGAAAACAGAAATTCTCTCTAAGTGAATTCTATAACATGCATTATGTTTATATAAGAAAGACAATTGAATATAGAGGTTCAAGCTCAAATGAGGATGACCAATAGGCCTCGATCAAGCTCTTCAACCTGTTATTCATTCAGTTTTCTGTTCTGGAAAATATAAGGTAACTAATAGTATGCAACCCGAAGATATAATACATATCAGGTCCTTAGGTAAGTATCTAACACACTAAGGATTTAAATGCTAGCTGATATTTTTGTTCTGATAATACTCTGTCATTATTTGGTCAGTATTCTCATTTGAGAAAACTGGAACTTTTTTACACTTGAAAAATTATTTCCAGAACTTAATCTCATTTGACCCTCCAAACAAAAGGCAGGTAGATATTCAATGTGGGCAAATATTTCCACTTTATATATGAAAACTGGTATTTGGAGACTAAGCAACTTATCCAACTTCCAAAAGACAGAAGCTATCTACCTTCTCCCATGTCTATGCACACCCACTACTCTAGCTTGATTATGGGTTATCACGCTGCTGTCATTTTAGAGATGCTAATTAATTTACTTTTTCAACTCCAAATACCTAATCTAATCTGGGTTTTAGCAAATAATCCTGTTTCCCAGGAATACCTTCTCCCTAGGGTTGTCTCTCTTTCTAGCCACATGCTATTGTGTTCTAAATTGTTTCCTGTGTGTTAGGCAAGCGAATGTTTCATAATATGCAGTAGCGCCTTGTGTAAGCACTGACAAATCAATGTTTTTGAACAACTCTTATCCATATCCAAGAGCAAACACTTATGGTTTTACCTCTGAACAGCTAGGCCAGCATCTGAAGCTGGAGCTCAACAAATGTGTCTTTGTTTCAGCTGATCTCAACATCAGTTATAAAAGCTCTTAGGCATCTGCCAAGAGCCTTTGCCATATTGTACCTTACAAGTGAGACAAAGGGCTTTGAAATAATTAAACAAAGCATGATTTCTAAATTTTGTTTATTCAGGACTCTATCCTGTTTTTTTTTTCATAGCAATGAAATTTAAATGGAAGATAGTTCAAAGGTGACCCACATGAGACTTATAGGATTAGACTCCTAATCCAAACTCAAAAAACGTGTTCCTCCCAGTGCATATTAGGTGATATTAAGTCTTCATTTCCCTTCTTAATTAGGCAGAACTTACAATGATGTGGTTAAATAAATTCAAAACTGGATAGCTGTGTTCATTCCACCACATCAGACAAATATGATGGTAAGGCCAAATGAGCATGACATCCTCCCATCCAAAGGCAGTATGAGTCTCTTCACTCTATATAATAATTTTCCATCTACATTTCCAGCCAGTTGGCATGGGATGACTGGACATGAACACTGAGCAAAGAATGTGCACAATAAAGCACAACTGGGTTGCAGGAAAAACAGCAGAGTAGAGAAGCAAAGCATATCACAGGATACTTAAAGACCCTCTGTGCATTTAAATTTTCTCATCAACAAAGGTGAATTAGACTAGTGTTCTATAGAGATGTCTATATAATCGTGATCAACTGTATTCTTTTTCTTCACCTGCAAAAAAAAAAATTGAGAAAAGAATTCCCACAACAGAATCAAATTCATACTGTCCCTGCTGACATCATGCCAGTACTAGCCCATCCTAAAAAAAATCTCATCTAGTGGAAAAAAAAAAATGTCACCTAGTGGCACAGTACTGCTAAAACCTCTTAAAACAGTAATACTCTAAGATCTTATGCCATGAAAATTTTTCAGAAGATGATCATTATACCATTGGTTTATGGTTATTTTCCAGAATATCATCTGGGTATTGAAGTTTTTTCTTTTTTATATGCCAAAAGATTTCTCCCATGTAGAACATAGATGGTGCACCCTCTAAAGACAGGGCAAGCTGTAGAAAACCACAGACAGTCCCAATGATCAGCTCCTACAGCTTATAACCCAATTTAGCAAAGAGCTGTTGGTGATGATGTGATGATAAACACTGATCCAAAGTTGACAACATATGATCTCTGAAGAGATCAGGGATCTGATCTGACTTGGGCATCATCCTATAACACTTCTTATTCCATCACTCGTCTTTTTTTCCTTTCAATTTTTATATTTCCCCACCAACATCCCTTACATTCCCTTGTCCTTTTCTGTCTCCTCTCTCTCTTTTAATCTCAGAACCCTCACTGTGGTTTAATGTCTGTTAGTTGTTGTTGTTTTTTTAATAGTTTACTTTGTTCATCTATCTAGCATGTAAATGTCCGGTATTTGTCTTTGTTACTCTGACTCACTTTACTATATATGTTCCCTTGAACTCCCTCCATATGCTGTAAATGGCTGCTACTATGTAGAAATAAAAACTAGTCTACAAAACCATACCTGAAAACACTCTGTATACTAATCTCGAGGTAGAAAAGTGCATAGATCTTCAGTAACACATTTGGGAATACGTCCTTCCTGGCAAAATATTCAAAATGAAAAGAATTGTATCTTGATGATAAATGGGATTTCCTAGCTGTTAGCATGATAGTCACCAGAGCTAAGCTATGTGGTTTAATCTGGATTGTTCTCTAAAGGGACTAGAACAGAAATTCCCTCTCTTCTTTGCCTAGGAATAATACTCTCCTTGCATTTGGGTATTGTGTTCCTGGCATAAGCATAGTGTATGCCTTGAATTATATTTCCAATAATGCTGATTGTATTGCATTGATCCATCTCTATCCTCTTGTTTCTTCTTTGTGACAAATAATATAATTTTATTAAAAGGTTTGATATGTGTCATCTGTCATCATTATAAAATAGAATAAATCTCATTCTGCGAAAGGCTATACAACTAGTGCCCTTGGAATACTCACCTTGTTCTGACAGACTAAGTCAAATAGACAAGGGCTTTGGGTAGCAAAAATCAAGTTCTGTCAAAACGCAGAGTTGAACAAATCCCACAGCAGTTAATCCCTATCCATCATTCTAGTGGTGGTGCTGGGCAAAGTGATCACATGACCATAGCCAGGGATGCTCTTTGCCTCTGATTTTAGAAATGATTTAAGCTCAACAATTCTTTTATAAAATTAGCAAATTCAGGGATTCTGTCTTTTTTCTTTTAAATTTGTTAACAATAATTTGTAAAGTGTTTTTCATAAGCTAAACACTTAAGACATACTTCTTATTGATTTTATGAACACTTTATCTTTCCCTACTCCCAAAATCTTTCTATTTAGATTTTATAGGCTTTACTCATGATGTGATGTACCTGTTGCTGAAAGTGACTTCTGTACCTTTACTTATTCATGTACAAAAGAAGGGTGGATCACTCTTGCTTCTGTTTCTTTAGCTGCTCTTTTTTAAATAAGACAAGGGAATTGTCAGATTTTTAACAATGTAATGTTAAAAGTTCTTTTAATTGCTTCCTGGTAAGGCACAAAGAAAAAAAATACAGAAACTTCTTGTTTCCTAAGCATTTATGTCAGATTTACTTTATACCTGAACATTATAAATGAAGAAAATTATTATGAAATTTATTTATAAAATTGCATAGTTTCAGTTGACAAGGTTGTTAGACTATATCATGAGATAATATAAATTTAATGGATACAAATTTTAAGGTTTTATTTATGTATTTATAAATAATTAAATGTGAACACAGGGTTTGCATATCATAGAATGACAAATTTCTCAAGTGAATTGATGTAGTATTTCCTTTTTGTTGTTGTTGTTTCCAAAAACAAAGAGGTAAGGATAGTAAGTGATGGAGCAGATGTGTTGAGAAGCAATCCATGCCTGCCCTGGCTGAGTTCTCTTCCCTGCCTCCTTCACCAGAAAATTGCTTCCACCCACATTCCTTTTCCTATATCCCTCTTAGGTGAGGGAGAAAGCACCCTCACCTCTCGTAGCAACTGTTTACCAGTGAGGTCAGTCTTCATTATGTACCAATTATAAATGCATTACATAGCAAGTATTACCTTAATGGGATCTCTACCCTCTACAGCACTGATACATGAGGCAAAAATGTAAAGAATTGGCAAGATAGTGAGAGTTTGGGACCCCAAAGTCACAGGCAGTAAGACTGATATGTGCTAAATGTCTGCCATAGGCTTTCAATGTGAGAATGTGGGATTGATCTCAAAGACGATGGCAGATCTCAGCCTGCCAGTATGAGTAACATTGGTACAGCTGCCAAACTGCAGGGCAGAGAACCAAGTAGGTTATTTCAGGTCCTTATGCTTCAGCAAGTCTGAGGGTAAGGTGTGTCTATACAAATGAATTGACAATGAAGGGCAGCAGGTCACTAATTTCCAAACTCCTGTAAGAGTTCAGAGGAAACAGATATCATAACAGGGTTTTAGAAAAGATAAGATTTAGCTGAGCTCTGAAGAAAGGAAATAATTTAAATGAAATAACCCAAGAGGAAAGGAGGTATATCACCAGAAAGATTTGAGCCTCTGTATCTTCTTACGCATTTCCCTGATTGGGGGTGCTCAGCCTGTGCTGCATCTCTATAAATTTCAAGCAACGATCACAAGGGCTGATGAGGTGCCCCAAACTACTGTGTTTTGCCTGCAAGACTCACACTTACTACTTAATGCTGTCAACCTATTCTGATGTCACGCTTCTGCTGGCAAGTCAGGCAAGTCCCAAACAATGGCCTCTTCTAGGCAATTGCTCTTGATCTCTGCCCATTTGCTCTAAACTCAGATATTTTCGCTCCATTTTACTTTATTTCTCAGAACCCCAGCTTTGATTTTTATTTCCCATTCCTACTGTTCTGCAACCTTTCCTTTAAAGGTTCTTAAACTCTTAATTTCCAACTCCCTAAACTCTTAATTTCCAACTCCCTTTGGCTCTACTCATCTCCTGATTTGGCATCTCTCTTGATCAACACGTGCATCACTAAATTCCAGTTCCCCTCAGCCTTCTCATACTATGCTTTTCCCTTTCACAGCTTCGTGGCCCAATACACACTTGTGCTTAGAAAGCAAAGACCACCTAAACACAGAATTTGAAGGAGAGGGCAGTGTGCCCTCCACTACCATTTGCTCCAGAGAGGTCACCATGGATTTTCATTGTAAATCTCTGGCACCTATAACAGAACCTGGCACAAAATGGGCACTGACTGGATGTTTCTGTTCTTATAACCCCATGATAAAGCAGAATCATTTAGTCAGCTTCAGCTGATATTCCCTACTGTTGAAATGAAATACTGTGTCAAGTTCCTCTACTCTTTGCCCCAATTCGGGATATATGGAAGATTTCTAAAGAAGGTAGTAAAAACCCCTATAGGTTCTCAGGCTATCACTCACCTTAAAATTTAAACAAGATTGAAACTGTAGAGTATAGAAGGCAGGTCTGCTGTTGGTAGATTGGTCAATATGCTGTGCTTCTCATTCAAGTTAGATAAGAGGACGCTCAGGACCCTTAGTGCATGAGGTAACCAGAGAACCTGATCTATATTTTTGACATTGAAGGTCCCAGAAGATGGTGCCTAATTCCTTTCTGGGGAAGGAAAAAGAAAAGGGGTAGCTTTGAAATGCCTGCCATATGGCAGAACAGAGATAAGGAGAGGGGAGGAAAAGGGAGAGGGAGAAGGAGAGAGGGAGGGGAAGGGGAGGGGAGAGGGGTGAAATAGTCTCCACTGATGGAATTGTGCACATGTTCCTTGTTCTGGGCTGGTCGTCATGAGAACTGTCTGCAGGCCAATTGATCATGACAGAGCAGGTCAGTGAAACCTCATGGGGAAATATTCAGCTTGAAAAGTTGCCACATCCAGAGGACACCAACCTGAATCTCATCTAACCAGCTAACTCAGCAAGAAAGATATTTTCTTTTCCTGAACTCAGGCCCTTTCCCCACCCAGTGCAACCCTCGTGTATGCTGGGGAGGTCTAATGAGTACTGGATCAGGAAAATGAAAGAAAGCTCAAGAACAAGGCTGGGGAACTTAGAAAAGATTTCATCTCAAATAAAACATGTAACTTTTATAAATTACAGGGGATTGGCTATTTCAATAACTAAAATGGCATTGTTCTAAGAACCAAAGATGGATTAATTTTAATGAGTTGTGTGATCTGAAAGACCATGGCCTTTTGATTTCATTGAAAGAATAAGAAAAACTCAGTTAAAATAAAGGGTTTGAAAACCAAATGTTGAAAAGGAAAGGGAAGTTGCTTTCCTCTTGCAGGCAGTTGAATTCAGGAGGTATAAATATACCGGATGAATAAATAATGAATTTATCAAATGAAAAAAATGCAAGCAAGGAAATCATTGCAAATTCAGCATTAGTACTCAGTTTCACTCAAAACACATTTACCATAAATAAGGCTTTTAAAAATTATTGCCAGTTTCCACTTCTAGTTCACTCATTTCTATCTGAACCAAGTCAAAACCATGGTCATCATTTTGTGACCATTCCAGATGAATGCTCTTTTCCTCAGTGACAGTTCGTTTGAATTCTCCCAACTTTTTGAGCAATTTGAGTCTTAAGTCCACAGTGCAAAGCAGTTATTCCAAATAAACAGTTCTCTAAAACCTTCTAAATTTACTACTCTCTAGCTACATCCAAGATTTCTATACCTTTCCTGCTTTTTTTCCAAGTAAAAATCTGGGATTCCCAGGCATAATGAACAAGTGGGTCTCAGAGAAACTGGAACTGTGATGAAGTCAGATATGATTTGGGAAGATGGTAATGTATCTTTTTTTAAGCCTTTTTCTCTTCTGTGTCATTATTTGGTTCCAAGCATAGACCACCTGTCCTGGATCTTCCCATGAGCCATGAGCACATTTAAATCCTTTCCCCTTCCCTCAGCAAAGTAGACTGTGAGTTAGCATAGAAGGTTTGAGAGGGATAGAATTAACTGGACTACTAAGTTAGGAAAGGGAACGACATGGGTGCAGGGAATAAAAAATTAAATATTCAAGGACCACATCCCTGTAGACAATGGTGCAATTGACTAACCAGCAACATAGTTCCAATTCATTGTATTTTGATTATCATTCTACATTTCAAATTATAATATTCTAACATCTATTTTTATACTGAATCACTAGCATATTATTGCACTTAATAGGTTTATTTACGCTTGTACTATTTATGGTAGATGCTTTAGGTTCTTTGCAGTTTACTGATATAAAATAATTTGATTCAAAAGCATTTGCTTTCTTGGACCAGTAGATTCAGTGAACTCTTAAGGAACATTAAAGTATTAATTGGTCAGTGTTTAACAAGCTATGCTGAGTGAATTGATTTAACAGTCTGCTTCCTGATTCTTGACTTGGCTACCGACATTACAGTGCTGTAGCCATTGGTTTAGAAACTTGAAGAGAAGTATTTCCCTTCATTTATCACAAAATGGTTAACAGCAACGATTGAAACTGGAAGGAGGCTTTTTACCTGTCATTATTGTTTGTCAGATTCAAAGTATTTTTATATGAAGGCAGTCTCACTGTTCCTTTCTTCTGAACATGATCTGAGTGAACCTCATTGTACAATATGCTGTTCTTACGGCCTTCATCATCTTTGCTTTAGAGTTGAGTTATCCAGCCAAGTTGCTGTCCTAGGGCTAATTTATCCTGTAGGTGACATATTAAACAGAACCACAAGAAGTTTGAATTCCAATCTCTTTGTTTTCTTGGTCTGTTAACCCAAATTAATCATTGAATGGTGTGCCCTTGATCACATTGCCTGCTGTATACATACAATTGTCTAAGCTGCAGCACTTCCTCCACACACAATCTTGAGAAGAAAATTTTTGGTAGGAAAAAAAACTCACAAAAGACAAAGGTAGGTAAGGGGGACAGGAAAATAACTAGAATGGTTGTGCAATTTTATGCTAAGTGAAACACTTCACACTAATCTTTGCAGGATACATCCCATGATGATATTCCATGAGAACTCAACCTCATAGGAAGCATTTGCCACTTGTGTGTCATTTCTTAGGGACACATAGGGACATATGGGAGAAATATTAAATGTCTAGTGAAGGGGTCTAAATGAGTTTTGAAAATTCAAGTTCTGGATTTTTTTTATGCATATAATAGATGATCTAATTATGTGACCCACCAGCCCAGATCCACTGTGTCCTAAACATTTAAAGTTCCTGTGCCACAAAGGTTCTAATCGGAAGAAGTTTGGAAAGCTCCACAGAAATAATGAAAGGAGTGGGGGAGAGTGATTTATGGAGCAGATTAAAGGAACCAATCATATGTAGTATGCATAAGTGATAGTGAAGAGAGTACATGAGGCTGAAGGTATTTGAAGTGTACAAATGTCAATCAGATTTTCTCTATACAGAGAAAATACTATCTGGATGGTACACATCATGTAATAAAATTAAACTAACATTGTTACTTTATGTAATTTATTCATCAATTATAATAGCAATGTTAACAATAAAATATTTGTAATTAGGAAAATAAAGCAATTAATAAATAAATTTATTAATGGAATAACATTTCTCTATCATTTCAAATTTAAAATAGTACAAATTCTAGGAATGAGGCCTAAGCTGTAGTCAATTTATAAAGTCTCACAATTTCTACCCCTTAAAGTATTCATTTTTAATGTTCTTTAATCCATGTTTAACACTTCTTTACCAGATGCTATAAAATAACACTAAACAGAAACAATGTCCCTGCCTTCATGCAATTAATTCATAGTCTACTAAAGAGACCAACAGTGAACAAATAACCACACAGATAAAGTTAAAGTTGACATTAGGAAATAGGAGAAGACAATTTGTATTACAAGAACTGACAATAGCAACCTGTCCAGTCTAAGGGATATGTTAAGAGAAATGACATTTTCACTGATACCTAAGCAAGAGCTGCTTGTGAGAGGAGGGAGGTCAAAGGAGTTGTGTGAGGGGGCAGAAGAAGTCTGTGTGAATGTCTTGTGACCCTAGGAAACAGGGGCACAATTTTTATAATTAGTTTAACTTGAGACAATTTTCTCAGAAAAAAAAATCAAAATGCAAAGTTAATAATCTGCAGTTATCCAAATGAAACCAGAACTTCAGATAATTTGACTGAGAGCATTCTATTCCACATGACTTAGTACCCACAGGGTTTGACATACTGTACTGAAGACTCTGCAGTGCAGCCTGGGTCTTCAATCTGTGTGTTTGCATTGGGGGTGGTGGGTAGGGGGATGGGGATGGGATGTCTTATGCTTATAGAGTTTGTGACTACCGACAGCCTCTATGTCCAGAGATGTATCAGTTCCCTATAGAAGACTGAAAGGAAAAGCCCTGGAGGAGTAGAACAGTGGAAGTTATTGAATGTATTTGTTGTTGATTACCATTATGTAAAATCACACCAAGAAATGAATGTCTTATATTCCATAAAAATAATACTGAAAGGTAAGACTTAATATGATGTAAACAAGAGGTTCCCATGAGCATTCTCACATGAATGTTTTTCTGAAGAAGTGATGCCAGTCCATATGCATACAGCCACTCCTGGGTCACACCCTTATTGGGTATGAAGTCAATTGAGGTCAACTGTAAGGTGTTTAATAGGTGTTCTGTGGCAGGGAGAAATTAAAATTTCAGTGATTATATTTAACAAAGTCCAGGTTAAACAAAGTTAAATATGCTTCCTTACTACCAACTTACTTTCAAAGTTTTAAAAATTTAACAAAGTCCAGGTTAAACAAAGTTAAATATGCTTCCTTACTACCAACTTACTGTCAAAGTTTTAAAAATTTTTATATTAATATGAATTTTAAAACTCATAAGATTACATAACATTCAGGATCTCTGATACTTATTTTATCACAGAACTTTTTCCTCTTTGAAATGACATTCCTTAGAAACTAATACCTCCATGTACTCACTGGTGAGCTAAAATTAGAAAAAAGGTTATTGCTATTTTGTTCTAGAATCTATTGCTACTTAACTGTCAGTGTAATTATGTCTGCAGTTATGAGTGAAGCTAAAAAGCCAGTCACTAGCTAGACCCAATACAATTCTTTCTTCCACCTTTTGAACCCCTGTCTATGTACTCTGTTCCCCTTTCTCTCTGACCTTGTCTTTTGCCACCCTTTCCCTGCCTGTACCTTGCATATTCCCCTCTGTTTGCAAAGCCCTTGGTCCCCAGCAATGATCTCCCTCTGCCTCTGGCCCCACATTTACTTGTCAAGGGCCTGTTCATTTTTTCAGGTTTCGATGTCTTCTTTTAGGAACCTTGTTCTTAGCACTCGAACCATTTTATTATCATTTATTCATTTATTGTACCCTTTCCTGCCTCCCAACTCTTTCAGGGCAGGGAAGAGATGGTGCTCAGGTTTTTATACTATCTCACCTAGCAAAGCACCCAGGACACAAAGGAGACGGATTGTATTGACTGTGTGAACTTAAATGTGTGTGTGTGTGTGCAGGTAGATATGATGTAATCCTCCACACCTTAAGTAACAAGTCAACTAGAAAACAATAGTATGATGATGACCTTAACTTGTCTGTATTGCTTGCGCTCATTATTGCAATTATCAGAGTGTTAAAATTGTTTCTATAAGTCATGACAACATTGTCCTTGAGCTCAGGGACCTTTGCATATTCATTCTCAGCACTTAACATAGGCTCTGGCACTTAGCAAATGCCCAGTAAATGGCACTTGAATAGAATTGACCCTTGCTCAGCTCTTTGCTGCTTCTCCGCTGATATAAAGATTGTCAAGCAAAGTGACAAAATGTGTGAACTCTGGGATCAAAATGCCTGGTTTCAATTCCAGCTCTTCATCAGCTATGTGACCTTGGGCAAGTTCCTGAACCATTTTGTCCTTCACTTTGTCATCTGTGGAAAGAGGATGTTAATGCTGTCCACCTTCCAGGGATATTGTTAAATCTTAATCTATTATTACATCTATTTCCACATCTATGTTTTTGTGTTAATTATGTAGAGTATCTTTCTCACATCTTCTCTTTATAAAAACTCTACCAATGTCAGGAGGGAAAGTGAGAGGGAGTATTTTTTTAATTTGGACTATTTTGAAAGATGCTTTAAAATTTCTTATCTGACTCTTATAGGAACTCTATAAGGAAAACCAGATCAATTTTACAGTCCAACTGGAGATGATGCAGCTAGAAGACAATTGATATAACATAATATACATATACTAAGTGTCAAATGCATGTTTCTAATAACAAACGCAGGTTTTCAAAGAATGGATTTTTTTCTCAAGAGCCAAAGTTTGGGGTAAAGGTATGAGAAGTAGTAGAACTATGGGTGTGTCTCAGAAGGTGAGATTTAGGCAAAGGTGTGGTGATTGGAATGCATTTGGTATGTTTTGGGCAATGAGCTCAACTTGTGGCAGCAGTGGAGTCTCAGACTGGTTCTGGGAGCTAAGCTTGGCAGTCTGAGCTAAGAGTGCAGGGTTTGGAATACCATGCTAAAACATGCATGCTTATTTTCCCAATTTTATAACTATTGGGAAACTATCTGCTTCCCACTGAACACCACTGACTAACAGACTACATGAATTACAAATAAAATAATCAAGAAAAATATGGAGACCCCATTCCCAGAGACCTACAACCAAACACTGGGATACCCCATAAAAATAAAACTACTTTCAGTTGCTTCATTTGACACCAGCATTGTTCTAGAGCTGTGAGAGCACTCACTAGGTCACTAAAAAGTTAACAGATACACTTACTAAAGTCATATTCACTAATGCAACTGCTTTTTAATAACAGGACTTTGTTCATTTGGTTTTTAGAGATTTATCACTGATTTACTCATTCAGTCAATTTCTATTTTCCTCTGCTAGGCAAAAAAAAGAAAAGAAACTTCTCATCTCCTAACCCCAATCTTTGTTTCAGGACAAAGGAAAAACCTGTATCATAACAACAGACAGTAATCACATATCTTTTTCCTTCAAATGTAGCATTTTCATTTCTGATATGGATTATCCAGGGAATATTTTTGTATTACAAGTAAGATGCATTCTCGATTTTTGCAAGTGTGTGTCTTAGATGATATAGTGTAAGGAGTAGGAGTGATTTAAATGCTCTGTTAAAATTTTGTGAAGTTCCACTGGACTAACATTTATCTATTGTCAAGGCAAACTATTGGAATTAATAGGCATAATAACACTCTTGGTGCTGATAATTGGGGTAGATAAATTAGCTTTCATCAGCTCCATAGTTTCACTTGATATCCTTAAATTCACAAACAGTTTTTTTTTTAAGTCTTTCTTCCCAAATGCCCCATCATATCAGAAAGAAAATACAATACTAGAACATGAATTTTGTTTGCTACTTTCTATTTTTAAAGCATATGGGTGGCATTTGTAACCTATTTTCAGATTAATCCTGTGAGGAAAAAATGCACTAATTATTGTTGAAAATGAGATACTTAGAGTTTTTGTTTTGTTTTGTTCAAACCTGCAGGTATAACATTTACAAAAAGGCTGTTTTATTAACAATTAAAGCAACTATGGAACATAAATTATGACAGCAAATTGTCACCTGTGGATAAGTTAGTTTCCTTAAGAGTCTCAATACTCTTTTTTTTTTAATTTGGAGAATATCAACACAGCATCTTACTGACCAACACCTCAGACCATTTTTGTTTCATAAAGACAATTGTCCCCTCCTCAGCATTGGCCTCCCAGACATCATCTCCTTAACCACACAGCAGTATTTTTTTTTATGTCATCAACTGGAGACCCCCCCTGGCCTTCCTGCTTCCCTGACTTCTGCCTTAGAATGATGGTTTGGAGCTTCTCACCTCTCTAACTACTCTTCCATAAGCTGGGCTTATTACCGTTACCATTTGTCCCCTACATAAACACTGTCTCAGTCTCACCCTTCTCTTCAAGTTTACTTTCAGGGAGGCATCTCATCCATTCTCCAGACTTTGTCTTTTATAAAGATCTGTAGGTATATCTAAAACTGCATTACTTTCTTTCCAAATTCTAATCTTTCATTCTTGATCTAGTTCTTGACACTGCTCCTGACTATGTCTTATTGGCACCTTCAACTTGCTCCTATCTATCACCTCCTCCACCCCCCACATCTAGAATGTGTTAACTCCCTACTAGATTATAAAAGCAGTGAGGACAGGCCTCTTTCTTGTCATTTTTACTTAAACTTAGATAACCTCAACATTTGAAACAATGCTTAGCCCATAACATATTTGGTGAATTTTGATTGAATGAATGATCACTCACCAAAGCCTAAGTGTTAGTCACCATACTTAAAGGTTGAGTGGCATATTATTTATTGCCCAAACTGAAACAGTCTTAGTATAGAAAGGAGCACTATTAATAATTATGTTGATACTACGTGCATAAATTTGTAACATCTTGGGAATACCTAATTGTGTGCTGACAATAATCATATGCATTTTATACGTCACTTTCTTATATCAGCTGCCAAGACACACATCTTTTTACCTCACCGTCTCCCTTTTTGTCCCCTCAAGTCTTATTACCTGTTTCAGGCCCCACCATACCTGGCCTGGTTTCATTCTTAGCTTCTTGACTGGTCTTCTTGACCCCTAACGTGTTTCCCCACTGTCTGTCTCTGTCCATTTTATCCCTACTACCTATGGCTGCCAGATTTAATCTTCCCAAGAAACAGCTCCAGTGAGTTATTTCCCTACCCAGAAGAGCTCCATTTGTTCCCCCATTCACTCTGAAGTAAGTACAGTTCAAATTTGTATTGTTCAAAGGTCCATTGACAGACCTCTAATTTTCAAATTCTTCAACCTTGAACTAATCTACACTTGTAGTTATATGTACTTGAGATCTGACCCGCACAAAATAGCATTGACATCACATGACAGCTTGTTAGAAATTAAGAATTTGAGATCTTAACATTAGATCTATTGAATCAGAATAAACATTTCACAAGAGTCCTGAGTGATCTGTATATACATTAAAGCATGAGAAGAACTGCTCTACACTAATTGGAAGGAATCCCAGTTCTAAATTCAGGCCTCTAGATTTTCTTTACCATGCTTTAATTATACTAGTTTTTCTCTGTAAGTATATTTTTAATTGAAGTAATGTTGGTTTATATAATAGTATATAATTTTTAGTTGAACAGCATTAAAATTTCTTTCCAAATATACTACTTTATGATCACTACCCAAAGTCTAGTTTCCCTTCTCCACCATGCAATTGCAAGCTGGTCTTTTTATTTATAGAAAACCCTTACCTTCACTACAATGAAATTAATCTTCCAAAGTTAAAAACCAACCTCCTTATACTCCATAAAACTTTTCCTGAAACAAGTATTATTTTATCTTCACATTCGCTGAACACAGTATTTTCCACTATTATTTCATCTACCTTGTATTATAGCTATTCAGATACTAATTTTATATATACACTCATTTCCCCCTCTAGGATGTCAAAGCAATATGAACAGGAATAGTTTCACTTTTTAAAAATTGTAGTAAAGCAACATAATCTTTACTATGTATCATATAATTTCTATATTCTTTAATGTGGTAATGAACATAAAATTTACAATTTTAACTATATTAAGTATATGATTCTGTGTTGTCTAACTACATTCACATTGTTGTGCAACTACTACCACCATTCATTTCCAGAACACTTTTTTTATTTCAAACCCATTACCCATTAGCCATAAATTACTCATTCCCTCGCTTTCCCAAACACTTGAAAGTACCATTGTACTTTCTCTATCTAAATTTGACTACTCTGAGTACCTCTTATAAACAAAATCATGCAATATTTGTTCTTTTATGTCTGACTTATTTCACTTACATAATGTCTTCAAGTTTTTATGTGTTGTAGCCTATGCCAAAATTTCACTCTTTTTTAAGGTTGAATATTTTTCTCTTTCATTGTATTTATCACATGTTGCTTATACATTCATCTGTCAATGGGCACTAGAGTGGCTTCCATCTTTTGACTAGTATGAATAATGATGCCGTGAATACTGATATTCAAATATCTGTTTGAGTCACTGCTTTCAATTCTTTTGGGTATCTACTCACAAGTGAAATTGCATGATCATGTGGTAATTTTATTCCTAATTTTTTGAAGAATTTCCATACTGTTTCTGCAGCAGTTGAACTATTTTATATTCCCAACAACAGTGCACAAGGATTCCAATTTCTCCACATCTTTACCAGTACTTATTATTTTGTGGTTTTTTTTGAAGTGGTATGCTGTGGTATTTTGTTATAATTTTGATTTGCATTTTCTTAATGACTAATGATCTTGAATACCTTTTCACGTGCTCATTTGTCATTTGTATATTTTTTCCAAGTCCTTTGCCCATTTTTTAATCATGTTGTTTATTATATTGCTGTTGAGTTGTAGTTCTTTATGTGTTCTGGATATCAGATATATTATTTGCTATTATTTCCCCAATAGACAGATATTTTCCCAATGTAATTCTGTGGATAGTGTTCTTTCTTGTTTTTATTTTATATTAGACTTATTTAATTGTATTTGACATCATTTGTAGTCCCCAGGGAGTTCCCCCATTTCACCCTTACACCATCACCTCAGTCCCATGTGCTCTTTATGCCCTCGTCCCCATCTTTGCCTCCCCTTCCTCCGCCTGCCCCCATGATCCCTTTAGTTTGGATAGTGTTCTTTCACACAATAATTGTTATTTTGTATTCTTAGTAAAGTGTTGTCAAATGGTATCTGATCAACATTTATATTTTTTATTTGATCGAGTTCTTAAATGATGATTAATAATTTGCCACTGTGCTAAAATTTATTATAAAATCTGAGAAAATATAAGTTAACTTTGCTTTAAAATTATTTGGGACAAATCCAATGAGACTGAGGAGCTTCAAATATAATTAGAGACATTTTTAGGCTTAAACTCTTTTAGCAGATACAATTGAAATTTCAGAACATAAAAATTCCTCATCATTGTCCTTAGATTTAGAATTTTGACACTTCCTCAGGGAGGTTTTGAAATTAACTGCCACTATATGACAAGAAAGAGTTGATAAATTATTTTTGAAATAATCACATGACAGTTTAAATCTCTGTGTTTGACTAGGGACTATACAATGATCAAAGACAGGTAGGAAATAGAAAATGACTCTGAAAGAATAAATTCTCAAGAAAGTAAAGCTGTGTATAAAAATTCAGAATATACCCTGAAAACATGACACCTGTTGAGCTTAATTCAATCAGATGGGTCATTTATATGATTATAATAAATGATAAAAGCTCATAAATATTTTCAGGATGGTAAAAAGAAAGGAGTCGTACATATTTTATTATTTTTGCACGGCATTGCTTTACTAATTTTAAGTCAAGAAAGCTAATAATAATAGCTAATAGCAAGTCTAATTTCATTTTACTTTCTCACATTCTTGGCTTTTTTTTCCTCTGAAACTTATTTTTGAAGAACATATTATCTTTAAGCTCTAGAGTTACATTTGTTGTGCTTGTGTCCCCTCCATAGAACAGCCTAATGGAAATTCTGATGTTTTGGTTGGTTCACATTTGAAAGAATTACATAAAAATCCTTTGAGTAATTAGCTCAGCATCCTAACAAAGGGTTACTTGATTTTTTACAATAAAAGGTCAAGCAAGAGAAAGTCATTTAGAAGGCAAAAGAGATAGCCTTCCTGGGGTCATTTTTATTCTGAATTATGAAACAACTTCAAAGGAATGAGTCAAGCACTTAGTATTTCTGGTGTAAAACATTACTACTGAGAAACTGTGGTTCAATGACAGCATATCTATTGGATTAACATAAATGAAAGCTAATAATGGCCCATTCATGCACATACGTAGGTGTATTTAAATGATATGTGTGGGTGGTTAACCAGGATCATACTTAACCTTTCACTATAACTCTGTTTACTCAACACCCAACTTTATGGTGAACAATCTATTTGGAACAATTTTTTTGTGCCCTTTCAGATATATAAAGGCTACATATTTTCCCCAAGCTGCTTACATTTAATACTTTAAACATATGCCTCTTGCAATTATTGACTAGTTCACTAACCTGTGTTTTGAAGTGACTTATCTGATTGTTTACATTAAAAGAGAGTAACAGATTTCTCTTTGGCAACTTTAAAATGTGTATTACAATATTATTAGCCATTCACCAAGCTTTATCATATTCCCATGACTTATTTATTTTATTACTAGAAGTGTAACTTTGTATGATGATTGATGGTAATTAAACTTTTTGTTATTTTTAAACAAACCATTGTGATTGCCTTACAATGTATACAAATACCAAATCATTATATTGTACACCTAAAGTTAATATAATGTTACAAATCAATTATACCTCAATAAAAATTTCTTGAGATAAACACTGATTTAGAACACTGCATACGTATGGATTTAAATCTGTTCAAGTGAATGTTTCAAACCACATCCACCATGAAAATACCAATTACCCTCTGCCAGTCTGTTAAACCCCCTGTACTCTTTGTTCCTACCTTCAGTTCCCCCTATGGCAATGTCAGTTTTGTAATTGGGTGGTAAGGGTGTGTTTGGTTTGGTTTTACCTGTTTCTTTGCTTAGTTTCTCTATATTCTATGTATGAATGAAATCATTTGGTATTTATTTTTCTCCTTCTGACTTAGTTCCTTAGCATAATCCCCTCCATTTCCATATGTTGTCACAAGTTGTAATATTTTGTCCTTTTTATAGTTAACTAGTATTCTACTGAGTATGAATACCACATTTTATTTATCCAGTCATATGTCATTGAACACTTGGGTTGTTTCCAAATGTTGGAATATTGAAAAAAAAAGAAAAAGAAAAGATATAGCCTTAGAGCAGGAACTCTAGTTGTTTATAATTTAAGTCTAAAATGTGGCAGGTGTTTCTGAGGTAAGAGTTGTTTTTTAAGTGTTTTTGAGTCTTAGTTGACATTTAAACAGAAATGAACTTTGTGACCACTTTTCTTCCAATTTCAGTTCTGGAATAAAAGCAATAGTATTGTATTAAAACTTGAACTGAAAAGGAGTTCACATGCTGAGTATCAAACATGTAATGAAATTGTATAATTTTAGAACAGCGACCCCATAGTAACCCATTTTATTTCTCTCATCTTATAATAAGGAAACAACAACAAATAGTGAGTTTCAAGGTCTATTCTAACATTGCATATATATAAAAATATATATATAATTAATGACAATGTCAGAGTGAGACTAAGTAACTTGGAAACATCACACTTCAGTGTCCTTTTCACTTCAGGAATACATATTTTCTTCCTTCAATTAATTCCTTTGATAAACAGGATTAATTCCTGTTTAATTTGATAAACAATCCCTTTGATAGATCAAGTCTTGCCTTTTTAATTAGAGCAAAACATGTGCAGTGATTGTATCAACAGGTCATTCTTTTATTAAACATTGAAATTTTCCTTAATTTAACCTTTGTAATGAAAGAAGGCTAAAACGAACAAATACTTTTGACAAGGTAACAAAATTCTAACTCATGTAAAATTCTTAGTGATGGCAGGCTAACTAGGTTAATTCTTCTTATTTTTTTTTTTCAAAAAGGACACAACAAATGTCTAACCAAAGCAGATGTGGAAAGGAAAAAATTAGCTGACTTTTTCTGTGCTTCTAGATGCTAGTGAGGGTGAAAATAGACAAGAGAGTTATATTTACAAAAATTCTCTTTGCTCAGATGGTACTTAAGCATTGACATTGAAGAAGGAAAATCTTTTTTTTTATTATTTTTTTTTATTAGTTATATTTGACATCATTTGTAGTCCCCAGGGGGTACCCACCACCCTTTCACCCGTGCACCATCACCTCAGTCCCTTGTGCACCCTCTGGC